>VCCN01004142.1:1340658-1356411 GCA_006491835.1 Architeuthis dux | reverse complement strand
TAAGTCAGTAAGAGAGCTGCCTACCAATCACTTGGTCGTGATTCAAATCATGGTAGGAAAATGTTATTTTATAAATGTATTTATTTATTAGAATGAAATAAGCTCTTGTGTATTTCTAGCACAGTCTATATGAGAGAGATACTTATCAATCAATTGGTCGTGATTTCAAATCACAGCAGGGAAATATTAATTTTATATATATTAGTTTGATTCATGATAAACAAACAGTGAAGAGTTTACTGCTAGCAGCAGAAACCTGAGGTTGTCCTGGAAAATAAGAAGTACATGACACTTTGACATCCAAACCAACCACCCCATCCAAGTGAGAAAACACTAGAAAATTCGGGGGGGGGGGGGGGGAGAAAAAAAAAATCAAGCCTATCCAAACCATGGTGGTGCTGGGGTCTGTGAGATTACTGAGAACTGTCACTCAATCTCCATAGTTCCCCCCTAAGCTGTTCGCGTGTGCACACACGTTTTGCAACCAGTGCACAAAGGCAATTAATGTGCGCACTGGTTTTATTGAAAAAACATTGATTCCCTATGTCAAGTTCAAAAGTGTGCATATACTTTTGTCACAGGAAAAAAATTTGCCAACATAATATTTTTGTGCACACCAACTACAAAACATTAGAGGGAACATTGCCACCGGACATCTGATATGAACATGAAAATGCATTAAATATAAATAATAATCATAGTAATTACAATATATAATAGCCGTATTGTCAGTAATACAAGCATTATTTCCTAACCACTAACAATCCCTTTCTTCCCGATTTTCAATGCATTTATATTGTATAATCATTTGCAATGCTTTTCTATTGTAAACATTTATCTTTTCTGCCATATACTAGCCCTATTGTATCAGTAACACAAGCATTAATTCCTGACCACTGACAATCCCTTGCTTCCTGATTTTCAATGCATTTAGTAAAATCATTTGCAATGCTTTTCTATAGTAAAGATTTATCTTTTTTTTAATATACCGATGGCCCTATTCTCTAAATAATGCTTACCTTGATTCCTGACCACTGACAAACTCTTTTCTCCTAATCAACAATGCATTTCTATAGTAAATGTTAACCTAACTCTTAAAATCATATCAAAAGAATTTAATGTTATTATTCACAGAAAAAAAGGTAAAGCATCCCATCTCTTAAGAGACAACTCCCAATGGAGTATGAAACCCGGTGACGAAGACCCAGTTTCTTTTGCATGCATCAGCTTAGTAATCCTTGCAAGTTTCAAGTCTGGTAGAGACCAGGACTTTATCGTTACAGGTTTTTATGACCATCCCCCTTGGCAGTATGCAAATCCACCGATGGGATACCTCCACCCTAATCACACAGCTTAGGGTTTACTCAATTAGCTGTTGAGTGCACAGGGAAATTTGTCCTAATGAAGAGTTTTCCACATTCTTCACTCCTGTGACCTATGTGTGAGGCAGACGTGCTAACTATTACACTATCTGAGCGGACCCACATTATGTGAGGACATGAACAAATATTCACACGTACATATCTAGTTGTCTTTTTTGGTCTACATTCACAAGCTTACAGACAAGTTAGACAGATGTACACTTATCCAGACACAAATACCAAAAATTGGAACAATAAAAGAATAAAAGACTTTAATTAATTTTGTCCTAATGAAGAGTTTTCCACATTCTTCGCTCATACCAGGAATCAAACATATGACCTATGTGTGAGGCAGACATGCTAACTATTACACTGAGTGGACTATTATTCACAGAGGAATTCCATTATTTTTTTTATCTATTCACAGAAGAGTTCCACTGTCAGTTAGGAGCGGTATCAAGTGGTCCATGAAATTAAGAGTTAAACATATAATAGCCCTATCCTGCCAGTAAGACTTGTATTAATACCAGACTTCTTTCTTCCCGATTTTCAAAGCATGACATTAACATACAGATTGAGTACTGAAATATACTCAACCAAAATTCTGGTTTCAAAATTGCAAAATTCGGTGTTTAAAGATTGATTTTTCTTTATCACTAGAAGTATTTACTTTGTTATAGTAGAAAGTGACTAAAGCTAAGTGGCGAGTAGTAGTAAAGTCAGTGGGTACAGTGCAGGGTTAGTACTCGTAAAAAGGTTTTAACCTTTCTGAGACTCTTAGTAGTCTCGTATCAATGAGACATTAGTTTCTCAGCTTAAAGATTCTATTCAAGAGTCTTGTGAAACCAGACCTCGATTGTGTTTATCGTTTGGCTTGTTCAGGTGATATATTGCCAAGGACTTTCAAAATCCTTATCCATGGATCTCTGTAATATTTTTGTACAAGAACAAAGAAAAGACTCAACTTAGTAAGATTAGTATTTGGTCTACGGCACATGTATGCAATGTACTTGATATATAGGACATTCACAAAGTCTCAGAGGTGGAGTTTTATTTTCCAGATCCTTGTTTGTTTAGTGAAAGGCAAAATTATCAGGTTTTCCAGGCTCATCTGGTTTTGTTTATAACCACCCTTGACCATCTGTCTCAGAAATGAGTACCAACATGATTCAAGTTTCTTCAACACTAACAACAAAAAAAAGCTTAAACTATGCCGATATGAGCTTTGTAAAGAATGCTGCTTGGTCAGTTAGATACTTCTGTATTTCGCACCAGTGCTAGTGTTCAGTCTTTGAACATGGGTAAAAGTTTGGATTTCAAGTACTGATTTTCAAAACGGGCAGGCTTTACCTACTACAGGGCTTCTCAACCTGGGGTACATTTACCCCCAGGGGTACATAGGAGTCTGAGAGTATAACCATGGTGTACTTTGCTTTACACTGGAACAACCTCAGATCAAATCTCAAAACACCTAAACATGACCTTCATTGTGCAGTTACCAAAAGTTTCCCCTCGTATCAATGAACCTGAGGAACAAAAAGGTTGGGAACCTTAATCTACTAGGAAGATTGGCGCAACACAATCTTCCTATCCCCTCTTTGGCCTTGAACAGTAAATAGGTTTCCTTTAAATCCCCCCCAACAAAATAGGTTTTTAGCAGGGATTCAATTTACAATGTAAGTTTATGCCAAATTGATCCCTTAGGTTATGTCCAGCAGCATTATCACTTTTTTTTTTTTAATTTGGACTTTAGTGACTGCCAACAACCACTGTTTAATTTACAAAGTAAAAAGAAGCATATATAGGTTGTAGTAATTCATAATTTTCTTTGGAATGCTAGTTATATTAAATAGAGATTTGAAAGGAAATTGCAAAAACGTACCAAAATTTCCAAGGGTAGTACCAAACATAGTGATATGTTAAAAGTACCAATTTGATACAAACATACCAAAAGTGGCAGCCCAGGACCTTGTACAAGAAGAGGACATTGATGTATAGACTGATGACAAGAAAATGCAGTAACAGCACAAGTATCAAACACAGAAAAAAAAAAAAAAAGACTTAGACAAGAAACGTTTCTTGACCCTTCATTGATAACGACAATGTTCAGATTGTCATCATTTATCATTGGGAATAGCCATGTTTGAAGATAATTACACATCAATCAAAGTAAAGTAAAGAAAAAAAGCAATCAATCAACCTCGCAATCTAATTAACTTGTCAACTATTGTAACCAAATGATGCCCTGGAGGAATAGCTCAGTGGTTACAACCAGAGACAGGGAGGGGAAAAAAAAAAAACAGGTCTGGTTAGTCACACAATAGAAACAGTCAGGTGACCAATGTATTTTGCAGTATCCCGCATTGGCGGTGATCAATTAAAAAAGAGACTAAGAGAAAAAACTTTTTGACCATTCATTGATAACGACAATGTTAAGACAGGTCCGGTTAGCCACTCAATTAGAAACCGTCATGGGACCAACATCTTTTGGCAGCATGCCGTATTGGGGGTGATCAATAAAAAGAAATTGTAGAACAGGGTGATGAATGAATAAATTACTTATCTTGCCTTTTGTTGGACTGTGATCACTAAAATAGTCAGAAATTCTCAAAATAGAAGCGTCAACACTGCCTGACACAAACTAAGGGACCAATTTAGCATTCGAAGTTGGAAAATTGTCTTATATTAAAATATATACGGTATGAGGGGGAGGCCATGAAACTTGTAAACAAGTTAAATGTGGAAGAAGTTATATAATTGTGAAATGACTAAACAGTAGATTTTTATCTCAGCAGATGTTTTATCAATACAGGAGTTATTTTGGGAGAAGAAGTTTTAGTATATATTTTTTGCTAATTTCTGTTCTTGTGTGTGTTTCTTTCAGAATGATGGACAGATGAAGAATTTGGGTTATTTCTTCATTGCAGAAGGAAAGAAATAAGCAAGAAAACTGATATAGAATCCAAAAATATACAACAACATTAAAGACAGACCACACATGTGCATACACACGCATTAGGGCGTATCGAAAATTAAAAATTTCCAAAATTGAAAAACCAAAAGGAGGTTTTATGACGTGGGGGGCAACAACGAAGACCAAGGTAAGCTTTAAAAAACACTGATCATCGTCTTCCTTGGTGCATTTCGCACTTTTGTTTTGTGTATGCTACACCTTGTGCAATCCTGAACCTAGACACAGAAAATCGCATAACGTTTCAAGTAAATAACAGAGACAAATGAACACATTTTTCCATACAATTCTGACCTGAGAAATTCATAAAAATGGTTATTATTAGGATTCAAACACATCTGAGCTCTATTTCAGGACAAAAACAGTTTTTCAAGTTTACCTTCGGCTTCGTTATTGCCCCCCACGTCATAAAAACTTTTTAATTTTCGATACGCCCTAAAACACATGCACATACACAGATGCATGCAAAAGTATGCACACCCACATCTATATCTATATCTATATCAGCAGTATTCAAACTGTTCTACGGAACCCCAGGACCTTTCTAGGGGTTCCGCGAAACAAAGTGACATTTTTCGCAATATACCTAATAATAATTTCTTCATTACAAAAACAATTCCTTCACAGCTTTACAGGTCTTTATTTCTTTAACATGAATAGTACTTTTTATATAAAAAAGTTCTTTTTAATTAAAAACTTCTTGGTTATTTACGTGACATGGACACTGTTCAGTCAGTAGTCAATTCTTTCTCAGTAAGCATCGTCCTTACTTTTCTATTTGGGTTCAGACACATTGGAATAATGCCAAAATCCAATAGTTACATATGTAAATGTATATAAATAAAAGGGAAAGTTGTTTTTTGAAGGGGTTCCCTAGAAAATGTTATTATTGAAAAGGGTTCCCCCAAGTAGTTGATCTATATTATAAAGTACTAAAGTGTGTGTGTGTATATGTTTGTACACAGGAAAAACAAAGGCATATTCAAAATCAGCAGGTCTCAATTTACTGACAGCACACATTTTTAGGTTGAATTTTGAAAAAGAAAAAAAAAAAAATTGTCGATTTCTATGGGGTCTGCATTCACACTCACATGCAAAAAATAATTTTATTTCTAAAAAAGAATTAGTAAAAGCAAAGACACACCAGAGTTTAGAAACAGGGTAAAGATAACTTAAAGATAACAATTTTGCTGATAAAAAATATCTGACCCACCATTTTGAACAATGGACTCACCCACTGAAATGAGTTTGGTTGTTTCTTTTCTAAAAAATCATCACATAGAAATTCAAATATATCCGTGAATTTTATTCACAGGGATTGACGAGTATTAAAGAATTAAATAATAATTAACTGGTATTAAATTATTTTCTTTCATCCAATTTTTTTCACGGGGATTAACTAGTATTAAATAAGAGATTACCAATTAATCTTAAGCATTAGGATGTTACACATGAAATGTCTTTTTTTGTTGTTTTTTACATCATTGAGAATAATGCTAAAAGTGAAAGATTTACTAATATAATTGCATTTTTTTGCAGATTCAATGTAAATAGAGATAATTTGTTATTATTGGAGGTTTTTGAGCCCTTAACAGCAATGGTGTCTACCCAAGAAGTTAGACTCGTTTTCAAGTATGATTTCAAATTAGGACACAATCCTGCTCAAGCTGCTGATAACAACAAAACATTTGGAGTGAACACTGCGAACTGCTCAGCATTGATTCAATAGGTTTATGTCTGGAAATATGGATACCAATTATAAAAAGCTCAAGGGATGCCCAAACCTGTTCTTAACCCTTGGTCATCTTCGACTACGAAGGACGAACATCAGGCTAGTGTTTTGAGAAAGTAACAGAAATTTAAAATTAACCCTTTATGGGGCAAGTGACTATATATGATCACCTGAGGAGCCATCAGCCACATGCAAATATTGTAGCTGCAAAGAGAACATAATCTGCACCAATGTGGTCTGCAAGCTTTGCAAAGTACACTTGTGCTTGAACAAAGGCAGAAACTGTTTTGAGGCATACCATACCATTAAATTAGCCTGTTTTTGGCCCACACGATAAAATTTTAAAATCAACTCAGAGGTATTATTTTTTTTGTCAATATCAATTTTTTTTGTATCTATTCATTATATTGAATGTTATTCTTTAATTCTTTTATATTTACCATTTTTGGTAACTTTTTGGGCGAGGCACCATATATGATCACTTCATCAGAAGTGGTTTTGCCCCCATAAACAAAAATATTTCAGAAAACTTGCAACTGCAAAAAAATCTTGTAATTAGGTCTAGTTTAACATACAAAAAGGTTGTTTTAATATCTAAAATAGTTCTAGGGGTGCCCTATAAAGGGTTAATGATGAAGAATAACGACCAAAGATTCAAGCACTTTCTGGATACTTTAGGACTTCAACGGCAACCATATCACATATTCTCAAGGCAATAGGAAAGGTTGAGAAGTTGGATGCAGACACTCATGGACCACTAAGCAAACGAGGGTCACACACCCCACAAGGGGGCAATTTAAATATTAGAAAGCAATTTGGAATTTGGGTGTGAAGAGCAAAAAGTGTTTCATGGCTCAAAACTGAGTTGTGTTAAGGCTTAACTGATTAATTCCTAATTACACAATACAATTTATGTCCAATTTTACTAATTCGATAATAACTAATTCTGAACTCATTAACTTTGTGAGGTATAAAAGCGAGGAGGTAATAGCATTTTGTTACTAAATTTCACACAATCAAGAAATTACAGCAATACAGTTACGGTATTGCTGTACAAATTAATGCAACTAAGTATAAGCTGAAAAAAAACATTAAATTATAAGACCTTGAACAGTGCAGAAGATTTTGGAATGAATTAACTGTACTAATCAAGGTATATCTGTATAAAAATGTTAATAAATGCCCTAAGGTTCATATATCAGTATAAAACTCAAAATTTTGTTAACTTTCTGAATTTACCTATATATTATTATTATACATTTTCAAAAATAAAATTATTTTTTGCATGTGAGTGCGAATGCAAACCCCATAGAAATTGACAATTTTTTTTGTTTTTTTTTTGCAAACTTCGATCTAAAAATGTGTGCTGTAGGTAAATTATGACCTGATTTAAAATATGCCTTTGTTTTTCCTCTGATGCATAGTTCTCGACTTTTAATAGTATAAATACATACACAGTTTGCTTTATTATAGTATGGGGAATTAAAGCAAAAATACATTAATCTTTGGCTGAAGGCCAAGAATTATGCATTATGAAGACCTGGTTTCTGATGCATGCGTCAGCTTAGTGATCCTTGCAGACGTGCTAACCATTACAGTATCCGAGCGGACCCATATCATGTGAGGACATGAACAAATATCCACAAATGCACAGGAAAATTTGTCCTAATAAAGAGTTTTCTACACTCTTTGCTCATAATGGGAATCAAACCCAGGACCTTCTGCGTGTGAGGCAGACGTGCTAACCATTACACCATCTGAATGGATTAATAGTAGGAGGGACATCAAATTTTTTTAACTGTTGAGGTGGAGCATGAAGCAAAAAGTAATACTGAAAGGGCATGGAACAAAAAAAAAAAAAAAAAAAAAAAAAAGTTAATAACCACTGGTCTACGTGCCAAAAATGGCTAAATTCAACCAACAGCTGTTCCTAAAAGGCATATATCAACCCTATCATATAAATACAGGTTGAACCTCTTTATTCCGGTAAACTTGGGACCTGGCCATTGCTGGACTACAGAAATTGACATTTAAGAGACATTTTTTCAACAACAACAACAACAACAACAACAACAAAAAAAAAACAAAAAAAAAAAACTTTAAAATTGGCTCCTTTCATTTCTTTCATACACAATAGACAATCCGATCCCATACTACTCAGCAATAGAGTGGTCAGACTTTGGATTAGATTACCAGAATATGTTGTGCTATCAACAGATGTAAACGATTTTAAAAAGAATTATGATGCAATCTTTTATTATTATTGACTTTTCATTAAATTTGACTAGTTTTTATCTTCAACCTAATTTTAGATTTTATACAACTTATTAATTTGGGCCACTGTTTCTATGGCAACGAAATAACAGCGCAATCGGAAATAAAGAGTAAGCCTTTGATGAGAATCAAACTCACACCCTCATTGCCAGAGGGAGACTAGTTTATACCTAGCTGCTTTTACCAATCGACCATGAAAACTTCATGGATTTGCTGCTATAGAAACAGTGGCCCGAATTGTATGAAAACAACTAAAATTAGGTTGAAGATAAAAACTAGTCAAATTTAATAAAAAGTATTATGATGTTTATTACACCACCACAAAGGTTTAAGGCCCTAGATATTGTGTAAATATGATTGGTATGATGTGTGCTTGTATATACAAGTTGTATATTTCTTTTCACACTAAAATAAAATATTCTAAACAGAAGTTCCTTTATCTCTTTTTTTTTTTTTTTTTTTTTTTTTAAGTAACCCCCACCTTTTCAAGCCTTTTAGTGGGGGAGAGGAAAAAAAAAGAAAAAAAAAAAGTATATATAATGTCCTAAAGCAATTGTGTTGGAATGATGTTAGAAACCCAATCTGACAGACCTATGTTAATGTAGAGCCCAATCCTCATTCATTGCCCTATTTTTAATGGTCCTGAGTCAAACCAAAGCAAGATACTTATTTACTAAGCATAGCTTAGTTTTGGCACAATATCACAAGTATCGGGCACGCAATGAGGAACAAACTCACTAGTAACGATCTGTGAGAGAAGCTTGTTAACCATTACACCACAACAAGGCACCCTGGACTAAAGTAAAATAAGTACATGTATACCTTGATTAGTGTGGTTAATTTGTTCCAAAATCTTCCGTACTGTTCAAAGTCTTATTATAATTTAATGGGTTTTTTTTCAGCTTATACTTAGTTATATTAAAACCCATAAGAACCCACTGTGACAGTGGTGTCACATACAATTTAATTGATCTGCACAGTCTCTTATATAATATATTTTATCCTTGATTTTAACTTATGAAGTGTACTAAGTGACATCTACTGAACATCTTGGTGCAGTCACGAGACTGTTCTTATGGGTTAATTTGTACAGCAATACCTTAACTGTACTACATCAAAACCACATAATCAAGGTATTCCTGTATATATAATGTCCCGAGATACTTACAGTGGAATAATGTTAATAAGCTACTTAATTAAAATCTCACTACAATTGAAGAAATCTGTGTGTGTGCACCACGATCATTCGACAACTGGCCATTGTACGAAGTTGACATTTGCCAGATATTAGTCAGCACACAAGGCAGCGCAGTGTTGAGTATGAAGTTGTTTGGATCAGTGGTTCAAGAAATAAAAATAAATACATCCCTCTAATTCTAGCTTCATGTCGGTCATTAAACAAAAACACAAGATGTTCTGCCTCTCCTAGTGCTCAAAAAACCCATTGTGTTTTTTTTTTGGTGGGGGTTGGGGGAGGCACGACTTCAACCGTCCCTTTGGCAGGGGTCAGAAAAATGCTGAATTTTATGACTCACCACTGACAACGATATCATCTTCACTTTCTTCATAGTTTCTAATAATTATCTCCCTTGACTTTCGCTCTTTAGAATACATTTTGCATTGATTGTTACTTACTAATAATGGTTACACACAAGTTCAATCTACAGCTTCGCACTAATGCCCTTGGGAAAGGTATGAATTCATCTCTTCTCCTCCGAGCTATGGGTAAAATAGCAGGGAAGACTGGGCTCTCTAGCCTTGGGAGAGCAACCAGTCTAGGAGAAGGACAACTCCGATTCCCAAACAGGGAGTGGAGCTCGCTTGAGACGGTTGGATGCCAATTTTAACATCATTCTGGCAGCTCCTGCAGCCAAGCTGATGCCAAACCTATCGTGCTCAGCTTTCTTTTGGACTATATCAGCAAGATGGGGATCCTGCCGACTGGGCATCCCAGGAACTCCACACGCTTTGTCCAGGCTTGTGCCCCTAGAGAGGTCACTTCAGTATTGTTCCATTGTTTATTGAGACAGAAGAAGGACTTCTCTCTTCCTCTTCCCTATGCAGGGTTCGGCAAACGTTTTTTGGAGACGGGCCAGATTACAAATGTTTTCATGTTTTGCCAGCCAAAGCAAAAAAAAAAAAAAGAAAAAGTAACAATGATCATACAAGGTGTGTTCTTAATTATTTTAATGTCTTTCATTATTGGAGTATACAGTATAGCCCATAAATAAGTACAACCCAGACCTTTTAATAGAAAGTTAATGGTCTTCTAAACCAAACATAGCAAGATTTTATTATTTCTAGTGAGACATTACTCAATCAAAATATTATCAGGTATTATTTATCACCAAACTCTCAGCATTGGTCATAAATAATACCTGATAATATCCATTTATTTATACTCATAAACCCAGTGTAGACGCAGCACCAATCAGGAAGTTCCGGGGAAAAAATTCTGATTCTAACTTTTGGCTTAGTCAATACATATATGGGCATTGCGTAGACAATTTGTGCTAGACACAAGTATAAAAATCTACTCATAATTATTTATATCTAAAATCACATCAGTGCATATATGTACAGTATCGCCCATAAATAAGTACACTACTACCACTTTTTTATAGAAAGTTAATTGTCTTCTAAACCAAACATAGCAGGATTTTATTATTTCTAGCGGAACATTACACAATCAAAACAGATATATTATCACCAAACTCAACAGTATTGAAACTGTTGCCAAAAATATTTTTTCATAATGTTATACTCATCTTTAGATGGCAACATATTCATATTTTTGGCAACAGAGTTTCAATGCTGGAGAGTTTGGTCATAAATAATAGCTGTTAATATCCGTTTTGATTGTGTAATGTTCCACTAGATACAATAAAATCCTGGTATATTTGGTTTAGAAGAAAATTAACTTTATATTAAAAAGTGGTATGGATATACTTATTTATAGGTGATACTGTATAACTACATAAAATTATATGTACTATCATTCAATGAGAACCATGAAATTCTTTTTCTTGGGGGGGGGGGGCACAAAATATTGTCAAAATGTGGTTTAAATTGTGTGTATATTAATAGAACACCAGGAATGTGTAGCGTTAAAACGTTTTAGCTATAAAACATGGATTCATTTGAGGCCACAGCAAAAATGAGACTTTTGGTCTATTTTTCGATTAAATTTCATTGTTCACTAACCAAAGATAGATAAGGAAATCAAAGAATTTTCGTCTGCAATGTTAAGCATCTTGAGTTATTCCCCTTAGGCAGGAGAGCGCTTATTGATTTCCGGTAAAGGGGTGCCGTTTTACATTCTGGGGAATGAGCAGCCATATTGGCTTTAGGCAATAGAGAAGACACACGTGGCGTTGAGCGCCGGCATTGTAAATATGTATGAATAAATTGGATCTGTGTAAGTACGTCTTTTGTTGCATTTTTAAATCTGTTCATATCGGTCATATGATGTCAGCGGGCCGGATGAAATGAGGCCGCGGGCCGTATTTTGCCAACTCCTGTTCTAATGAGTTTAACAAAATTACCAAACAAAGATTAATGATATAATCTTAGAAGATATTCTTATCATTATAATAAACAAAAGACAAAAAAGGCCCACGTAAAGTTACTAAATAAATAAATACTAATAAATGCCACAACTTACAATGACCAGAGAACAATAGAATACAAATTGCCTAACAAACAAAATCTTACAAAAGCCAGCTTTTAAAATCTTTTAAATTGAATCATCTTTTATTTGTTTTCTCTCTCTCAAACAAAAAGAAATTGTTTTCCTAAAGCTAAATTTTATTAAAAAATAAAAAAAATAAAATAAAAAGAGAGTGAAAAAATTGTTTGTCTGATTTTAAACAGCTATTCAGTTGAATACATTTTATTTATTTTTTATTAAATGAAGTATTATAAACATTTATTATTAATAATTTTTATGACTATTTTTACCTTCATCTTAATTTTTTTACCTTTGGGATAAAAAGCAACTAAAAATTTTTTTCAAAATTAAGATGGAAGTATTCTGTTGAATGTTTGAGAAAAAGTAAAGAGGAAAGTTAAGAACGAGTAAAAAGACGAACAAGTGCTACACAAGAGAAAGAAAGGTGGTGTAGTTGGAAGGAAGGGAGAAAGAAAAGCAATGGAATTGAGACATTCAGCATCATCTCAGAACAAATCCACACACTGCACAGTATAGTAGAAAGGGAGGACCGCAAGGCAGAGACGGTCTCTTTAAAACGGGAGGACCGCAAGGCAGAGACGGTCTCTTTAAAACGGGAGGACCGCAAAGCAGAGACGGCCTCTTTAAAACGGGAGGACCGCAAGGCAGACAGTCTCTTTAAAAAGGGAGAACCGCTAGGTACAGTGTCTCAATAATGTGACACTTCTTCAGACAGAATTTCTCCCAGCACAACACTGGAAAACAACCTGGTTTCTCTTGGTTCACTATACACCAACAACGTTCTTCTGACAGCAGTCAAAACCGAAATTGGCCCACTCCTCATAATCGGCCACTTATATCACATTCTGAAATGATTTAAGTGCCCGTTTGCGAAGTGTCTGATGCAGCAAAACATGAGCAGGATTGCCGGATGTTCCAACTGCGCCACCACATGAAGTCTCTTCGGCTGTGGCAGGGCAGAGGTCTACGGTTCAATCTTGTGGTCGGCACCGTTGTTACAGCATACCCAAACAAGTCCATGCTACAACCATCACTTAGCAATCGTACACAGGGACATAGCTGCAATCTTCAAGTACAGGAAGCGAAAGGGTCAAGGGGGATACTTTATGGATGCCAGGGGGTACCATTCTGTGGAACAAATTCAGCCAAGCAACCCTCACATATAAATATAAATTCTTTCAAAAATAACCTTGAAAAAGATACTGGTCATGAAAAATTCAATTATCCTTTCTTGTACTAAAAAATAGTTGAGTTTTGTGTGTAAACCGAATATTTTTTTTAAATTTTAAAAATCCCCAATCTCAGAAAGGAAACAATCCACAGATGGTCATAAATACTCCTTTTTATTGGAGTAACTACGGTAACACAGAAGATACTGAGTGCATGTGTTTGACACAGAATAATGAGAGAGTACGAGACATGCAAAAAGTGTGCAGTCTTTTCCGTTAGTCGCCAACACACTAAATAATTATTGCTATTAAAGGCTCCATGTATTTTTGTTTTTACTAGTTAAGGACATTTCGGCAATGGCTGTTATTATCTTATCGAGATAATAACGTAGTGTTAGGGTTAGGGGTAGTCAATCAGTCAGGGCAAAGGTTATTTTGTGTTTGGGGCTTTTAATTTTTTTTATTTACATTTATTTAGCAAACAAAAATGCGGTGAGCTGTATATAATTATTTACTGAGGGGGTATTAACACTATCGACCCAAAATGTATGTAACCGAATTAGGAAAAGAAAGAAAGAGAAAAAGAAAAAAAAACTTAGAGGAAGAACGTGTGAAAGCAAATAGATAGACACTGACACTATAACAAAATATATCACAAAAATGACCAACTGAAGATATAGTCCATCGACTAGGAGAAATATTGGTACAAAAAGTGGTATTAAAAATGATTGTTATGTGTCTTTAGGGATGCCAGATATGAGTAATCACATAATTTAAAGTCAAAACCATGTATATAGATAATGTAGAGTTGGAGTTAGACTGGCAGTTTAGTATAAGGCCCAACAAACCATCAAACAAAGAAATATAAATCAATCTATTATTGTTGGATGAAGTATTGTCACACACCACTTTTTATTAAATTTGACTAGTTTTTACCTTCATCCTAATTTTAGTTGCTTTTATACAACTTATTAATTTGGGCCATTGTTTCTATGGCAACGAATAACAGTGCAATCAGAAATAAAGAGGAAGCCTTCAGTGAGAAATATAGGTTTTATTTAAAAGTTTTCAAGTAGTAATTTTTGCCCTCGTGTTACTTTTCAAGTGACACCAAATAATGTTTTTCGCCAAAACTATACAAAGAATATCACTGGAATTGGTCTTGAGATTTGCACAAGATTATCAGATTTTGACTATTAATGACAAAGCTTGTCCAAAACTGCTGTTATAGTTATATATGTTACCCCAGTTACTGTTATAGTTATATATGTTACCCCAGTTACTCCTAATTCCGAGTATTCCATTTCAATAAACAATTATCTTCAATGTTCACTCAAAATAAACTTTATCTAAATGTCCTCATCAAAAATATCTTGTTCATTCTGCTCATCATCCTCTGACTTCATATTGAATCAGTCTTGAAGATAACAGGCATATGTGCACGTTAGTCCATTTTCAAGGCATGAACAATCTGGGGCCTGGCAAACACGCCTGCACTTGCAGGAGGGAAACCCGAGAACAACATCTGGAGATGAGGCTCCCATCATCCACTTGATGCTTAGATGACCAGCTTTACCAAATTTGATTACTTACTTTAGGTCCATCAATCATTTTTATACTTTACAGTCATATACAAAACCAAAATGTATTGTTAAATTTAGTACCCCAAGTGTACCAATACACTAAATTTGGGCTGCTGGCCCATGTACGAATACATCTAACAGATGTAATAGGGCCTGACATTTAATGTGAAATTTTAGAAATCTTTATACTTGTGTGGTAAGCTAGTATCTTTCGATAGGTTGTTTTTAAACATGTTTATGGAAACAGAGTTCCAGTAGATTCGGCCCAGGATTTTTGGCCTCAAAAAGTATGCAATGTCCAGTCACAGGGGCTCTGTTGCCCTGGGTAGCAACTCCACATTGTACTAAATGGGGAGGGTCATGAGTCGTCCTGATATGGTTCATGGGGACTATGCAATTTTGGTTCTTGCCCACACGTATGCGTGTGTGCTCCCACATTAAACCAACCTTGTTTTAATTTGTACAACCATGTGATTTTATTAATACTGTGTAAATTAATATTTAGACAAAGAAAAGTAACTTGCATACCAATACTACAACAACCTGAAAGTCAGACCATAGATGTGCAAGGGCAGAGTTGCCAACTTTATTTTCAAGTCTACATCGAAAATTAAGTCAAAAAACAAAACACCTACAAAACATAGAGATTCTCCAGATATATATCTAAATTCTAGGAAATATATTACATATTAATAAATTTAATGTGACTTTAATCTTCAACCTTTATTTTATCAAAATATTACTTAATTTATTAAAAATATTTTATTACAATTAAATAAAAATCATCTAAAATCTAGACACAACCAAAAAACATCTAGATTTACATGAAAAACATCTGAATTGGCAACACTGAGCAAGGAACATAACTCACATGTCACTCAGTGACTGCGATTGGTGCAAGCGGATCTAAAAAGAGCAAAAATATAGAAGACACTTTTTTGCTCTCTCTCTCTCTCTCTCTCTCTCTCTCTC
>VCCN01004142.1:1308227-1339150 GCA_006491835.1 Architeuthis dux | reverse complement strand
CTATACAATATTTATTACTAATTGATTCTTTCTACAGATATATAAACAACTTAATTTATTCAAAGCAATAACAATATAACTTATGCATTAACTTCATGTTTTTCTTTCATTAATTTTACATACACTCGCTAATTCGATGTTAAAAATCGTTTTGTGAGTGAGTGTGTGGAATTTTACAAACGGGACTACCTTCTCCACATTGCGCCCCCCCTTTTTTTCTTCAGACAAAATAAATAAATCCTATTTGGGTCCAATAAATTAAACAAGCTCATTTTTAACTAACACCAACACACCCACGCTTGCTTCTTATGACATTTAAAACATCGTCATTTTCATTAATTCTACAATTCAGGTCAAGTGTTTAATTTCACGCATTTTGTGTCTTATTTATTCATTTTACAAGCTCACGCTAATGGGTGAGATTTTAAAAAGAAACATAACGACATTTTTCTCAAAAAGAAGTCTTCAATACTTTGATTAAAAGACCAGAAAATATAAAAATCTAGGAAGCTTTTCAGCAATAATTTCCTGTGAGAATTCAGCTCATTTTCCTGATGGAGAGATATTTTTCTATTCTCCCCCCCCACCACATTCATAATGATTTAAATGTATACGCTCATATCTGTCTACACGATATCTCCAAAAGTTCTGTGAACTCCGATGAAATCTTGTGGAAGGATTGGCAACATACTACGGAAGAAGTGTTTAAATTTTGGGGCGGGTCCATGAACAATTACCTCCCCTACATCATAGTTATATGTACACACCACATAATATCGCCAAACGTTCATGTTTGTCCACACGATATCTCCCAAAGTTCTTTATGAATTTCAATAATTTTTATTGTGGAAAGGTGGGCAATAGGCTACGGAAGAAGTGATCAAAATTGTGGGTGGATCCATGCATAATTACTACCCCTGACAATGGCGTTGGCAGAGGTATGCGCTCTCTGGGTGCTTTTCTAGTTCATGTCATGTGATATTCTATGCGAAAATTAGTTTCGTTTTAATGTCATTTTTTATTATTGATTTCATAATCATCTGAGCTTGGTTTTTTTACGCTTTAAAAAAAAAAAAAAAAAAAAAGGATCTCTTTCGTTAATACCTACTAAAAGCTTACGTCTATAATTTCAAAGTACGGAAGCCTGTCAAAAATGTTTATGTAAATAGAGCATCTAATAATACACTGACCTCTGAAATTTATGCAAATAACAAGAATCAAACATGACGTGTTTTTTTTAAATTCTACTTTAATGTCATAATTTGACAACGCAAGAATATTTTTTCGGGATAAAAACAAATAATTTGCCTGTCTTTTTATTAACAATAAGCGAAAAACGCACTTAATTTTAAAATCTTCTAAGCTAATTATTTTTTTCTCTTACCAAAATACGTAAATTCACGTGACCAAACACCCACTTGACTCTTTAACTCTTCACTGTAGAAATGTGGATTTTCCTATTTGGCTATTTTCTGGCTATCTTTGACTATTTTGGGGTTTTTTTAGTGTCTTTTTGGCTATTGTTGAAAATTTAGCGCTTTTTAGCAGTCAAACTAGCGATTTTTTGGAGTTGGCAACACTGTATATCCGTGATTTTTTCTTTTTTACAAGAATTAACTAGTAAATAAATAATTGCTTCTTGTCATTGGAGTAAGGGATGCGAAAATAAAACAATAGTACTAGCTCTGTAGGAGAGACATCACTTCTTTTTAGGGACCACAATACTTAACTTGTGTACCATCCAATATTTTACTGTCCATTGTTATAGAAAAAGTCTTTTTTTGGGGATTTTTGAAAAACCGCCATTTCGTGCATGATTGTACATACATCATTTTTTTCCACTTTAAATCAATTTTTAAAATGAAATTATCTTGTACCACCTGTACCTACCACCTGGGTACCATTGATTTTTATTGATTTTTTAAAAAAGGCAGACTGATCTGTATGCTGTTGTTTTTCGACAATCTCAAAAACGAAAACATTTTGCATTCAAAGATCACACTTAAAGTATAAGTAAATATCATCATAATCATCAGTAGCGGTTATAAGTTCACTACTGGACAACGGCCTTTCCCCATCTCCTTCCATGACGACCTAGATTGTGCTAGCCCCTGCCACGTCTTACCGGCAAACTTTTCTATCTCGTCCCTCCATCTTGTGTCTGGTCTTTTCCTACTGCGTTTGCTTTCCAATGAGCACCAATCGGTTAGTCTTTTAGTCCCCCCTCCATGTATTGTCATCTCTTCTTGCTAGGTGACCAGCCCATCTCCACTTTTGCTGCTTAATTATTTATATAATATCCTTCTAACTGGAAAAAAAATGTAGGCGTGTGCAAAAATTCCCAGCGCACTTTTTTTTTTTTCTAAATCTGGGGACTGAATCAATACACAGTTACAATCGTTTTTGTTTTTTTTCGCCGGAAACTTTTGCAGCTGTACACACCTAAAATAACCGTAGACTACAACAGTAGCATTAACATTTTTAGACCTATGGCCTTTTTGACCATATAGCAAAAAAAACACTACACTACCGTCAACCAAAACTGTCAACGTAGGTTTCTTCAGTTTTTAAGCTAGTCCGTCTGGCCTTTTTAGGTCTAATATCGCCCGTGTAGTGTTTTTGGCTACGTTATCGAGTCTGAGATATCGGCCTGGCAGTGCCATAAGGGTTAATAACATTTTTTAGTCATGATGTCAAAATAGAAGGGGGAAAAAAAATCATATTTAGAACATTTTAGTGTGAAAAGAAAGTATACAATCTTTTGTATATACAAGCACACAACAATCATATTTATTTACACAATATCTAAGGCCTTAAACCTTTGCGCTGGTGTAATAAACACATTTTACAATACACTAATTTCTATTTATTTAAAAACAGCTCAGCTTTTTAACCAGTTCCATCCTTTATAAACCATATGATTTTTTTTTCTATGTTCAAATTTTATTTATTTATTAAATAAAAATGCCTCTGTGGGCATCTCAAAATCCATATACAATTTACATTAAAAATACTTATTCAACATTTAAATACACATTAATTCAAGTGATAAAAATGTGTATGAAACTTAATTAAAAAAATGACAAGCTTATCAGATCAATACAGAGAAACATTTACTATTTACATGTTATGTACATTATAAATAAATCAAATGTCATTATTATAAGATGGTCCGCTGTTTGGATTTCATCTTATTATCATTATTTGTCCCTCAACTCCAGAGAAAGGAAAGTCATTGGACTTAACCACCGGATCATTTTTTTTTTTTTACCGTAAAAGGGATATAGTGAGGGGGGAAAAGGGTGTGTAAATGTTTCTCTATACTGATAAGCTTGTATATTGTAATTGTTCTATTAAATTTCATACATTTTTATCACTTGAGTTGAATTAATGTGTATTTTAATGTTGAATAATACGTAATGTAAATTGTATACGGAGATGGCCATTGGGGCATTGTTTATTTAATAGTAAATGAAAGATGTGATTTAGTAGAAATTTAGGTCAAAGGAATTTTCAAAAACAAAATAAAATGTCAAGTTAACTCACGCTGCAAATTTAAGCTACTTTCAGCTTAATTTATTTACTTTGGAGAGGTATGTGTTCGATCGTATCCGTCTGTCTGCCTGAACACACGATATCTCCGAAAGTTCTCAATTAAATTTTGTAGAAGTGTGGGTAATGGGGTAAGGAGGAATTGGTTAAATTTGGGGGCGGATCCAGGAATTCTTTTTTGATTGAGATTTTTTTTTTCATACATTTACATTTATGTATACGCTGATGTCTGTCCACGATATCTCCAAAAGTTCAATAAATTTCATTTTGTGGAAGGGTGGGTAATAGGCTATGGAAGAAGTGATTACATTTTGGGGCGGATCCATGCACAATTACTTCCCCTGACAATGGCGTTCGCAGAGGTATGCGCTCCCCGAGTGCCTTGGGTGTCCCAGATCTGGTACAAGATATACTTTCATTTTAAAAATTGATTTAAAGAGAAAAAAAATTAACCCAATCTAGACGGCGTCCATTGCATTTTATTATGATTTTTTTTTTAATACGCAATGTACAATCATGCACGAAAATGGCGGTTTATCAAAGATCACAACAAAAAAACCCCGACTTTTTCTATAACAACGGACAGTAAATATTGGATGGTACAAGTTAAGTATTGTGGTCCCTAAAAAGAAGTGATGTCTCTCCTACAGAGCTAGTACTATTGCTTTATTTTCGCATCCCTTACTCCAATGGCTGTGGTCCCCTAAATTACAAGCAGTAATTATTAATTTGCTAGTTAATTCACCTTAAAAAAAAGTACAGTTGCCATCTCAAAAAATATTTTCGCGCTAGTTTGACTGCTAAAAAGCGCTAAATCTTTTAAAATAGCCAAAAAATGGCCAAAAAGACACTAAAGAAAACCCAAAATAGTCAAAGATAGCCAGAAAATAGCCAAATATGAAAATCCACATTTCTACAATGAAGAGTTAGAGTCAAGTGGGTGCGTTTTAAAATAGCCAAAAAGGCACTAAAAATGGCCAAAGATAGCCAAAATGTTTTAGGCGCAAACGCGCTAATTTAGCGTTTTTGCACTGCCCAAACAAGAAACGCGCTGAATCTAGGGCGAAACGCGCTAAATCGGCAACACTCGATATACAAGTTTCCACCGTTATCCGAAAGTAGATCGTTCATAAAAAAGCCTTTCATTGGACCGAAATGGCGCAAAGCGATGTAGCAATTACCATTAATTTATAAGGGTTGAGAAAAAAATGAGCGTCCCCAGACCCCCAGAATCGTTAAGATGGTACGTCAGGCTGAGTCATCGAGGTCGTGGTGATGGGAGGTATAGGAGGCTGGGGTGTAGGAAAGAGTGAAGAGGGCTGCCTCTATAATGGCTCGCTACAAAACAAAAGCTGAACGCTATTTTCGGTTTTCGCCTTTTTTCGAAAAGAAGTGGCGTACGCAGACTTTCGAAAAGCGGGGACAACCTGTATTTGAATTTTATCAGATGATTTTTTAAAAGGAAACAAACTAAAAAAAACTCGTTTCAGTGGAAGAGTCCATTGTTTAAAACAGTGGGTAGGAGATATTTTTATCAGCAGACTTGTTACCTTTAAGTGGACGCGTCCAAGGTTTTACAAAGAAAATTAATTCCAAGCAGTAAATAAGTTATTTTAATACAGTTCAAGGCGTACCATACCATTGTCTTCCAACGATTCCCTACCACCACCAACACGCTTGAGTCTTCCAGTCCCCCACCCCGCCCCTGTGGGGTGGTAGCGCCCACTTTGGGAATCACTGACCCATACGAACCACTTTTCAAAAGTCGAGCAGAGGTCTCCAACCAACTGGTCAAACACTGTATGGGTCAGCAAACAGTCATTGCTTACGAGAACCACCGACCGTTACACACGACAGTTGACAACCATTATTATGAATATACAAGAAGGCTATTTTCTATAGTTTTGAGAAGGATCATTAACATTCAAATAGTTCTTTGGACGATTGAACCCCTTGTTGTTGTTTCTGTTTCTGTTGTTAACGACGTTTCGGCCGATCCACGTTACCTCCTTTGGAATTAAAATCTTCTGTTTACCCCATCAAATTCGGATTTTACACCCGAGAAAGAATGGTTAGGTCGAAACGTCGTGTAAACAACAAGAAGGAGTTCAATCGTCCGAAGAACTATTTGAATACAAGAAAGCTGTTCAAATATCTGACCACAACGCATTCAGTAACAATGGTCTTCAAAACAAACTAATAGTGAAAATAAAATTTGGATTCTTCGCCTCTTGCCTCCCTCCACCCTTCCAACAATTCCCTTGAGTCTTCCAGTACCCCCCCCCAAAAAAGGGGTGGTAGCGCCCACTTTGGGAATCTGACTTTACGAAGGATCATTAACATTCAAATAGTTATTCGGATGATTGAACTACTTGTTAATACCGATCCACGTTACCACCTTTGAAATTAAAAACGTCACCTAATAAGATCTATTCCGTGAGAAATGCTTCATCTTAATTCTTGACCACTGACAATCCCACACCTGATTTTCCAAAAACTTGCTAAAACAAACTTAGGATTAAAAAAACTTTTCCAAAAAATGCAAAATATTTAGTTTGTTAGTAAGTACAGGAAATGATGACTAAAACCAAGGAGAGTGGTAGAGTAGCAATTGGGCAGAAATAAGAAAAACCGAACCCTTGCCTACGTCGCGGGTTCAAACACAGTCGACTCTAAAATAAAACCGTTATTGCTGTCAATATGACATCTATGATTTATGAAGAATAGTCTTGACACATTTGTTTAAAACCGACTCGTGACACCACTACTTACAATAGACACTTAATAGCTAGTGTATGTTTTTGTCAAACTCCAGTCCAAGTCTGGAGTTGACTTCGTTTTTCTACCGTAACAAGAACAATCCTCACCTAATTTAGGAGAGTCTACTCTTGACCGTTTGTCCGTTCCGTCACGTTAAAACAAACCGATATATAAAATTAACATTTCCCTACCATGATTTGAAATCACGACCAAGTGATCGGTAGGCGGCTCTCTTACCGACTGAGCCAAACTGACAAGTCTTACATATCTACGAACATATATTATACAAATAAGCAAAGGCTTAGAATGGATCGGTCGAAACGTTGTGTTTACAACACAAATAAGGAGTTCAATCGTCCGAAAAACCATTTGAAGAAAAATAAATACATTTATACTAAAACTATATTTTATACACAATAAAAAAAAAGTTGTAGTAATCATCTTCAGTTGGAATAGAAGTTAGAGTGGAGTTTGACCCTGCAGCTGGCAGGCTTGTTAAAATGTATCTCGTGTAACCATTTCCTGTAAATGAGGCTAGCTTATAACCAGCTAATATTCATGTCATTGCAGTCAACAGCAAAAGCTGAATGCTATTCTATCGTCATTGCCAGCTATTAACATTAACAGCCAACAGAATATAGCGAGTCATAATGACCAGTAATAAGTTTGAATTAATTGGTATGCCAAGGAACAAGCACTTGCCATTTGAACGCCCCCCCCCCCACAAGCAGTCTAACGGGAGGAGGATGTTTGTAAACCATTGTAATTTAGGGAAAATTAAAGAAACAGGGGCGTACCTCATGATTTTTTATTGAGGGGTGCAGACCTCTAATTTACCGAAAAAGTGGGCGTGTCCAAAATTATTGGGGATGCGGGGGCCCTAATTTGCCGACAAAGTAGGTGTGTCCACCAAGAAAAGGTGAAGAATTTGGACATGGCCTACGAATGTTTATACAAAAATCTCATCTTTTTCAAAGATCTTACAATTTTCTAGATTTCCTTAATAAATCATCTTGAAATTAGCCGACAGAAAGAAAAAAGGTGGTTTTGTTGTAACCAGCGAATAACTGACAACTGGTCCTCCACAAGCAGAGGAAGAATGACGGCTTGGAACGGGTCGCAGTGTTGCCAATATAATAAAATATTTTCGCGCTAGTTTGACTGCCAAAAAGCCCTAAATCGTTTTTAAGTAGCCAAAAATGGCAGAGAAGACATTAAAAACTGGTCGGAAGTAGTCAAAAGAATGGCAAAATATTTTGAGCGAAAACGCGATAATTTTGCGTTTTCGCACTGCCAAAACAAGGAACGCGCTGAATCTAGCGCGAAACGCGCTAAATCGGCAACACTGACGGATCGTCAGCCACGGGTTGATGAAATGTGACACCACCACCACCCCAATCAGTCTCGGTGAGAGGATGTTGAAGTTACTGACCACGCACACGCCTTAGTTTTAGTCACTTGTTAGACACTATTATCCGAACCCCCACGAGAACACGATGTGACACAAGGTGGGTTTAATGTAGGAATACCACATGCGCGAACGTGTGGGGCCAGAACTTCCTCAAAGATTCTCTTAGAGTACTTGACTTGGTCACAGGGCGAAACCAGACCCCACTGATCTAGACTACACAGAGCAATGCCAAGGGCATCTAATCTACGTCCGTCTGGTCAGAAATTGTCTTCCGAATATAAATGTGTCAACCTTGGCCGCCACCACCCGACCCCTCAAGATCACAATGTCAACTTCTTTAACATCCACTCATCTCGAATCTGTCAGCCAACCAGGGTTTCTCACCCACAATGCCTTTTGTCAAATAAATACGAACATCAAGTCAAGTGGTTTGACTAATCTACCAAAAGGAACATTGCTTTCGTTATGTAATGTCTTATCTAAGCCAAGTAAATTTCAGAATAAATTGTTTACAGCAGATATTTGGAATTACAGGACGACCTACGCGTGCTTGCATGATGAAATAGCAGTAACACGATAACGGAAATTAATTATTAAAACAATTTTGTGTATAGATCTACATCAGAGAGAGAGAGAGAGATAGAGAGAGAGACAGAGAGAGAGAGAGAGAGACAGACAATTTTTTGTGCTTTTAATCCGTTAGACCATATCTTCCTAGAAGTTGTTACTTTGTTTTTTTTAGAAACGGGGGGAGTGCGTCTATTGACAAATGTAACTGTATCGTAAACTGGACCGTTACTGTCAGTCCGTTGTACGGGAGTGAGGCTTCGAAGCATGTTACTTCCCTTGTGAGGGTTCTTTGATATTCTAATGACGATTTTTTTTTTGTGCTTTCATTAAGGTGTTTTGATTTAATGAAAGTACAGAAAAATCGTCATTAAAATGTCAAAGAAACCTGGTCAACAACCTTCGAAGCCTCACTTCCATACAACGGACAGAAAGTAATGGTCCCGTTTACGATACAGTTACATTGTTAATAGAACCCCCACAATTTCTAGGAAGATTGTTAAGACCTAACGGATTAAAAGCTCAAAAGATTAACGGCGGATGTAGATCCTTACCCAATTTATTTTCAAAAATACATATTTTCTAATTCACCAAGTGGGAGTAGTTTCTCCTTATTCCTTGACTTTACTGACATAAAATAAAAGATCGCCTATTTTTCAAGAAAAATTAATTTGTATATGACAATCTATCGCCACCAACGCCCCCCTTAGGGGCGATCCCGTTGAGAATGACTGCACTAGACCATCTCTGTACCTTGTACACAATCAACTTGTAGCCAGTATTGCCAAACTGTTTAACTGCCAAAAAGCGCTACATTTTATTTTAAATAGCCAAAAATGGCCGAAAACCACCAAAAAGACGCTAAATGGTCAAAAATAGCCAGAACATGGCCCAAAACGGCCAAAACGTTTTAGGCGCAAACGCGCTAATTTAGCGCTTTTTGCACTGCCAAAACAAGAAACGCGCTAAATCGGCAACACTGCTTGTAGCATCCTCAAAATAATACAGGGATTACTCGAAACCGTTCTCTAGTTACGTCCACAGCCAAATGTAAAGCCCACATTTATTTGAGAATAGATTGTTACTACAGAATTTCTATACAGTAACTGCCCACGGAAGTCTTAGCAGCTCCCTATATTGACTGCTGGTGCTGCAGTGTCTCCATCCCATTCCAGCTGATTCTGTCTTCATTTACCTGTTAGCGATGGTCACATCAACTAAGTGTGCACCATGGTGCAGTGGTTATCAAACTGTGTGCCGTTGAAGTGGCACCTGACAAGTGCGCTGCGTCATTTTTTCTAAATACCCAAACATGTATATCGAGCCTTGAACGTGTCAAGTAACGGGTATTGCGTCTGTTCTGCTTCCGCAACTAAATTGCCAATCTAGTCGTTTTATCACTAGATTTTGGGAGATCTCAAACTTTAATGACATGAAAGGAAAAAAGAGGGTGATGTGTAAATTTATCAGTATGCTAATACACAAAGCTTTGTTCGTTCACTACTGAAATGTTTCTGCCTAATTCATTTCATTTTTACAGTACGTCGACTTACAGTTGAGCATTCCTTCATTACTACTTCAAGGTTTACTGCTATGTGGAAGCGGGATACCCTAATTATGGCCTAAATATATACCAATGTATATTCATATTATAATGGAGGAAGTCAAATATTTCTTAGTGTGACGTTACACAATAAAGTTTGAGAACCACTGTCATTGTCACTGCATTTTCCAATAAGCGGCTTAAAAA
Organism: Architeuthis dux; assembly: GCA_006491835.1. Classification (NCBI taxonomy): domain Eukaryota; kingdom Metazoa; phylum Mollusca; class Cephalopoda; order Oegopsida; family Architeuthidae; genus Architeuthis; species Architeuthis dux. The sequence continues at coordinate 1,329,110 of VCCN01004142.1, read as the reverse complement.
ATAGTAACGATATTATACATGCAACCACTATAGTTCCGTGATGATGTCGTACAGCCTTCATTCATCAGCCAACAATTGTATCCCACACGCCTCCTCCGCGAAGTCTAATAGGATGAACATTTCTCTACCAACAACTCCCTAAAATCACTGTTCCCAGTTGCTAAAATTGGTCCTTTTTAAACAATTCCTAACGTTGTACAATTATTCAACTTGTACCTAGTTTGTAGTTACTTAATATTCCCGAACAAGTAGTAGTAGTACTACTTAACGTCTCGACGATAGCAAATGTCTTAATTCAACAAACTACATAAATGTTTCCAGTCAACTAACCCAGCATCAAATGAGTTCCCAACGTATTCGGCCACCTTGCTTGTGCATTCAAGTGACAAACTGAAATAGACACCCGGGGCTAAATCACTGTTACCTAGTCTTTTCCACCCTACAACGAACACCAGTCAGTGGTTGCATACCAAAGCAAATAGAGAAAGAAAGGGGGGGGGGCATACCTCAGGGAAAAGATTTTTTTTTTTAATTTCAAAGCTACAAAAAGGCTTACGATCCAATAATAACAAAAACATGCGTTTAAAAAGTTATTTATCTTTTTTTAAACAAGATCCTAAACGTGTGAATATTTTGATCGTGAACTTGACCAATTTCTTTTTTATACACTTGAAAACTACAACTTACGTCAAGTAGATAGGTAAAACGTTAATGACTTTAAACTAGAAATTAAATTAGCTTTTCAAAAAGGTATTTTATGAACCTCCAAAACACAGTTGTAAAGAAAAGATAACATTTATAACATAGATTCGACGTGTAAAAAAAGTCAAAAGCGACAGACACCACATAACAATTGAAAGTTAGGGTCAGTTTTTTTTGTATTAAAAATCTGTAACAGTTACGAACACAAAGTTTAAATAAAAGCACATTAGGGGGGGGGGCGGTTGTTACACAAAGTGGGTGTGATTATGTCACCCACAGTTGCAATAAATCATTATAATTTCATATCCGCATAGAGTTACTTAATAATGTCAGCATTTTTTTTTAGGCACAGGGTTAAAAATTTAGAACGAACGAGTCATCTCGCGAATAAGATAAAAAAGGTAAAGGGTGTACGATTGAACAATAACAAAAAGGTTTTAAAAAAAAAAATAAAACAAACATTTAAAATGTTACAGTAACGGTTAAACAAGCAGATTTATTTGCCTTATTAAATTTACGACTGCAGCGAAGGTAGATCTTTCTGTTCACAGTTGTTAATAAATGAAAATTTAACCCATTGTTGTCGGTTGACGAAAAGAAAAAAAATAAACCATCTTTTTTCTTATTCAAAATTTTCACATTTTAAGGCACATAAAGAAATCACTTGTGACTTACTTTTCAGGGTCTTTCTTTAATTTAAAACAATTTAAACCACTTGGTCAATATTTTAAAGGCAAGATTTAATGAAAAAATACAATAGTTTTAAAAGCGCAGTTAAAAATAATATAATACATCGTATATAACAAAATCGGCGTCAATTAAAAGTTAGCCTGTTATTAATTTGTATTACCGCAAAACAAAAAAACACGTACCACTTTAAAAACGAGAACCAGATAACGAAAAGAACTGATAAATGCATGTATATCGTAAAGTAAACAATTTTTAGCAGGGCGATAATGATAACAAAAAATATGTACTGTGAATTGGGAGATATTTAATGCAGGCGGGGGGAAAAGCAGCGATAATATTAATAGATTGTGGGGGGGAAACTGAAAGAAAGTGCGCCATGATAGCCGATTCTAGCAGCAGCGTAGACATTTTCTCTCGATTTATTTAGTTTAACTAGGCACCTGTAACATGTGAAAATACCCGGGGCCCCAACGTCAGAGAAGGTTCTCTTCGGTCAGTTAAAAGTGGACAGGGATGAAGAATGTATCGTAAGAGACAGTGTCTTACCTTCAGTGTGTGGGGGGTATATAGCAGTCCGTGTAAGTCAGGTCTAGCACAGAGACTAAATGATACGTTAGAAAGTTACGCCTGGATAAAGTATTAAACAGTATCACTTCAGATCTATGGATGCGCATAATCACTATAAATATCAACTTAATGTAGGAGCAACAGAAGAGCAACTTTATAATTATCCCTCCCCTCTCTCTCTCTCTCTCTCTCTCTCTCTTGTATGTACGTATTAAAGCTTTGTTTTTGGTAATATTTTAGTTTATTCATGTCACAAATATAACCGGGAAAATCCTAGTTTTACTCAAGCCACAAATGTAACCTAGTTTATTTTAAATTTATTGAATTTAATACTTTAGTATTCGATACACTAAAACTAAACTTATACAAAGGCACACGAATAAAATAGTATTTTTATCTACAAGAATTTTCTATTTTATTTTATCGTGTATGATATTTTTAGTTACTGCCTTGACAACAACAGGAAAGAGTTTTTTGCTATTATGGTCTACCATAGATTTATTTGAGCCTAGGTAGGCGGCGAGTGAAAAGAGAATTCCATCGGTTCATGTCGACGCACACACATCCACACGTTCTTCTCTCTCTCTATCTCTCTGTGCATTCTTCACTCCCTCTTTTTCTCTTACTCTATCTCTTTTCTGTCTCCCTCCCACACTTAATTCGTGCACGCTAAAAGCAATCTAATGTTGGATGTTATTAATTGCACCGTAAAAGTAAAACGCTTGCCTCAAAACCAAATAAAAACGGGCGCTAAACTTAAAATCTAATTACAGTTTACCAGTGTTGCCAGATAATTGGAGACTTTCTGGCCAAAAAAAACCGCAAAAAATAGCCAAAATGCTAAAATTGTGTATAAAACATTGCAATAACTGCAGTCTGCAGTACACACAAAAAATAAAGATTTATTATAAATACTACTGCAACAAAGTCAACTGTTTTGTTCAGTACGAATGGCAGGGTCCAGTTTAGCATTACAATTACATTGTAAATAGAAACTTAACCTTAAAAACGGTCTTATGGATGAAAAGCACAAAAAATATTTGCAAAAATTTTCTTTTCGTTTTTTGAAATAAATTTAAAAAATGCCAAAAAAATTACCAAAAATTAAATATGAACAAACCAAAAAGTTCATGGCCAAATGCTTTTCAAAAAGGCCAAATTTGGCCATAAAATTGCCGGAACGGCAACTCTTATAGCAGTGTTGCCAACTCAAAAAATATTTTCGCCCTAGTTTGACTGCCAAAAAGCGTTAAATATTTTTTAAATAGCCAAAAAAAGCCAAAAAGACACAAAAAAGAACAAAAATTATACCAACTCTCCCCCACCATCTTTATTCTTTCTTTCATTTTTTTTTCTTTTTCAGAACCAGCGCTTTATTCACCCGAAACATTGCCGAGGGAGGAGGAGGAGGAGACGGAAGTCTAGGAAGGCGGGGATCCAGGAGAGATGGTTGTCCAGACACATAAAAAAAAATAATTGGACAAAGCACAATTTAAAAAAAGAAATTATATCTAAAGAAATGGGTTTAAAAAAAATAAAAAACCCAATTAATCCCTAGTAATCATAAATTAACCTTAAAAACAAAAATGTATAGGTGTACCTTGTTTAGTGCGGTTAATTCGTTCACAAATTGTTCGTACTGTTCAAAATCGTACTGTTCAAGTCTTATTATAATTTAGTGTGTTTTTTTTTTCAGCTTATACTTTTATATATTAAATTGTATAGCATAACCGTAACCGCACAACATCAAGATCCGCACTATTCAAGATATCCCTGTATTATTTTGTTTTTCATCTAATATATGTAGGATAAGTTGTCTTTATAATTTTCTTTGATTCATTTTTTTATTAACTATTTTATCAATTCTCGTGCTAGAAGTCGTAGCGACTCAAATGTAAGCGACTCAAATGTAAGTGAAAAATGACGGATCAAATATTACTTTCTTGTTTTTGAGGATTTTAATTTTATTTTGTTTTTCACGTATTTATTTGTAAAATAATGTTTCCCATTTATTTGGATCAACCTGCTGCTCAGAACCCTGGATCCGCCCCTGGAAATCGTCAACTAAAACTGTCAACGTAGATTTCTTCCGTTTTCAAGTTGGTCTGGCTGGCTGACTCGTTATGTATGTATCACGCGTACAGACCGCACCAATGGAGCTAGGGGGCTGAAATCTTAAATATTTACTATTTATTATGTCTAGAAAAAACTTTTCAGAAAACGCCCCTCCAAATAGGTTTTTAGTGAGGGGTTCAATTTGCAATGTAAGTTTATGCTAAATTGATCCATTAGTTTGTGTCCGGCAGCATTCAGGCATGTTTGAAATTCGGACTTTTTTTTAGGCAAGAGAAGTAACTTATTCATTTCCAATTTTTAATTGATCACCCCCAATACGACATCTGCCAAAAGACGTTGGTCACGTGACGGTTTCTATTGAGTGACTAACCAGACCTGTTTTGGGATATTTTTCATTTTCATTTTTTTCTTGATTTGCTAAGTTTAGTAACTACAACACATGGCCAAATGGTTAAGAAGATTGTGTTGCGCCAGTCTGTGAAGGCCTGCCTGCCTTGAAAATCACTGATTTTAAAATTAGCATTTAAAATCCTGGCTTTTACCTCGGCTCGATCGGTGACCTATGGCTCCGGTGCAAAATACGCAACAACTTCTATATCACCACAGCATCCTTTCCCTACGATAACACAGAGGAGGATCCAGGATTTTGAGCAGAGGGAGTCCAGGATTTTGAGCAAGGGAGGGAAGGGCCAAACGGAAAAAAATATTTTTACAAATAAATATGTGCAAAAGTAACCATATTTAGTTACTGTTAACGTTATCTTACTTTTAGATGAAAAACAAAAATAAATTCAAATTTTTCTAAGGTTTATTCATGATTAGTTGGGATTATGTGGGTTTTTATTTATATCTTTCTTTATCTAGATTGTGATTTGCGTAGCGTAGCAAGGGTTCTCAGCACCCCTCCCCGGGGGGGGGGGCAATGTTAATTTTGGCGCCCCCACCCCTAAAATATTTTGATTATTTAATTGTGACTTCTCTTCCTATTACGTTTAGGTAGCTCAGGGTAACACTACATTGTGACTTTGGTTCCGTGACTTTTATTCCGGGATTCTTTTTTGAATATTTTGTAGACTTAGCGGTTGTGCAAAAAAATTAAATATTTGCTTAAAAAGTAATTTTTAAAAGATTTTTTTTTCAAAAGACGTGTGTGCGTAAAATTCTCGTGTAATGCAATTTCTTTTCATTTGACAAAAGTATGTGCGCACTTTTGAATTCGACATCGCCGGTATTTCAGGCCAAAGGGATTTTTGTCCCCCTTCACACTTGCGCCCGGGGGCGACTGCCCCCCTTCGCCCCCATCTGCCGGACCCCCCACTGAATCCGCTCCTTAGGAGAACACCCGATAGCGAGAGTCATCGATCAAGCACAGGACATTGACCTTTGTTCAACTCACTCTGTAATATACACGTTTGTCCTTTACATAGAATATTTCCCTGTCGGCACAAAAAGGTACAGCAATACCATGATTAGTGCGGTTTTGATGTAGTACGGTTATGGTATTGCTGGACAGATTAATGAAACAAAGTATGATCTGGAAAAAAAATCAAATTATAATAAGATCTTGAACAGTACAGTTTTGAAGAGTACGGACAATTTTGGAACGAATTAACCACACTAATCAAGGTATACCTGTATAACGTGTCCAAAGCCCTCCACCCCGTTGCACTTCTGAACAACTTCTGGAACCACCCACACGTACTCGTGCGGGTCAGTGGCGTACCTAGGGTTGGTGACACCCGGGGTGGTAATGTAGAATAATACCGGTATTTCTTCGCGCGGTATGAGGGAGAGACGTCTCGTTCTTGGGTTGTACATTTACGGGAGCGAACATTCTGTGGAGGGAAATATAACATTATGACCTATTTTCTAGCCCTGGGAATATGATATGGCGTTTTGGCCACATATCAATATTATCTCCCCCCCCCCCCCAAAAAAAAAAAAAACGTACGAACACACACAACCAGAGTGTATTTCATTACAGTAACTCATGGTGTCACCAGCCTCCCGAACTTGCTCTCTTCCCAGGATATCTAGAATTTTGGTGATCTTTTTGTACGACAAGTATACTTCAAAAGATACGCAAAATTGACTTTTTGCATAATGTCTGAGGGTAATGTTTGTTTTTATGTACGCTCCTACCTAGTAACATTTCTACCCATGGGTTTAAATGTTATAAGACAAGAAATTCTATTTTTCAGTAACAGTTGAAGTTTTCCTTTTTTTTCAATACATACATCAAAGGATACATGAACATATTTACCCATAATTTAAAAACTATTACTCTTAGATCCCAAATTTTATTTTGCTTTTTATTGCACTACGTAAATTGTCTCACTAACACTAAATATGGTAAAAGATAATAAAAAAGGGTACTTAGTTAGTATTGAAAGTTATATAGACAAGTTTTTACCTCAAAAATTACAAAGACAGTACTTTTTGTTGTACCTGTTTAATCAGAATTAAAATAGCGCACGTCTAAGCCTAAGGGAAATGAATGGTGGCTTGTTGCTAGGAGATGAATTCTCTGTAAACAAAAGATGACCACTCAGCTGGTCCTTGGTCTATAGCGCATAACCTCTTAGAACCTGTAAATAAGATGCTTATAGAGATAGTATTAAAACTAATTATTAAACTAACTAGCTCCTATTGTTAAGTTATATCTGACTCAAACAATAACAAAGATGAGAGTGTAGCGTAGTAATCTCTCTAACAGTGAAGCTGTACGTAGCAGCACTACTAGAAGGCTTAAGGTTTGACTGCCGATAGTAAACTACGGTGCTGATGAGACTAGAGAAAGAAAGAGGGTAATGTTACGATGCGCGTAATAAATGTCTTTCTTTCTCTGCTGGTTTCTGCAGTAGTAAAAGGAAATGAAATTACATGTATATGCAAGGAATGCTGTTTGCACATGTTAACAACATGCAATGTGAAAGAAATACAAAATTATCTGTAATGATAATAAGTATATTTATTACAGGAGAATATAACAAAAAGTAGTTCTCAGCTGATGAGAAGAAGGAAGGAATGCATTTTAAAGTGTTCGCATTCTACTTAGTAAAAGTGTCTGTAGTTTGTTGAAGATGTTAGAAAAGAGTGTGTGTGTGTGTGTGCGTGTGTGTGTGTGTATGAATGCGTATGAATGCGTACGTACGTAACTGAAAGTCGGAACCGTCATATTTGTCGAAACGACAAATCGGCTATCTGACGAGATAACCCATTTTCTCGGAATAAACATCTGGATTGTTCCAAAGGAAATTGAGTCAAGTGGATTCAGATGACCGTATGCGTGAGTGCAAAATACGTATGAGTCCGTTACAAACCTTCTTTGCAAGACAGAAGGCGATTAACACATATAAATAATCGTTTTATAATTAAAAACGTATGTAAGCCTACTCTCAATTTTTAAGTTAAATTATAATGTCGTTATGCTTGTTATAACTACTTAGTCCAGTCAAATTAGAGTTGGACACGGAAGTAAATACACCATTAGCGACTTTTGCATAGAAGACTTGAATGTTTGGGGAAATTCTTTTGCAGCACATTCAAAATTGTAGTATTTTTAGTATTTTCTGTCAGTTTTGGCTATTCAGTCAAAAATACAAAATCGACAATAATGATACAAATATTGCTACTGAAGTGCTCTTATTTCACATTGCGTTTTACAAGGAAATTTTAACTTTATAGTCCACAGTCTATGGCTTGTGGATTTAATTCTTGATGGAGAATTTCAGCAGCTTTCCAACGGTGTATCTTGTCAATTTGTATCTGTTGGGCTTAAAATGTTGCAGCTAAAACGGGAAGATAAGTATTCAGCATTTTAGAAGTAAACTTCAAGTACACTGTCCAAAGTCTATGGTATGATACATACATACATAGATAGCTAGCCAACCGGACCAACTTAAAAACTGAAGAAACCTGTGTCGACAGTTTTGGTGACAGTTTTGGTTGACGGTTTCTAATAAGCCGCCGGCAAGTCCTTTATCCTCGGGAGCCTGCTATTCCGATTTGGCCGCTAAAGCCAACCGATTGCACTCATTCAAATCTAACCATATAGCTTTATTCCTTATTTTCCCGAACGCCTAATACGCCACTATCCTCTTTGTTTACATACACTTGTAATATTATTCGAATTTCTTAGATGAAGCATTATCACTTATTATAATATGACAGCGTATCAGAAATTCGTGGAAAATAAAGAATATAACTATATGGCTAGATTTGAATGCCTCCAACCGGTTGGTGTTCGTAGTCTAATTGGTTAGGCAGATGTTCCGGAAAGACGGGCTTCCCCAAGATAAGAGATTTGAGTCTTGCTGGGGGCTTATTCTTCATTTCCGATCCACGTTGCTTGCTAACGAACGTGGAATGACGATCTGGGAGCTGTGATAAAAAGCAACTGAAATTAGGATGAAAGAAATATTTGTTAAACATTTATAATAATTGTCTATGCTTCATCTAAGAAATTCGAATAATATTACAAAATACTGACTATTCTTAGTCATATGTGTTCACTTTATGCAAATGCTCTTGGGAGAAGCATGAATCCACTTCTTCCTGCGATCCGTCTTATCGCTAGACATCCTGGCAAAATGTCTCGTCACTGGCATGTTATGATGTTTGACAAAGAAGACAGTGGATGAGTGAGCACTCGGGTAAACCACTCTCCTTTATGTGCCCAGCAGAAAAAATTACTGTCCCCATTGTCAATATTGACACAAACAATAGGATAATATAAGAGGTACTACCCAAAATTTTACTATGAAAAATAGATTACTCACTCTAACACCTAGTTTCTCCCGTATCTTCGAAGTAGTCCCTTTGAATGCTGTTTGTACACATGGCTAACACAGGGTACTGCTCACAAAGGGTAGGGGCAAAAGTCTGTCCTACATTCAGTTCGCGCATGGGCGCTGTTCAAATTCCGCGATTTTTGGGGTAGCACCTTGTAGTATGTATATATGTATGCATGCATATATGTATGTATGTATGTAGGCTGACCAAAAGGCTCGTTTTGTCTTTGTCGTTAGATAGCATTAGGAGTGTTTAGTTTTAACTTCATTCAAAAAGATCGCTTTTGATTCTATTGTGACAATAAATGATTTTGCACTAGTGATAAGAAGTCCAGAGTCGTTGTGACACCACAGATAATTTCATCATGGGTGTGTCAAGAGCGAGATAGCTTGACGGAGCCCATCCCAATCAGGCTGGTTTGGAATCAGAGTTGTCCCGTCTCCTGGATCGGTTGTCTTCCTTTTTCACCACTATTTTCTTTCTTACTACTAAATGGAAGAAGGAAGATAAAACAACAATGTTCAACGTTCCTCGCACGCATATAAACGTGCAGACAAGCTACTGCTGAATCTTACTTCAACTTAATTTCTTTTAAAAATACGTGGAAGATATTTGTGGCGGAATATTGTAGCAATATGACCCTATAGATAGATAGATAAAATAAGTTTAAATGCGTATATTCAAAATCATGCAGTGTGTATATGAAATGTGTTTGTTAGGCCAGGAATTAGGATGAGGGCTATATTGACAAATGGTAAACAAAATGAATTGTTTTATTTGGGTGAAATTGAAAAGTAAGGAATGTTATTAAAATGAAGGTTTTGTTTTGTTAAAATAACAAACAAAAAATTACAGACTGAATCCTGATTATGAAATGCGTGTACACAAATTTAGAATAACAAAAAGAATGTCGTCTGATCCGGCTAAAGAATTTACTGACGCAAACAAAAGTATAATGTAATGTTTTAACGTCACGAAAAGATCACATGTTAAATATGTGCATACCGATAAGTAGGGGTGAAAACCCAAGGAGAGAAAGAGAGACCAGGACTAGCTGTCCACCCTTGTGTCCGCCCCCCCAGGGGGCACGGTCAGTGTTTCTAGAGCTTCACAGCTTTGTGACGTGAAGTGTAAACATGATATACATACAACCTACAGAGTTTAAACGAGAAACACAGTAGCAGCTAACTTAGTCTGTTTGTTGACATTGTTTGACAACTCAAAATTCAACAATATTCTGGATGAGAACGTAGATTTTGTAATAATCATGTTTCTTATAGTGCAGATTCCCGGAGCGTCGCTACGAGTAAAGTCAAATAAAATGAACATAATATTTTTAATCGGACTTCGTTTTTCTCAATGAACCAGTGGACTTTCATGTCAGTTTCCTTCAGCAAAAGCCACGGCATACGAACGAAGAATAAACATCAAACGATATCCGACCAGTTCCAACTATACACACCAGTACAACACACGATTTGTTTGCGTATATTGGGTTTGATGATACCCCATAACGTAACAATATTACTTGTCAGAGTTAGATTTTCGTTTGATTAATAAGGCTAAGTGATATTTCCGCTACACATTCATGTCTTGGGGCAGCAGACTAACTTAAGCGAAGGAAGATACTACTTAAAGACCAATCTGACTTCCATTTATAATAAGTATAGCCACAGCTTTTGCGATTCAACTAAGCAATGTAAGATTTTCTTTAAAAAAAACCCAGTTCTGGTTAGTAACTCAAAAGAAACCGTCACATGACCAACGTCTTTTGGCAGCAGGGAGGTGATAAATTAAAAAATTGGGGGAAAAGTGGGTGGTCGATGCTTAAGTTATTTCTCTCGCCCTTTTGTGGGTAGTGATCACTAAAAAAGTTTGAATTTTCAACAAAAAAACCCAAAACAAGCGCGAATGCTGCCGGACATAAACTAAGGGACCAATTTAGCATAAACTTACATTGTAAATTGAACACCCCACTAAAAACCTATTTGGGGGGGTGATTTCAAAAAACAAAATTTTTTTATCTAGACATAAGGAGTAAATGCTTAAATTTTCAGCCCTTTTTAAATGCTAATTTAAGGCAGGTAGGCCTTCACAGACTGGCGCAACACAATCTTCTGAACCGTGTTTTCCTTCAATCCTCCCAATGTGTTGTAGTTATTAAGCTTAGCAAATCAAGAAAAAATGAAAATGAAAAAAAAACTAAAACAGGTCTGGTTAGTCACTCAATAGAAACCGTCACATCTTTTGGCAGACGACGAGTTGGGGGTGATCAATTAAACATTGGAAATGAATGAGTTACTTCTCTTGCCTTTTGTTGGATAGGGATCACTAAAAAAAGTCAGAATTTCAAACATGCCTGTATGCTGCCGGACACAAACCAAGTTATCAATTTAGCATAAACCTACATGGCAAATTGAACCCCTCACTAAAAACCTATTTGGAGGGGCGTTTTCTGAAAAGTTTTTTCTAGACATAATAAGGAGTAAATATTTAAATTTTCAGCCCTCTAACTCCATTGGTGCGGCCTGTACGCGTGATAGATACATAGCCAGCCAAACCAACTTAAAAACTGAAGAAACCTATGTTGACGGTTTTGGTTGACGGTTTCCAATAAGCATAACCATAGCTTTTGCGATTCAACTAAGGAAGGAGTTAAGCCAGTGGTTCTCAAACTTTATTGCATGACGGCACACACAAATATACGGAAATAGACTTACACAAATAGACTTATACAAAAATGAAATGAATTCCAGGGTTTCTCGACCTCTTTTTTCGTTATCGCCTCCTCTTGGTTATTTTTTAAATCTATCTATTTCCCCCCACCGAGAATGACTGCTCTACATTATCTAAATGCTTGACTGCACACCTTTCAATAAGAACATTGCTCTCCATTATGTTTAAGCTATGTAAATTCGTAAATGGTATTGTTTGATGCGGATATTTGGAATTTCAGGACGACCTACGCGTGCTTGCATAATGATTAACACGATAAAGGTAATGGGAATTAATAATTAAAACAATTGTTTTAATATGTACAGAAATGGGATGTTGAAAATGGCCTGAACAATTGTAACATGTACATCAGAAGGCATACACTAATACACATGGCGGAACTACGAGGGATGTCCGAAAAGTAAGGTACAAATATCTATCAATCCAGCATGTTTATTACTATACAATAAAAAGAACATTGTGCATATGTTATCAGCACTACTATGCTACTTTTCCACGTAGTCGCCATTGAGATTGATGCACTTGTCCCATCGGTGCACAAGCGTATAAATACCCTCCTCGAAGAACGTGGCGTCAAGCGACTGGAGCCGCACTTGCACCTCTGCAATTTCTTTTCAGAATTTGGAATGGTATAAGGGAGCTGATGGGGTCTTTCTGGAGCTCATGATCACGGGTGATGAGACCTGGGTGCATCACGTTACCTGGGAGACAAAGGTTGATTCCATGACCTGGAAGCATCCAAAACGTTGATGGCAACTGTGTTCTGGGATGCAAAAGGTGTGCTGCTCGTGGACATACCACGGGACGTTTGCGTAAGGGTGTCATCCTGCTGCACAACAACCCCAACCCACCCATGGCCAACCTGACAAAAGGGTGGCTCCAGAGAATTGGTTGGGATGTTTTACCGCATCCACCGCATAGTCCTGACATGGCTCCTTCAGATTATCATCTGTTTGGGCCCCTCAAATGACATTTATCCGGTAAGCGGTTCCACTCAGATGACGCTTGTTGTTGAAGAGGTGCAAGAGTGGCTCCAGTAGCTTGACGCCACGTTCATTGAGAAGGGTATTTATGCGCTCGTGCACCGATGGGACAAGTGCATCAATCTCGATGGCGACTACGTGGGAAAATAGCATAGTAGTGCTGATAACATATGCACAATGTCTTTTTTTTTTTTGTATAGTAATAAACATGCTGGATTAGTAAATCTTTGTACCTTACTTTTCGGACATCCCCCGCACGTTAATAAAAGTGTTAATTTTAAAATCTTAAGGTTTTTAAAAAAATTTTTGAAGTTTTAGAATCCTAATATTTTATAACGTCCAGAACACTGAAATTGAAAATATTTTTCAATATTTTTCATTTTCATAGTTTATTGTTTTTTTAATGCATATTTTTAATTCACGAATTTTTAAGTAGATTCCTCTCATTTCTTGATTTCACTGACTTAAAACGAAAGATTGCCTTTTTTTCCTCAAGAAAATCCATTTTTATGTGACAATATATCGCCCCACCCTGTCAGCTCAACTTCCGTCCTCTTGGGGAGATATTGCCCCAGTTGAGAATTACTGAATTATACGAAAACATTCCAGTTGTCAATGAACGAAACTTTATATGAGCATACTGATTTACGTACTCATCACTGTAACTACAGCCTGATTCGTTTAACGAAGAAGAAGAAAAGTAAAAGGGTCTGACGCTTTTTACTGATGTACATAAACGATCTTTATTCTCTGAAGTCTTACAACGCCCAGTCCAACGTCTTAGTCCAACGCTCAGTACAACGTGAAAACTGCAATACAATGATAAAGCCGCGAATTAGGCAAAATACACGAGTACATTTAAACATAATGAATCGACATACATAACGTTTACGTTTGAACGTAGAAAAACTGCCACGACGATGAAGCCGCGAATTTAGGCAAAATACACAAGTACAGTTAAACATCGTAAATCAACACACACAACGTTTGAACGTAGAAAACCGCAATACAACGATGAAGCCGCGAGTTGGGCAGATACAAGTGCGGTTAAAACAGTAGGAATCATCAATATGCAACATACTTAGCATTTGAACACACAAACGATAAATACAAGCGAAGTACGATTAAATAGCGACAATATACAACATACGTAACATTTGAACACAACGTTACTCAATAATTACACAAGGAAGGTGTGGCTATATCCTAGTTCACGATGAATTGAACTAGAGTATAGAGGTTCGAAATGAAGGTGCAAACGCCCTTTGCTGGTTGTAGATTCTCCTAGTACTTTTGTGTCGTGATTCTGAGGAGAAGAAATTCGTGCATCGCTCTGAAGGTTGGTTTGCGAGACTAATGTGGTCAGTCCCGGGCCTCTTAATATAGGCAAAGGAATACGTGTATGTGTTAAAACACGTGTTTTTCAATTACCCCGGTGTCATAAGGTCAAGTTATTCTGACCCCAGCTTTGGCGCGATCAAATCTGGAGTCCCCTTTTCGTGAGACAGAGATATCCACAAATTCACCAGGGAGACCTTTGGAACTACTTAAATTCTCTTTAGCTGAAGACAAGACAGGGCGAAACTCGACTGCCTGTCCCTTGAGGGCATCGCTTTTTATCACGAAGCGCCATACGAGGACGCCTGGCCGCTCCCTACCCTAATCCTGGCGCCAGCTACAATCACCCCTTTTCCCTTTCATCTGTTGCTAAAAAGGTTCAGATCTTACCAAATCTACTGATAAAACCACTAGATTAGCAACCGGAAGGCGCAATACCTGTACTGGGCACGTTCATGGCTCGAAATACATGTTTGCATACTTGGGAAACAATTATGTGGCACAATTGCGAGATAGTTGCGGTATACTATTGTGTCGCGGCACACAGCTTGAGAACCACCAAGTTAATGAGGGAAACATACATATGTTGCTAAATTAAGTATATTATTTCTTGAGCATTCTTATATGGCTGTTTTTGTGCGCGTGTATGTGTGCGCGCGTACGTGTATGTGGGCGTGTGTGTATGTGCGCGCGTGCGCGCGCGCGCGTGTGTGTGGTCGGTCGATAAGGGGACAAAATTAGATCTACTTGACTCCGTTCCTCATTTATACTCGTGGCCACTTAATTGCAAATGAAGACCAAGGAATTGTGACAATGAATAAAATTAGCTCCAACCCCGTTGGCACATTATTTTTAGCAAACATATCACGTCATCTAATCTCAAAGAAATAGGAAACGTTAAAAAGTTTGGAAAATGGTTCCCACATGGACCGAATGAAATGCTTCATGACAGTGACATACCCCACACCGTGTCTAAGCTAACAGAATTGGGATACGAAGCCTTGCAGCATCCTCCATATTCACCTGACATTTCTCCTACAGATTATCATCTTTTCAAGCATTTTGAACTTCATATCCGTAATATCAGGTCTGGTTAGTCACTCAATAGAAACCGTCACGTTACCAACGTCTTTTGACAGCAAGCCGTGTTGGGGGTGATCAATTAAAAAAATTGAAAAAGTGGTGATCAATGAATAAATTACTTCTCTCGCCTTTTGTTGGTCGGTGATCACTAAAAAAGACTGAAAGTAACGGTCCAGTTTATCATACAGTTACATTGTAAATAGAACCCCCTTCGTAAAACCTTTAAAAAAACTTTTTTTTTTCTGAAAAATAAAAAATCCCAGGAAGATTGTTACGGTCTAACGGATTAAAAACTCTAAAAATTACTGGCGAAACAAAATTGTTTCTATTTTTTAGACCTTTACCAAATACCGTTACTGTTAGTATCAGTTTCATACGAGACATTTAAAGATTCTTTTTTTTTTCGTATAGAGAGCTAGCTTTAAACTCAATATCACATGCCCACAGTAATTATATGTCACGAGATAAAGCATCAGAACTGTCTCTTCATGATGTCAGGTCACGCGTGTGTCTAGAATGTTTCAAGATAAAGCATGGAACTGTCTTTTCGTGGTGTCAGGCGACGTGTGTGGCCGGCGAGAATGCGCTAGGAAAGCGGGCGGCTAATTAAAATTGACTGGTGAAAGAGGTCCGTATACATTTGGATAGTCGAGAGCGATATGTTTGTCACTCTTAATGAGCTTTGTCCACGCGTCTGGAAAGCGACTTAGTAATTGTCACTCTCTCTCTCTCTCTCACGAAGAGATTGGCCGAGCTTACCTCTTGTTGGATAATGCCGATCTGCGTTTCTTCATGCCGATACGAGAGGGATGATGAGAGAGAGAGAGGATGATGACGTCTCGTTCCGGGTCTGTTGACGGGAGCTGAAATTTCTGTGGAGAGAAATCAATTTCGGAGAAAATGCTCTCCCACGTGGGTGGAGAGAAAAGACGACAAAATTCAGGATCTTCAATTGGAAATCTGTGGTTCTTTTCCGGCACGGTTCGCGGGTTACTTTGAGGCATCGAATTATGTTTCATTTAGTTTTCTACACGAGGGCTCACTTTTCTGAATTACTACTAGTTTTTCCCCCTTCCTTCACCCGTCCGGGTGAAAGAGGGAACTACTTCGCCCCTGACCTGCCGCCTGTCTGCCGGGTTCTAAGACTGCTTCTAGCCTGCTATCTCCTCCCTCACCCCTAACGGACAGGGGAGCCAAGTCCCCTCTCCTCCGACCGTCACTCGTCGGATTCGGATCTAAACTGCCCCTGATTTGAAGATCAGGGCCCCTTAAAAGGCCTCCGGTAATACGATATGTCCTGTTGGTCACGTACGCCGTTTGACACACTTTCCTAGCCCCGGTAATACGATATGGGCTGTTGGTCACGTATGCCCGCGAACTCACGAATACAGAGTGCATTTCGTTACACTATACCATCAACCCCTAGAAATTCGACGAAGACAATGCACCTCGAACTAATATTCAATCTATACTATTATTCTGCTTATTTGAATGTGCGCCCGTTACGTTTTCTGATTATTATTCGATTATTCTGTGGTGTCTTCTCACACTAATAAAACTTGTTGATATACATGTTTCAACATGTTCTTGGGTTTTATTACCCCTTTCCACTTTTGACGTTTCACCGCTTACAAAGTGGGTAAAGAAGGCGAGGGGTCAATTGTTGTCCACAGGAACTAAAGCACAGTATCTTACAGCAATACAATTTAAATTCTCATATTTTTCATCATTTCTCTTCCCCTTTCCCAACAAGCCTTACAACGTAATGAACAACGGTAACAGCGGAAGGGGGTGCTTATGCTTGAATGAAAGCAAAAGGGACTCAATCTTCACTATAACTGTCATTCATTCATTACACCTTCCTCACAAGTCTGAAACCTAAAAATTAAGACATAGTAGTAGTAGACCACAAGTCATGGCTGGTATTATGCAACCATTGTATACTTTACGCTTTAGGCACATTGGTAAGGTGCTCTTCAAAATGTCTCTATTCACACCGAAAGCCTTCAAACCTATCGTTATACGTCGTTTTATTTCGTAGTCATGATCTTTCTCTAGTTTCTTAGGTCCTAGGTAGGTGTATTCATCAACCTCTTCTAGAGTCTCACCTTCTATCTTTATGACCTTTTTGGGGATTTTATCGTTGAACATTACTTTTGTCTTTGTTCTGTTCATCTTTAAGCCTACTTTTTTACTTTCCCTATTTAGATCGGTTAGCATGTTTTGTAATTCTTCAGATGCTTCCGACGTCATAGGTATTGGAATAGCGGACAGTTGTAAAGCAAAAAATATTCTTTTCCTTTGTGCTCAGAAGAATTTTAAAATACCCTTTCCGCTGGTGTGTCATAGAAGTCTCCAATTTCAGGACAGGTTAAGAGTCATTGCTTTAAACTCTTCAAAATAACCATTGACCATAAAAATATCGGCGACCTTTTCACAATAAATCAAAAGCAGTATTTTGTTATGTTTTGCCCCTAAATAATGCTATCGACTGAGTGACTGGCGTTGAAAGATGAAAATAGGAATGTTATGTTTTTTCTTTTGATGAATAAAAATAAACAGGTCTGGTTAGTCACTCAATAGAAACCGTCACGTCACCAACGTATTTTGCCAGCATGCCGTGTTGGGCGTGATCAATTAAAGAATTGTGAAAAGGGGGTGATCAACGAATAAGTTACTTCTCCCGCCTTTTGTTGGGCAGTCATCACTAAAAAAGTCCTAATTTTTTAAAAAATCCCACAAACTAAAGGACCAATTTAGCAAAAGCTTATATTGTAAATTGAGCCACCCACTAAAAACCCATTTAGGGTGGGAATTTTCAAAAAAACAAAAATAAAAAGTTTCTTCTATACATAATAAGAAGTAGATGTTTAAATAGCTCAATTGGTGCGACCTGTACGCGTGATATATACATACATACATACATACATACATACATATATACATACATACATAGCCAGCCAGCCGTACCAACTCAAAAACTGAAGAAACCTATTTTGACAGTTTTGGTGACAGTTTTGGTTGACGGTTTCTAATACAGGAATACCTTGAATAGTACGGTTTTGAGGTAGTACGTTTAAGGTATTGCTGTATAAATTAATGTAACTAAGTATAAGTTGAAAACAAAAACACATTAAATTATAAGACCTTGAACAGTGCGGTTTTGGACAGTATGGGACGTTTTGGAACAAATTAACCGCACTAATCAAGGTATACTTTTATTGCCCTTACGCTGGCTACGGTGGTCCGTCCCTGCCCGGGCATCACGTATCACAAGTATTCTCTGCGCTTCTCTGACCCGGCCACACTGCGATTGATTGATTGTTTTGTTTAACGGCACATCGATCATTGGTGGGTCATTTAGTGACGAATTCGGTTTCTTTTTGACTACACAATTTATGTAGACGAATTATTGTGGACAGATTATAGTAGACAGATGAAAGGTTATTTTTTTAAAATAGAGTCTTGCGACTTTGATGAAAGGATTTTTTTTTTGTTAATAGAGACTTGCGACTTTGGTGAAAGGTTATTTTTTTTAATAGAGTCTTTCGACTTTGGTGAAAGGTTATTTTTTTTAATAGAGTCTTGCGACTTTGGTGAAAGGTTATTTTATTATTTTTTTAATAGAGTCTTGCGACTTTGGTGAAAGAACAGGTTGCTCCTGTTTTGAGGGGCCGGGTCTTACCCCTCTGCAGGGGAAGCAGTCGGCGTATTCTAGGCTCCAGCCCATAGGTTTGTAATATGTGAAAATAGACTTAGAGGCGACATGTACCCGAAGCGGCGTCACTCACTTCACTTGCTATTTACCCAAAGCTGGGAGGGAGATGGTTTCATGCCTTTCTCATGGGCATAAGTGCCAAGTGAACACGGACTGCCTCAGTCGAGTATTGAACTCCGCTCGCTGATTCCATATTCTGTTGCTAACCACTTGGCTACCGGCACCATGTATCCTTGTATATATTCTTACACGTTGGAGACGGAACTTATGCCATCAGACGCATGCGTACCCGCCGGTGGCGATTGTTACCTTTACCGCGTTAAATTCAAAACATTTCCGCGTTACATTTCGCTGCAACAGAATTTTCTCTGATCACAGTTTTTTCCCCACTTTTTAAAAACATTATCTGCGTTTATTTTTCAAAAATTTCATTTTCAAATGAAAGCAGAAAACATAACCATTGAAAACTGTAATTAAATTTAACTACAAAATATATAAGTTAGGTTTAGTGTTTAAATTTAGTGTTTAGGTTATGGGTTAGGATTAGGGTTAAGGTTATATAAGTCAAACGTTAATTTTCATTTACCTCATAGAGAATAATGCCTAAAAGTGAAAGATTTACTAATGTAATTGCATTTTTTTCTGATTCAATGTAAATAGAGATATCATTTAACATTGGTGGAGGTTTTTGAGCCCTCAACAGCAATGGCATCTACTAAACTAATTTTCAAGTACGATTTCAAATTAATCGTAAATGTAAATAGAGATATCATTTATTATTACTGGAGGGTTTTGAACCCTCAACAGCAATGGCGCCTACTACACCAATTTTCAAGGACGATTTCAAATTAGGAGACAATGCCAGAAAGGGGTTAGAGTTTGTCACTAGTCTGCCTTAGGGACCCCACTCCTAGTTTGGAATCAGTTGTCCGTCTCCTAGACTGGTTGCCAAACTAGGCAAGAGAGAAAAACGTCTATACTCGCGACAATCCATTAAGGAATTTATATTTATATGCAGTTGTGTGTGCTAGCCTGTAATGTTCTTATACAATCAAGGAAATTAAGCGATCTCTCGGTCAGCGGCCCAAATCGATAATCACAAAGACAAATACAACCGTTGCTTATTTGTTGAAGAAAGAATATGTCCGTTAAAACAAGGTATTAGAAACCATCAACCAAAACTGTCAATCTAGGTTTCTTCAGTTTTTAATTTTGTCTGGCTGGCTAGCTGGCTATGTAAATATCATGCGTAGAGGCCGCACCAATGGAGCAAGAGTGCTGAAAATTTAAACATTTACTCCTTATACAACGGTTGCATAATACCAGCTATGACTTACGGATACGAAACATGGAAATTAACAAAGCGAGCTGAAAACCAACTTAGAATAGCACAGAGAGCCATGGAAAGAGCAATGCTAGGGATAACTCTAAAAGATAGAAAAACATCAACATGGATAAGAGGGAGGACTAGAGTGAAGGATATTATACAAATAATTAAGCAGCAAAAGTGGAGATGGGCTGGTCACCTAGCAAGAAGAGATGACACCGATTGGTGCCCATGGAACAGTAAACGCAGTAGGAAAAGACCAGACACAAGATGGAGGGACGAGATATAAACGTTTGCCGGTAAGACGTAGAAGAGGTTGGCACAATCTAGGTCGTCATGGAAGGAGATGGGAAAGGCCTTTGTCCAGCAGTGGACTTATAACGGCTGATGGTGATGATAATGTTAATCGGACAGAGAAAGAACATCAATCGTAAACAGTCACATGTCCACAGCGTAATCAGTTTCAGTAGTACAAAGTCCGCCATTTTGAATTTATGAATTTGGCTATTTTTTTACCACAAAATAAGAAAGAAGTCTCGTCCAGTATTCATTATTACAAGCAGTACTGTTAGATTACTTCTGCCGTTCTGTCGGATTACCATACACCCACACAAAAAACATAGGCTATATATATATTATCATCGTGATAATAATAATAAAATATTGAATTAGTTGCAAAATGCCGTCATAAAAGAAGATTTCGATTAACAAATCTAAATATGGACAGAAGAGACAATAACTTTAACAATTTAATAAATGATTACATAAATACGACTCACACGTGACTAAATTAACTATTAACACCATTAATTGAACAATCTCATCAATATACGTGATAAGAACATCAACTACGTATAACGAAAGCGTGA
>VCCN01004142.1:1278032-1289050 GCA_006491835.1 Architeuthis dux | reverse complement strand
AAAGTGCCGCTCGGGGCGGACCGCTCCCACCACCCTCCTCTAGCTACGCTACTGCATTTACTTTAATAACAAATAGCTTATCATGTTTAGAAACGACATTGTTCTTTAAAAAATACCCCTTAAATAGGTTTTTAGATAGATAGATAGATAGACTTCCTCACTGATCCAAGCGACAAAAGTTCGTCCTGCACCGTAAATTTATGACGAGATTATCGGGTGCGAGATTACCGGGTGCGGCATACACATTTGTGTTATATAGGCCGGGAAGAATTCGCTGGACTTCACTATAAAGGAAACTCGAAGACTTGCTTGTAAAAATATCTGGACATATTTTTATTACACAATATACATCTTTGTCGGCCGGAGAGTGAAGAGTGGGAGACAGATAAGATAAGGAGAACCGCCAGGCTGTCCCCAGCAGGGGCAGCGGTCTCGTGCCTTAACGGCTCCGCTGATGTCTGCGTCTTCTTTGAGTGTCGAGATTTCTGTCCGCTACCAGGGAGGGATGACAGTCGTCTGCCTTTCGGCTCCGCTTTATAGTTTCTCTAAGGCCTATGTGGTGTGATCACGGTGTCAATGACCGGTTCCCATTTCCTGTTTTGAACACTGACAATATTTAGACAATATACCCATCTCCCGAGGTGACCGGGTTCACCCACATTTCCGCCACAGGTGTCCGGATAAATAAATCATAACATTTGTAAGGCCGAAGAGTTCAGAGTCTGCAATATATTGAGCGAAACAATAGGGCTGAGGATACTAATCCAAATCAGTTATTGAATAACGGCAATACTTCCTCAGAGAATTTCAAACTATAACACAGAATATTGAGAGAATTTCAAACTATAACACAGAATATTGAGAGAATTTCAAACTATAACACAGAATATTGAGAGAATTTCAAACTATAACAGAATATTGAGAGAATTTCAAACTATAACACAGAATATTGAGAGAATTTCAAACTATAACACAGAATATTGATGAAGAGTACACCACCACCGATCAAAAAAATCTAGTCCACAAAATCTTTACTTTTCTCAGTTGCAAAAGAAATCATTGTAGAACTTCTTTGATGAATCAGGATTTTCACTGCTTCCAGCTGGTATCTAGTTATTGACTAACCCAGTTAACCTAAGAAAAACTAGGTATAAACTAGGTCAAAACTGAGTTAGGATTGAGAATCTAGAAATAAAAAGTCGAAAATCTCGTTCTCGTTAACGGAAATTTCTCATTGTACCATAGCGAAGGGGTGTACAAATGAAAATAGATAGATAGATAGATAGATAGATAAACAAAATATACAGATTGACACTAACTAAAACAATCGACTTGACACTTTTGGGTAAACAACAGTGGTATATTTGATAACACCAAAGGATGACTCAGGAGAAAGGGAAGTGCGAGTCAAAACATCGACAGAAAATACCTAAAAATAGAAATCTGTTAAATAAACGAGCACGGGTGAATTCGAGATAGCCAAAGTTCAAAATATACAAACTACACAAGATGAATTAATTTATTCTTTAGAAACTGTAAACAGCCACACTATAAATGAGACTGACAGAGCGGAGGAAAAAAAGAGTGTCCCACAGATACGGACTGAGCTGTCATCTCTGAAGTTGCCTCGACACCAACTTCACTCTCTCTCTCTGTCTCTCTCTCTCTCTCTCGATTGTATGGGAATATCACTCTCTCCCCCTCTCTCTGTCTCACTCTCTCTCTCGATTGTATGGGAATATCTGTGTGTGACAAAGCTTTCTGTAGAATTACAAATAAACAGTATATTCTTTTGCAAGAAAAATCGTCTCCGTCTCGATCCTTCATTACGTTCCAGACCAATTGTTTCCAGAGACCAACCTCCGTCTTCCCGAAGTCCGGACACATTGCGCACCCTGACACCGTCCACAACAAGGAGTGACGAAACGGACCAACTGTCGTTGAACGTTTGTCCTCAACTTACAAGAAGGTGATAACGTTACACCCATAGTAATAGTGATAAAGATCTAAATTGCTATTTATTTTTAAACAAGATGAATTAATTTAACCTTTAGAAACTATAAACAACCACACTATAAATTAGACTGGCAGAGCGGAGACAACAAGGAGTGACGAAACCAACCAACTGTCGTTGAACGTTTGTCGCCAACATCCAAGAAGATGATAACGTTACATCGTCTCTTTCCTCGATTTATACTTCCAGTTAATATTTAAGACTTCAATTTTAGCTTTCAGTAAGGTTTTTTTGCCTTAACATAAAGCTTAATAGTTTAACCTCGTTTTGACCTAGCTTTTGACTGACTACTGACCTAGTTTCTTTTAAAACTAGGTACAAGCTATGCTGCCTACAGCCAACAAGAAAGTTTCTTCTTGATCTTGTCTGGAGCCTATCTGAGCATTGTTTCGTTTATAATTACGAAAGCACACCAGGGGTCGTCAGTAGTGACAACCAGCCGAGTAGTGGCCATAATACACGAGGCTACTACATTTCCTTGCGCCATACACTCACTACTCACAAACAACAAAGCAGTTATCCAAAATCATTGGCGATTCGTGCGGTTAATTTTTCCACATATCACCCCCATGAACCTGACTACCAGCCAACTTTAATGAGAACTCTTTCACTATCGTACTTTTCTTCATCTCAGCTCGCTGTACAAGAGTGTAATAATAAATCTTCCGTTATTATGCTTATTACTTCTTGGTTCATACTCTCTTTTTTTCTTTATTCTGCTCAGTTTCATCTGCCTAGCTATTTCCATACTGAGTTAGCGCCCCCAGAAGTCCACAACCGAGTAACCTCGATTCGATCTCCTATAAATTGGTGACCCCAACGCGGTACCGTCTGATAGCCAGAGAAAGAAAAAACCACCAACAAACATACAATAAAAGCGTACCATACATTATATCGGCGTTATTATGACCGACCAATTGCTACGTAGAGTTCTTGCCAATGGTTAAAACTGAACTAGTAGATTAGAGTTCTCTCCCTTGTACTGTATTTATAACAGAAAACTGGACACATCGTGTTGGAAAATAATAACACTATTTATTACATATGTGTTAAACAATCAATTACTGAAGTTTAAAAAAAGATGTTATAATATTTTATAATATACTCACAGAACAATATGTGGCTGCAAAAAAAATTTAAGTTTTCAGTTCATGCGATTACACAACAATATTGTTTAAAAAACACTGGAAACCATGTACGAATAATACATGGGGAAAATTGTCAAGAAAATTACGTATTCACGCTCGTACTATTATAGTTAATTAGTTATATAGGCCGATTGGCTGATAGATTAGTTATCTTAGTTATATGAGCGAAAGATGTATGAATAGGTAACATTTCTTTAAAATTACAGAAGTGACTGCATTTGACGAAGGGTGTTATTTTTTCTTTGGTGTTCATTTAGAGGGGACTTGTTTTTTCTTTTAAATTCTTTTTAAAAAATGTGTTTTTTCCGTGGGGGGTGTAATTTCTTCTTGTAAAGTTTCTGAAAAATGTGTTTTTTCCGCGGGGGTGGGGGTTCATATTTTCTTGTATATTTCCTGAAAATTTTGTTTTTTTCCGCGGGGAGGTTCATATTTTCTTGAACGTTTTTTCCAGTGGGGAGGTTCAGTTTTTCTGTTGTGCATTTTCCCTCTGGAGCGGGGTTTATTTTTCTTATACACTTTTTGGGGGCGAACCCGTATTATCGGAAGGGAGGGGGGTCAAAATTGTACATTTTGAGCAGACTTCGTTCTTTTACTTTGAGAAAGAGTCTCTCCGCGTGTGTCAGCCAACTGGGAACGTCTGCTAAGCCATTGTTTGCACTCATTACAACCTAGACAGCTTGTCCAAAATTAAAGGGAATATTATTTCTTTAAAAAAATAAAACCAACAAATAAAACAAACTTGCAAAAACACAGAATAAAAAATGTTCAAAAAATGGCCTTATCTTCTCAAATACGGGCAAGCTGCATTTGACGAAGGGTAATGCCAAACGTGTGAAGATAAACAAATGAATGTTGATATAATCGTTGCTTAGAAATTAACATTTACTAATTTTATATTTAAAAGAATACTGTTGCAACGTATTAATATTTAAAATTCAAGTAGATCAGCGTTTTATAATGTGGAATGTGGAAACGCCATAGCTGTATATATTTGCCTCCTTGTTTCTCTCTAGTCGCCCACAGTAACAAAAAACATCCGGTACTTGGACCGTAACTCCTGTTCTAATGTGTAACTAATGTGTCGCTCACGATAATAGTTGTTACATTTGCCTATTTACTTCATACACTAAATGTCATAACTATTATGGGACAGAAGTAGTATTATAGTGTAGTAGTAGTAATATTAGTGCCCTTACGCTGGCTATGGCATCAGCTGTCACTGCCCGGGCTTCACGTACCACACATTTCTGTCCCGGCGAGGTTTGCGATATGTGAAATAGACTTAGTCATTCACTTCACCATACAGTATTACAGATTACTATTACAATTAAGACGGGAACACCTTGCTATCGTGTCACGTGAACTCACACGAGTTCGCGTTAGTAGTGGGTGGGCCGGTTTTAATGCTTATTTGAATTGCTAGGAGACGCATTGCTGTAACGGCTGCAAGTCACGTGATATCATGTGTCTTTGCTGGTCTGCTCATGTGACCTCACGTCTCGCATTTTCTGTTTCTGCACACATTTGCGGGTTGCGTGATAGCGCGAGGTTGTATTTTCTCTAATCTATTTGGTGACCACATGTAAAATCACATGAGGTGAGGTGACACGTGTGAATCCTACTACTGATTTTTCATGGTTTTGGGGGCTTGCATGAGTTGGTCGTGCCCCGGCTTTGCGGGGCATTTACTCACACGAGGTCTCCCACCTCGTACACTCCATATTCCGGTGCTGGTTCTAGTGAAGGCTCTGCATCAAACCCCTTAAGCTGAACCTCATATGTGTAGATCTTATTTCCGGGTGCGGTCAGGGGCGAGGCGTGTCATCTTTGCGGGTGACATTGTATCAATACACGGCCTCTTGGACAGTATGGGTTTATCTCCACTTCTTCGCTACACTTCACGTCTCACCTTTTTCTGTTTCTGCACACATTTTCGGGGTGCGTGATAGCGTGAGGTTGTATTTTCTCTAATCTAGACATGTAATAACTTCTTTTTTTAAAAAATATGTGAATCATGTAACATTTTCATTCAAATGATTCTTCGGACGATTGAACTCCTTCTTGCTAGACGTTTCGGCCGATCCATTCTTCGGCCTTCTTCAGGTGTAAAATCCGAGTGTGATGGGTTAAACAGAAGTTATGTTTAAAGGTGGGGTAGCCCTTATAGCACATGGCCCGGGTGTTTCTTGTCGGGTTTAGTTTTTTGTTGAGAAGTGGAAGCCACATCGGGTTGAAATCGGCACTTGTTTGGCTTAATACATCTGGTCGACATTTTGATGTCAAAACTATAGAACATTTGTTGACCACATGTAAAATCACGTGAGGTGACATGACGCGAGTGTAAATCCCACTGCTGATTTGTTCATGGCTTTGAGGCCTCGTGAGCTTGCATGAGTGTTCCCGTCTTTAGTCTCCTTGGCAACCTCCACTTAATAATCCCCACTGAGAATACCGAGGGTGTAGATTATCATTAGTTGCAGCTTGTTCTATAAAATTATCAAATATGCTTATGACATAAGTGTTATTTAAGGGAGTGCCAGTTATGTATCCCTTGAGTAAGTTGATGAGCTGCAATTGTAACTTCTTTGATACTGAAGATCCAATTTGGTTCCTGGTGCGAAGGCTTAGTTAAACGGCTTTTTCTTTTCTTCTTTTTTCACTTGATGTTCTTGCTTCTTGATACCATTTAGGTGAACAACCTTATAGATATAATGTTACTCTAGCTCATTCTTATCTATCTATCTATCTATCTATCTATCTACCTGCCTACCTATCTATCTATCTATCTATCTATCTATCTATCTATCTATCTATCTATCTATCTACCTGCCTACCTATCTATCCATTTTTTCTATCTATCTATCTATCTATCTATCTATCTATCTATCTATCTATCTATCTATCTATCTATCTATCTATCAGTCGCTAGTTCGCTCGTGCTCTGCAATAAACTTTAACATTTCAGAAACCGTCAACCAAAGCTCTCACCAAAACTGTCAAGATAGGTTTCTTCAGTTTTCAAGTTTGAAAGCGTATGGTAACACTTTGGTTAAGAGTTGCCCCATAGGAGTTGATTTGCCCGAATATCAACACGGTTTTGCCCGAATTGTGTGTGTGTGTGTGGGGGGGGGGGGGGGGCGTTGCCCCCTGGCTTGTACGCCTATGTTGCCTGGCTGGCTGGCAATGTATGTATCACGCGTACAGGCCGCATTAATGGGGTCTGAAAATTTAAACATTTACTTATTATATTTTTCATTTTTTTTTGGTGGGGGGGACCAATAGGATTTTAGTGGGGGGTTCAATCTACAAAGTTTATGCTAAATTGGTCCCTAGTTTGTGCTCAGCTGCGTTCACTCTTGTTTTTGTTTTTTTTTAAATTCGGGCCGAATGTGAGAGAAGTAACTTATTCATTGATCATCCCTCTTTCCAATTTATTTAATTGATCATCCCCACAGGGCATGTAGCCAAAAGACGTTGGTCTCATGACGGTTTCTATTGAGTGACTAACCAGACCTGTTTCTCTATCATATCGTTTGTCTGACATTGTTCTTCTTTCTCTTTTCACCTTTCCCTTTATTTGCTTCTTTACATTTCTTTTTTTCCCTCTTTTTTCCCCTTCGTTTTAAACTCTTTCCTTCTTTTCATCTTATTCTATATTCTTTTCTTCAATTCCTTTCTCTTTTCTTCCATGTTCCTTCTTTCTTCCATCTTCCATTCTTCCATTCAACTTCTTTCTCACCCCTCCCTCTTTCCTTCAATTTATTTATCTCTTCTTCCATTTTCCTTCTTTCTTTCACCTTCCATTCTTACATTCAAATTCTTTCTCTCTTCTACCCCCTTCCTTCAATTTCTTTCTCTTCTTCCATTTTCCTTCTTTCTTTCATCTTCCATTCTTACATTCAGTTTCTTTCTATCTGCTCCCTCTTTCCTTCAATTTCTTTCTCTTCTTCCATCTTTCTTCTTTCTTTCATCTCCGATTCTTACATTCAATTTCTTTCTCTCTTCTACCTCTTTCCTTCAATTTGTCTCTTCTACCTCTTTCCTTCAATTTCTTTCTCTCTTCTTCCATTTTCCTTCTTTCTTGCATCTTCCATTCTTACATTCAATTTCTGTCTTTCTTCTCCCACTTTCCTTCAATTCCCGTCTCTCTTCTTCAATTTCCCTTCTTTCCTTCATCTTTCATTCGATTTCTTTCTCTCTTCTCCCTCTTTCCTTCAATTTCTTTCTCTCTTCTCCCTCTTTCCTTCAATCTGTCTCTTCTACCCCTTTCCTTCTATTTCTTTCTCTCTTCTTCCATTTTCCTTCTTTCTTTCATCTTCCATTCTTACATTCAATTTCTTACTCTCTTCTCCCTCTTTCCTTCTATTTCTTTCTCTCTTCTTCCATTTTCCTTCTTTCTTTCATCTTCCATTCTTCCATTCAATTTCTTACTCTCTTCTCCCTCTTTCCTTCAATTTCTTTCTCTCTTCTTCCATTTTCCTTCTTTCTTTCATCTTCCATTCTTACATTCAAATTCTTTCTCTCTTCTCCCTCTTTCCTTCTATTTCTTTCTCTCTTCTTCCATTTTCCTTCTTTCTTTCATCTTCCATTCTTACATTCAAATTCTTACTCTCTTCTCCCTCTTTCCTTCAATTTCTTTCTCTCTTCTTCCATTTTCCTTCTTTCTTGCATCTTCCATTCTTACCTCCAATTTCTTTCTCCCTTTTCCTTCTTTCCTCCACATTTCTAAAACCAAACTATTAATTCTTTGTTTCTCGCTTTCCTTTTTTATTTACTCCTATATTTCGACTATTACCTTTTCAACTTCCTTTTTCTCTTTCTTCTTCCCACGTTTTTCTTTCTTTTCCTTCATCGTCTTCCTTTTTCATTCTTTTTTCCCTTCATTATATTCTACTCTTTTTCTATTTACCTTCTTTTTGCCTTTTTTCATTCCGCTTTCTTTCTCTTTCTCTGTCCGTTTTCCCCTTCTTTTCCCACCTTTCTTCCTTGTTCCTTCAATTCCCTCCCTTCCTTCCATCTTTTCTCTAATTTCTCAACTTCATTCCGTTTTTTTTCCCGCTTAATCTTTTTCCAATTCCAGGAATAAGTTGAATAGTACGGTTTTGATTACTGTGTGTTTTGATGTAGTACGGTTAAAATAATGCTGTACAAATTAATGTAACTAAGTATAAGCTGAAAAAACACACACAACAAATTATAATAATATCTTGAACAGTGCTGTTTTAAATAGCATGGATAATTTTGGAACGAATTAACCGTACTAATAAAGTTATACCTGTCCTATTTGTCATTTCTTTCACTGATTTCTCTTTCTTCTTTTTCGTTTTCTTTCAGAGATTAATTCTCGTTTTATTTTTCCTTCCTTCCTTTATCGAGTCTGGCTTTTTCCTTCCCTTTTCGTCAGCCATGTTTTTTCTCGCTTCCTTCATTTATTGAAAACTTCCTTCTCTTCCCCCCCTTCGCAATATATGGTCGGGAAGAAATGGGAAATGCAATCTGTCTTTTCTTTCGCCCTCACTTGCCGTTGACGTCATCATCAATGTCATTATTATCTTCGCATTCATCTCCAAAGAACTGCATTTTCCAAACATCGCCAATTACAATGCCTCCACAGTTACTCGTCTCTTCGCTTGCCGAGATATCACAATGGCCTCGTTGTGAAAAGAACATTACCTCAAAATCACGTTCAGCGTGTAACAAACAATATGGTTTTATAGAGAGCAAGATAAGAGTTTTTGTCCCTGGAGTCTGAACTGTCTGCGAATGTTAAGGTCGCAGTTGATGAAATGATGTGGTAGCTTCAAATTTTAGATGGATGGGCGGAGATGCTACTCGGTAGAGAACAGAAGAACGTTCAGCGTACAAAGGCATACTTTGCGGAACAAAAAAAAAGAATATAGAGAACTTTTTAGTTATACTTCGTAGGCGGTGTGTATACGTGTATGTGCATGTGTATGGGGTAAAAGAACACGATGACGAAGATGAAGGGAAAAAAGAATGTAACTTCACTCTAGAGATTTACTGGGGATCAAGTGACTGCTATTCTCCCCCAATTCTCCAGCACCTTCCCCAGTATTCTCACCGGAGTAAGAATTCTTCGTTGAATTTCCTACACTCTCCATTTCTTTGCAAGGCTCTCGGGAATCGTTCCCAGTGCTCCACTGATTATGATTACGAGAAACACCTTTATATTCGGCCCTGACTGATTTGTAACACTTATCCAAGTGCTCCACGTGTTGTATAGCGGGGTGTCCTGGACTTGGATAGAAAGGAAACTCGAAGACTTGCTTGTAAAAATATCTGGACATATTTTTATTACACAACATACATCTTTGTCGGCCGGAGAGTGAAGAGAGAAGACAAGGAGAACCACCAGGGTGTTCCCTAGCAGGGACAGCGGTCTCGGGCCTCAACGGCTCCGCTGATGTCTGCGTCTTCTTTGAGTGTCGAGATTTCTGTCCACTACGGGAGGGATGACTGACTTCTTTTATAGTTTCTCTAAGGCCTACGTGGTGTGATACGGTGTCAATCACCGGTCACCATTTCCTGTTTACAACATTGATGCAATATACCCATCTCCTAAGGTGATCGAGGTCACTTACATTTCCGCCACAGGTGTCCGGATACGTAAATCATAACACACGGTGGCATAGTTGGACAAGTATCTTATTGTGGCGTTTCCACACAGTTAAATTCAAATTATAAATTATAAAACGCTGATCTACTTGAATTTTAAATATTAATACGTTGCAACAGTATTCTTTTAAATATAAAGTTTGCAAACGCTAATTTCTAAGCAACGATTATATCAACAATAGAAAGCGTTTATCTTCACTGATTTGACATTACCCTTCGTCAAATGCAGTCATTTCTTTAATTCTAAAGAAATGTTACCTATTCATACATTTTACGCTCATATAACTAAGAAATACACACCTTTTTTTTAAATTCGGACTTTTTAGTGTCACCGCCTAACAAAAGGTGAGAGAAGTGATCTATTCATTGATCACCTCTTTTCCAAATGTTTTAATTGATCACCCTCAAGATTTGGTCATGTGACGGTTTCTATTTATAGTACACTAGTTAATCCCCGTGAAAAGAAACATATATCGTCCAGGAGTCAAGACCACTTTATTTATGTTTTGGGGTGTGTCACGTTCTAGTTGTGTTTAGTGTCTCTGCTCGCTTTGTTAATTGTTTTATTCTAGCTGTGTGAGATTAGAATGCGTTTGATTCGTAACCGGGCTTAAGCGTGTTAAGAAAGAAGACGGAACAAGATAACACGTGTGATAGGGTTCTTCGCCTGGTAAAAAGTGGGCCTTCTCCGTTCCCACTTCCGGTCCGCGTTTGCTGGGACCGGAAACGGAATGGGGGTTGCTGGGAGCTTGCTTCGGCATGTTTATTGATTTAACATATAGATACATTTATATAAACATTACAGGGTGCACAAGATTTGATTGGTGGTCTACGTAGATTAAAGTACGAGGAATCCAAATATGTCAGTCTTACAACTGTCAGCCTGTACATTCTGTGTGAAAATTGCAACGTTTTATCGAATATATGGGGGAAATCAGTATGGAAAAAAAACGAAAGAAATGAAAGATTATCTGGCAATCAAAATATAATTTCTGGATCCGCCCAAAAATTTAATCACCTCTTCCTCATCACGTTCATTGAGAACTTTAGGAGATATTATGGGGACAGGCAAGAGCGAATACAGAAATGTATGAAAAAAAGATATCTCTCAATCAAGAACAACCACATCTTCATTACGATGTGGCTTACCTTTCCACAAAATTTCATTGAAATCTATTGAGAACTTTTAGAGATATCGTATGAACAGACAGGAGCGAATA
>VCCN01004142.1:1241366-1251782 GCA_006491835.1 Architeuthis dux | reverse complement strand
GTTCACTATTGTAAAAACTAAGTGAAAAAACGTACTGAGTCTTAACTAAAATACCTTAACGTAGACGGTATCTTAATTCTTTTTACCTTTATCAAAACTGCTGACTCCTGTTTAATTACGTTAAAAATGTAGTCTCTAAACCAGGGGTTCCCAACCTTTTTGTTTCTCCGTACCACTTTGGTATTCTGACAGGTTCCCATGTACCCCTAAAAATTAATCCAAATTGATAAAATTATTTTTATTTCAATAAGCGCTACGGTACGGGGTTAGTCTCGTATCAATGAGACCTTCGTTTCCCGGCTTAACATTCTATTAAGAGTCTGAAACCAGATCTGTTTCTCGTCTGAATTTTTCAGGTTATATATTGCCATGGATCTCTAATACTTTTAGACAAAGACTCCACTTAGATTAGTAATTGGTCTACGGCACATTATAAATACACATGATTTATTGTAAATTCATAAGGTTTCAGGTGGCGTTTTGATATTTTCTACATTCACTTAATTAGTGAAAGGCTTGAAAATATCTTCAAATTTCTCTTCCAACTTCATAAAATATTCAGTGATTAATTCTTTGAATATGCCAGTTGTAGATTGTAAAATCTTTTTGCAACATGTTCATTAATACGAGGTCATCCTTAGTTGTCTGCGTTTATCAGCTTTGTAACGACGTTGTTACATTGTACACCATGGTTATTCTGTTCTCTGTACACCAGGTTGGGACCCCCTGATCTATACATTGACGTTTTAGTCTCAGAACAAGAATTATTTCAAAATTCTTCGTTCACTTGATTCGGCCATATCCTGTATACATACAGGTCCTGCATCTACCGATAAAGGTTGTATTTTGCAGTCTTCCATTACTTCTTCTGTAGAACACTTCCCATCCCATAGGAAACATAAGCTGAGTATTGTATGAATTTACATCTGGTCTGTTCAAATACGAACAATGTTCCCTCTAATTATTTTTTCATGGCCTCTGTGGGACAAGTCTGAGCAACTTAAGTTCAGTCACGTAGTTTTATCATTGAACCTCTTTTCTCTTATCTGAAAATTTCGAAATTGGTGCGCGGCTTAATTTTGTTTTCTAGTGCGCAGTTAAGAGGAACACAGAATCGTTTGTAAGTAGTATTCAATTGTTTTCCCAAAGCTTTCACTTTAGATGTTCTGTGATCTGATTCTGACCTTTTGTTAGAAATGGTCAACCAAAACTGTCAACATTGTCTTCAAGTTGGGCTGGCTATGTATCACGCGTACAGGCTGCACCAAAGGAGCTAGAGGGATGAAAATTTAAACATTTACCTCTTATGCCAAACTCTTTTCTTTGAAATTCCCTCTAAATGGGTTTTTTGGTGGATTAAATTTGCCATGTAAATTTATGCTAAATTGGTCACTTAGTTTTAAAAAATTTCTTTTAAATTTGACTTGGTGATTACTACCTGAAGGCGAAGTAATTTATTCATTGATAACCCCCAACACGGCAGGCTACCAACAGACGTTAGTCCCCTAACGGTTTCTATTGAGTGACTAACCAGACGCTTTGGCTTCTTGGCTGAACTGGGGTTCTAATTAACATCTGCTAGTCGGTGTTCTGTCAGCAATAGTTACCATGAGAAAAATCGATAGTTACATATGTAACCTACCCCGTTCAAGCCTCCGTAATGCCTATGGAGGAGGCAAATCTAGATGTCTTATCTGGGTCCCGAAGGAATTTGCTATGTCTAATCCCTTTGATGTGATGTATATAGGTGATCTTGCACAAAGGCCGTTTGAGGAGTGGGGTGAAGCTGGTTGTAACTATCTAATTCTTAACTAGACCCATTCGTGACTCGTGCATTCTTATGTCCTTTCACCATAATTCGTTCTTCACCTTTCAATGTTCTTTCCTTTCACCATAACATCACAATTACTCTGGACTTAAGCTCTTTAGAACACTATGAAGTGACATATAAAAAAATTATAAAGATGGAAGGGGGGGCAAAAGATTCCCCAAAAGAAACTGAACAAAACGTGGTAAGCCTTTTGGTGGGATTTCAATTTTTCACTAAACGAAAGTGGGTGCAGAACGTTAGCGTTATCCAATTGTAATAAACTCCCTTACTCCCGTGACACTGGCGTCGATGTGAAGAGCCTCATGTGGTCAGCTCTGGGCATTGGCTCCGATGATCGACTACTACCAAGTTGGAGTCTGAAGACACTTAACTGGAGTGTTAAAGACCAGATCAATAAAGTGAAAGTACGGTATTTCCCGTCATAAGACGCCTCTATAATCTAGGATCAAAGTATTGGGCAAAAGGAACCGGGGGGCGTTCATCAATGTGAAGTGATGAGTCCCATTTCTTGTACAAGAAATGGGTCGTAGAAAGTTAAAGGGCGCCCCGCGTAGAGGGAGCATTTGTCGTCCCTAAAGTCAATCCAGTGCTAACGGGTTCGATCCTTAATGGCTCTGTACTAGGCTAAGCCGTGCTGAAGAGAGCTCTCCTTAGTTTTCTTTTTTAAAGGTGTGAAATCTTTCGTGACTACCCTGTGATTGAGGGTAGTAAGCCGTTGACAAACATTTAATTCTTTAAGGACCCCTTGAAATAAGTCTGGTAAAATTAGTCCCGCGGTCACACTGGATTTCTTGGTGAAAAGATTAGTCATTTCACTTAGTAATATTTTTTTTAGCGGAAATGCTTCTGAATATCTAGTAGCAGAGAACATAACAGTAGGTACTGAATATTTTTCTTTAAATCCAATCATTTACCAGCCCTGTCTTTATCCTAATCCTATAACCTAAGGAGTTAAATTTCTAGTCTTTCTAATTTCAGAAATTCAAGCTGTCCATATTGCTCTCCCATTCTTTTTAATGACTACCTGCGTTCTTTGTTTTCGAAGTCCACTTTTCCAGGACTCCCATTAATTTCCGAATCTTCAGTTCAACAATCGGACCTGTGATAATAGTTAATTGTTCTAAAGCTTCAGCTGGCAACACTTGACTTACCAGATTCTTTATCACAGCTAAGCACCTTTGTTTGAAATCTAAAAGTACTTGGCTATAGATCCAATGGTCCTTCTCGATAGTTTTGTTCAAACGTTTAGCAAGGGAAGGCTCATCGCAAAATTCTTAAACATTACATGTATCCATTCTAGGATAACGTTACTCTAATGTTTTTTGTGAAAAGATAAGGAGTAAGAATTTTCGTTGGAAAACTTTTTTTTTTTTTTTATTTTTTTTTTTTTTAAACGGTCTTAACGACTTCTAGCGAAAATGTTGTCCTTTCGGAGAACGTTCTCAATTCTGTCTTGCCATCCCCTCACGACGCTGAACTTTCCCTGTTTTAATTAAGTTGTCCGTCTCCTAGACCGGTTGCCAACCATACGTCTTCCTCTTCCAGGCCTGTAAATGTGTGCAGCTAGTTATACGCATTCTAATGCTTCTCACTAATTTATCACAAACACAAGTCTTAAACCCGATATCTATATACTTTAGTGATCTCGCCATTCCTGTGCGCCTACCGTAGAACAAAGTTCAGCCTGTTGGACGACAGTTTAGTGCGCTCTTCTAATGTTCCCCTTCTGTGACTGTATGCAACGCTTAAATCTGTTACAGGTCTTCCCCGTTATAACGGTTGGGTGGTGGACCCAAGATATTAATCTAGCTCAAATAGCTAAATTGATCGCGGCTCCGTTATAACGCGGTTAGCTTTCTTGGACTCCAACATCCGCGTTATAACGGGAGGCCTGTATTACTAATAGCAGTTAACTAGACAGATTGTATCTGGTGGCAGTGAGATTACTAAACTCATGACTTGTCAATCTGTTTTTGATTCCAGGGTCCCATCTTGGACCCCCGGGAACGATGTACCTCGTTCAATTTCAAATTGGACAGGGGAACTGTCTGCGGCAATAATCGGGAATACGGGTCTTTTTGGATGACTCACAATAAAACCGTGTGCCATTATTGATTGGATATGCAGATTCCCACGGCTACAAATTGACTATGCTGCGGGTCCTGAGGAATTTTATGAGTTTCTTTAGAATCCGTTCTCCATTGGTGAACCTGTTTTTATCCTATTGACGCCCCCCAGGATCTCGATCTCTGGTACGATGCGCCCCGCTTTTCCGTTCTGATATGGCAAATAGTCTAAATACGGCAACAAGACAGGCCTCGCTCTAGAAAGAACTGCAAGCTGGCATAATCCTCTCGTAGCAACAGGCACACATATTTTCAGTTGCAAGCTTTCTGAAAAATGTTTATGGGGGCAAAAACCCCTCTGAAGTGATCATATATGGTGCCTCGCCCAAAAATGGAAAATATTAAAAATTAAACTAAAGTAGAAAGTTAAATAAAACATAGAATTAAAGAATAACATTCAATAAAATAGATACAATTGATATTGACAAAGAATAACACCTCCGGGTTGATTTTAAAATTTTATTGTGCGGTCCAAAAACAGGCTAATTTAATGGAGT
The DNA here is from genome assembly GCA_006491835.1 of Architeuthis dux. Lineage (NCBI taxonomy): Eukaryota > Metazoa > Mollusca > Cephalopoda > Oegopsida > Architeuthidae > Architeuthis > Architeuthis dux. The sequence continues at coordinate 1,247,328 of VCCN01004142.1, read as the reverse complement.
GTGGTATGCCTCAAAACAGTTTGTCTTTGTTCAAACAAGTGTACTTGGTGCGGATTGTTTTTGTGGCTACTATTTGCATGTGGCTGACAGGTCCTCATAAATAGTCACTTACCCCATAAAGGGTTAATTTTAAAATTGTTACGTTCAAAGCACTAGCCTGATGTTTGTCCTTTGTAGTTGAAGATTACCATGGCTTCAGTTCTAAGTGATGCAGCAGCTGAAGTCTCTTCCATTCCACACGATTGCAAACACTAATCACTGTGCGTTTATTCTCAGCTTCGGCAATTTTCCTAGTTTCTGCCGCATCGGCCCCTTTTGTGATCTTACACCAACACACATGGCGGGTCTTTGAGGGAGATTTCTTGAACCGTTTTTCCTGCCCACCGACTGTCTTTTTTGCCAAGGCAGAGGTCCACATACAGCAGTTGCTTTAGCTGCAGGAACTCCCCCCGGCCGGAGGTGCTGCTGCGGCTGTTTTCGGGGCGTTCTTGGGGCACATCTGGGCTAGATGGCCCTGCTGACGGCAGTTCCAGCAGTGGGGGCGTCGTCCCTCCACTACGACCGTCAGCGTTCTCCCTCCTGCCGTCAGCACGCTTGGCACATCGTCAAAGTCCTTCCGGGTCAGGGTGACCGTGAGGACGTAGTCCCCAGACCGGCCAACTACAGGACTTATTGCCTCAATGCTGCCAAACGCGCTGAAGAACGCCCCGATTTAGATGGTTGGGACGCCGAAGACCGTTATTTTTGTACTCCTGCGCCCCAGGTATTCCGGCCGCAGCGTCTTTGTTTTCACCTCCGTCTTTGTCAAATTTTCCGCTGCCTCCTGTCCATGTAGGTGGCAGGGATCCCCCGCTTGTCTTGGGTGTTTCCTCAAACGCCTCCCTGGTTACTCGTACTAATCTAAGAGTTACGACGTCAGTCGTAACCAGGGAGAGCGTTCGAGGTACCATCTTTTACCACCTCCGGTAAGGGCGGCAGCTCGTTGCCTTAATGTATTCCTTAAAAGTTAAGGCGGGCCTTCTCGTAATCTTCAGATGTTCTCTGCGGCCGAGGGCCCACCCACTTGGGCGCAGAGCTGCTTGTCTCCGGGAGTTCTGTTCCATTGGAAGGTCCCTCCCTCTCGGGCGCTTTGCCGGTCTTGAGGGAGCCTGTCCTGGCTGTCCCCTCTTACAGAAAGCCTTTTCTCCTGAGGGGACCCATTACCAGGTCCCTCACTTATCGGCGTTCTCTGGCCCGGGGGGGATCGTGCTTGAGAATGACTCTTCCATGTTGGCCAGTATAGCTGGCCAACCTTCGTGACCGGAAGAGTCGGAATGTTTGGACTGTTTATGCGATTTTTGCTGGCAACTCTAGGGTAGTTGATAGCGTTAAAATATACAACTACGGGCCAGACACTCAGAGCGGAGTCCAACCCCGCCGAGTAAGAAAAAGCTTGTCGAGGTGACAATGCTTGACTTACTACAGGAAAAAGCAAAGAATTGCAGATGGCTTGTCACGGCCGTCCTCCACCTCCTAAGCTAACTGACGTGTTTTCTACAGAGGTGGGTCTCCTGATGAGAACTGAGCCTTCCCCGATCCCACTTGCTGGGAGCTTGCTTCGGCATGTTTGATTTTAACATTTACATACATGGCTTGAATAAGGGCGTTAAAGAAAAGTAGGCAGTAAAAACAAAGGTCGCTATTTTATTATATATTAACTTAAAGCGCTTTTCGGCCGACTCTCAGAAGTTCCATCGACGGGCAAGATTAATCAAGACAGTTCAAGGATGTCTTAGAACAATGAGGGTTAAAACCAAGAAAATGGAATCCAAAAAAGGAATTCACTATTATCGACTAAACTCATGAGCATAAAATATGTAAGACGATGAATAAATGAAAAGACCTGTACCACCCCAGAAACTAACCGAAATCACGAATAAGTTCCAGGGTGAGTGCGAATTCGTGTTGTACACAAAGAGGGGGCTTCCTGATGGCTATTACGATTGCCTCAAGAACTTTTAAATGAAACGGACTTGAGGCGCGATGCAAAACAATGAACCAACCATCACAGAAGCCATTAGCACACTGCCGATGGCAGTTAACCAACGGTGGCAAAGTCCCAGATGTACTGCGTTCAAAATAACGAAATACTTTTGCTGGGACGTGCTGCTTATCCTGACTTCCAATCTGAGATCTTACCAATGTAGAAGGCATCACACCTACACTGGAACTTATATATAACGGAACTGCATTGATTAATTGACAGGTTGTCCTTCACAAAGGATGGAAACTTATTACTGGTCTTAAAGACGACCCGAGTATTAACAGAATAGAAACATTTGCCAATACAATCGGAAATTTGTTTTGCAAAAATATTGCTGCTCGAACCGATGTAGGGCAACTTGATGTATGCTGGACATTTGGGAGGGCCGAAAAGTTTTGCAGCAGAAAAACTAGAAATTGTTTTTCATCAATGGTTTGTGAAATGTTATTGGGTAACCATTCTGAAAATATCAGATATTTTCAAGTTTTACTGCCAACGTTGACTCTGAACAAATCTTCAAGGCCCTATGAACCAACGTCTTTATCAAATTAATTTTCCGGCTTTTGGGCATTGTGGAAAAGCAGCCGGTATACAGACCTGTGAAAGTCGGCTTTCTGTAGATGCTAGTGACGAAACTATTCACATCTCCGCACCAAAACATCCAAAAAGGCCAGGGAAGAGTCCCTTTCCATAGTAAATTGCAGAGCCAGATTTAAGGCATTGAGCTTCTCGAACAAATCAAGAGCCCTCTGTTCAGATTCAAGCATGACGGCGGTGTCATCAACATACCTGAAGTAACAAAAGGGCTCAGATGTATTTTGAAAAAGTGTTTGCTCGTAGAAGCCCACGAAAATTCCAGCCATACAAGGAGCCAAAGGACTTCCCATCCCAAATCCATTAATTCCAGCAAAATTTCCTCTGGAAATTCAGGGAAATTGAGTGTGCTGCGATATAAAGCATCTGCACAAATGGAGATTGTCTCGTCAAGAGGGACGTTGGTGTACAAACTAGTGTCGGACTTAAGCTATTTAAAACCCCATGGAGTGATATATGTACAATTCTTTTTCTTTTTTATGTGACTGATGGAAGGGGACTAAGAATTCCCCCCAAAAAGAAACTGAACAAAACTTGATGTTCCTGTTGGAGCGGCTGCTTTCGGTGCGTTCTTAGGGCACATCAGGGCGTTTTTTCTCCAGCCGTCAGCACGCTTGGCACCTCATGGAAGGCCTGCCGGCTTGGGGTGACAGGACAGTCCCCAGTGCCAACTCCGTACCGGCCAACTACATGCCTGATGGCTGGAATGTGCCAATTTCCGCTGGGACGCTGAAGACGGTGATTTTGGTCCCAGGTACTCTGGCTGCAGCCGCAGCGTTTTTGTCCGCACCTCCGTTTTTGAATATTTTACTGCCGCCTTACCGTTTACCAAAGTCGCAAGACACTATTTTGGGGATTATAAACTGATTTCGGTATTAAATGACCTATGAAGGGTTGATATGCCGCTAAACAAATCGATCAATCTGCGCCTCGAACGCTCTATATCTCTTTGGCCACTTCCGACAGGGGCAGCAGCTCGTTGCATTTGATAACACCTTTATAAGGATTGTATCTTCTTTGAGGACACGGGCCCACCCACTTTGGCTGAGAGACCTATCCTAGGCGTCTTGTTGGGTCTTTCCTTGGCAAGCTTTGCCGGTCTTGGGGGGGGGGGGTTCTGCCTTGGCTGTCCTCTGGCCTGGGGGAATGGTGTTTGAGAGGGGCTTCCTATTGCTTGCCTCTCTGAGGCCAGAGTGCGGCTTTTCCGTGTTGGCCAGAACTGCTGGCCAACCCTCATGCTAGGCGTTTTTTATTGCCCCCCTTTCTCATCGGGTTTGTTGAGGAATTGACTGGGGCTGGCAACTCTAGGGTAGTTGAGGGCGTGGGTGTACAACTACGAGTTGCCAGAAGAAAGACTCCGACCGGGGAGTTTAACCCCGCCGAGTAAGAACGAGAAAAAGAAGCTTGTCGAGAATTGAGGTGAGCTTGACAGATTTTGCAAATAAAAAATACAATCCGAATTTTGGACTAGCTGAATCAATGCTCCCAGCGGCCAGGTGTGCAACTTAAAGGTGAAGGCGTCAGGTGTGCAATATTTAGAATACATGCACTCATGCTGTACGGAACCCACCATCGATAGAAAGGGACGTAGATTTTATGGACTTTCGGTAGGCCGTACAATCTGGGAACCAACGGGCCGAACTCTTTCACAAACGGCGCTACTCAGAAGACCACACTTTTTAAAGTGGGAGTCATTTCTGAAACTTGGCCTCAATTTTCAACGTGTTGTCAATGATGCCAACATGACCAAGAACTTAGTATTATCACCCAAATCAAGACCCATTTTACTAATGTAATCAGCCATGTTAAGAATGACTACTCCAGCTCCCTTGTCTGGCTTGCTGATAGAAATGTAGCTATTCCTGAGAGATTTAACTGCTTGAAAATGTGTCAGTTTCCAGTTTTGATTTAGCAGTCGTACGCCGTGACAGAAATAGGACGATGCCTTTTAAGGCATCGTCCTATTTCTGTCTCGCGCAAATATTTTAAATTGCGAAATGACAAGTTCCCTATTAATTTTGGAAGGAGGCATACAGAACTCAAGGCCACGGGACAAAACAGACGTTTCAGTCTCAGAGGGGGGGGTCTGAATAGTTAAACATGTTGGCTGTTGCCACGTGCAGACTGGACTCCATATTTGTCTGCTATTAAACTAGACAAATATTTGGAGTTCTTTGAGATTCGCCTATTCAACAAAATATCGCCCTCGGATAAATATCGTGCAAAACGAATAGAATCGAAAAACGACATTTTTTTTTTTTCCGAGAGCACAAGACGCTCTATATAAATTTAGAAATCTTAATAGTAATTGTGCAATTCATCACTGATAAATGCTTTATCGATAGATGGAGCATGACGTGCCTTTGCGCGTGCAATTCCTTGGAAGTATAATTCTGGACAACATGATTTGTACACGAATTTAAAAGAATTGATGGAACACCGTATGGAAATCAAACGCCCCTGACACAATTCGGGATCTTCAATTGGAAATCTGGTTTTATTTCCGTCGATATAGATTCTTTTCTGGGCCGGTTCGCAGGTTACTTTGAGGCATTGAATTCTGTTTCATTTAGTTGTCTACACTAGGGTCTTCAAAATCAAGACTACTTCCTCCTTTTACTCTTTCACGGCGTGCCTTTGCGCGTGCAATTCCTTGGAAATATAATTCTGGACAACAGGATTTGTTGTACACGAATTCAAAAAATTGATTGAACACCGTATGGAAATCAACCGCCCCTGCAGTTGAACTGTTTAATGTTTTTGTTGTACCTTTTCCGCATGTATTTGAAAAGACTTTTCGTGGTACAGAATTTAAGTAGGGCTTGAATAAGCGGAAACATTAGATATAACATTACACTTAACACAAGATCCAGGCCATATTGTCGCTTTTTAGTCTTCCTATTAAGATCTTCGTACTAGTTCAAATATCACGTAATTAAAAATGACCCCTGTCTACCAGTTTAAATGCACGAAACAAGCTTACATGTTTCTTAGGATTAAGGGCCAGGACGTTGGTCTTCTATTATCTAAGCTTGTAAAGATAATCTTGTCCGTCACGTAAACGGCCACATTGTGTGGTATTAGGGCCGGCAAGGTGTTGCTTCGGTAATACTTTGGATAAGGCTCGAAAAACAGGCGCTTATTTAAGCCACTGCTGCTAATCTGTTACGGAACAAATAAAAGAAAGCTCGACCATTTAAATCTGTATTTTATTGAATAATTTGGGGTTGAAATTAACAAATTATTTTTTCATGGCTGTAATACTAAAAGGAAATGTATAGTTGAAATTGGTATAACATGATGAATTTTCTTTGTCATTTCTAACAGTATTTCTCCACACGAACT
>VCCN01004142.1:1180257-1197394 GCA_006491835.1 Architeuthis dux | reverse complement strand
TAAATTCTCCCTAAAATAGGTTTTTAGGGGGTTCAATTTTCAATGTAAGTAATAAAACGAATACCGTAAGAACTTGGAGACTGCAAGTCAAGCTTTATTTAACTAAAAGAATCAGTTACAATATTGCCTCGTATATCATAAGTTTTTATATGCTAAATTGGTCACTTAGTTTATGTCCAGCAGCGTTCATGCTTGTTCTTTGAACTTGTTAGTGCCCAACAAAAGCTGAGATAAGTAACTTATTCATTGACCACCCCCAACGCAGCATATATGGGTGGTGGTGATTCATAATTTCCCTTGGAATGCTAGTACTCTTTATGCTTCAGCAGATCTGGACGTTGATGTGGCAGTTGAATTGGCGGAGGCGGAAATGGTTTTAAGGTACCACCCACTGGTTGCTGACTACCTATGACACTCATTTCCCCTGCTGGTGTATCGTTATCACACCGGTGTAACCACAATCCTTAGGATAGCTGTCCTTCCCTTGCCCAGTACTCTACAAGAATGGCACTTGCGGTCCTTCATGCAGGGGCCGCTCTGGTTTAAGTTTCCGAATGGACCGTGGATCCTGTTAGCTATGACCATCTCGTGCAGCTCTTGGTCCTCGTCGGGAATTTCAGCACTGATGACAAGGTCTGTGTTCAGGATTGATCTTGTCCTCTGGAGAGACCCACAGGCGAATGTGAGCGTGAGGAAGACCATACCCGCCCTGTCGGCTGGGACATAGAATACGCCGACTGTATCCTCTGCAGGACCCTCCCCCCTCCAATGAGGCCACCTGTATGCCGTGGGTGGCAACCCGTGTCGCCTGAGGACGGGATCCGAGTGGCTGAGTGGTCCATGATCCTGCAGGTTCATGCGATTTGCAACACTCCACTTTGGCCATTACTTGCGCTAGACGGGCGGTCAGAGGGGCCCGATCCGATCAACCGGCTAGTCACGACAAGCCATAACAACACTTATATATAAACATATTATAAAATACCTGTTCCCAAAATATACACCGACCAAAATATCATCGTGGTCAACAACTGAACCCACTTTACATATAAGTGTTAGATGGCGGTGGCAAAGGGTCAATCGATTTGGTAAATAAAAACTATGACATGGCTGTATGCCTCCTGACGTTTCTCTAGACTTAGGTTTAGCGGCGTGTCAACCTTTTTTGTAGGTCATATAATGCCGGAAATGGTTTTTGTTGGGATATTGTTAATTAGTTGTACTGTTTAGTTTTGATGGGGTTGTATTTGGTTTTACCTTTGTGTTTTATGTGAATTTGAGGAGAATAAGTGTTAATAATTTGGAGTATTTTGATGAGGTGATTATATTTTCGAGTAGTCTTACTACTTTCAGGAATAGGATTATTTTGTGTAGTTTGATTTTGTTGAATAGATTTTTCAGGTTGTTTGCTTGATAGTGTTTTGTTCGGATTGGATTTAAGTCTGTACAGTTTATTAATATGTTTGATGTGAATCGTTCTTCACATGCTGTACATATTGGTGGTTCTTCGTTTTTTAGGAGATAATTGTGTGTGGGTTGGGTATGGCCTTTGTGGAGTCTGGTCAATACTACCACTTCCTTTCTTATCTTCCTGTATCCAAGTTGCCATTCTCCAATGATGGGTTTGATATGTTTATTTTGTTGTTAATGCAGGTGTTCCATTGTTCCTGCCATTTATCTGTGATGAGTTTAATAGCGGGCCTGGGGTCGGTGTAAGGTATTTTAGAGTCTGATTGTTTCTTGTGTATTGCTTTTGCTTCTGAATCGGCTTTGTCCTTTCCTTGTATCCCAGTGTGGCTTGGTATCCAACATAGGGTTATGTTTTTGTTTTCCTTGGAAATGTGTTGAATTTTATTCAGTACCTTAGTTTGTTTGGCTTCTTTGGTTGTTCTTCTTGCCATGGCTCTGTAGTTTGTTAGGTTTTCTGTTGTTGGGTTTTTATTGAATTTCCTCAATGCTGTGCGGCGTGTCCTGACTGCTTTTTTTACATTGTACCATGGCTTATTTAGTTTTGTTGGGGATATTTTGGAATACTTTCTTCGGCTATATATAATAGTGTTCTGGTGAAATGTGAGGTCTGGTTCTCTTGATTAGTGTTAGTTTCTGGGGTTAATTTGTTGAGGCACATATTTTCCACAGACGGCCTTTATGGAGGTTCCATCCTGGTGTTTTGTCTTCAGGTTTGGTGCCGAGATGCTCCAGGATGATGTGGAAGTAGTCACTTCCACAGGTGTCTTCATGTACTTGCTATTTGTAGTCTAGAGCTTGAGTTGGGTCACCTAATGGTTAGGTCTATTGATGTGTATGTGCCAGTTCCTGGGTGGAGATATGTGTTGTTATATAGGTGTAAGTTCTCTTTGTCTTAATTTTTCTATGATGTCTGCCTTTTTTATTAGTGTTCTTACTACCCATATTATATTATGGCTATTAAAGTCTCACATGAGGATGTAGGGCTTTGGTAGTTGTTGTAGAAGATTGTTTAATTCTACTTCTGTGATGTTATCGTTGGGGGTAAGTATAGATAGCATATGGTAATTGTTTTGAGTATTGTAGCTGATATAGCAGTTGCTTGTAGATTTGTTCAGATTTATTTGGTTATGTGGTATATTGTTGTTTATAAGAATTGATGTGCCGCCTGAGGCTCTGTTGGCGTGATTGTATGAATAGTTGTAGGAAGTATAGTTTTTATGTTAATGTTTCCTGGGGGCTGATGATAGCTGGGCATATGTTCATGAGTTCTCCCAGATTGGCTTTGACTCCTCGGATATTCCATTGTATGATTTTTTGCCATGGTTTTGTTTGAGGGTTATGGTCGTCAATGACCATGCTCTCTATACTGCTTGATCTGCTTATATTTGTAAGTTTTTTTGTTTTTGTTTTTTTTGTTTTTTTTCTTGTTTGGTTTTGTGTTCCTGTTTGTTCTCCGTAACCTCAGATTTGCTTATGTTTGGAGTTGATTTTTGGTCCTGTCTAATAAGGGACCTTTGTTTTTCCTTCTGAGAGTCTTTGTTTTGGCAGGATTTTTGTTTGTTTTTTGGTAGTTCTGTATCTTTGGTATCTAAAAGTCTGCATCTGTTTTGTATTGGGATTGGGTCAGATTGTGTTTTAGGATTTATTTCGCTTGTTTTGGTTGGTAATTTTTCATTTCTTTCTTTCGGTATTTTTGATCGGAGTTGTCTTTAGTTTGGGGGTTCAATTGTAGGGGGTTTTGTTTGACTTTGTGTTTTGGATGTTTTGTGTGGTCTCCAGCCTTGGAGTCTGTCCATCTTGAGTATTGGTTGAGGCTACTTTTTTATTTGCAAATTTGAACCTCAGTTCCTCTACGAACTTTGGCCAGTCGCTTGGCTCCATCTGGAGTAGCTTTTTGATGAGGGTCTCGTATTTGTCATTGGATGTTGTTTCCCTTACAACATTTGCATAGTTATTTCCTCTTGGGTTTCTATTTTCCTTGCCTCAGGGAATGACAAATCTTGTGTGTATTCAACCCTCATTATTTCCTTTTCTTTGTTCCAGTACTCGCACATCCGTGCATACGCCAGACGGCCCTCACCGCAGTTTGAGCATTTCAAGTCCTTGTGGTCTGGTGTTCCTTCGCCACTTATCGGTTTTCCCCTGTATACTTCCCCATGATGACCAAATTTGTGGCATTTGAAACATCTGAGGGGATTTTGTATGTAGGGTTCTACCTTTTCAATTATGTATCCAATTTCTATTTTTGTAGGTGTTCTTGGGGTATTGAATGTAAGTACGTAAGTGTTTGTTAGTATCTCTTGGCCATGTTATTGAGATTATCATGGTCTGGGCCTTCAGTTCTTTCTTAATTTCTGCAGGGGTGCAGAGGGACAATTCCTTGTTCCTCACAACCCCTTTGGAGGAATTTAGTTCTTGGTGTGGATACGCTTTTATTTTGGTTTGGTGAAAGTTTGACATTTGTAGTAGTGTTTGAAAACCTTTTTTTTTGGCGGGGGGGGGTTATATTAGACGATATTACTTTTTCTCTCAGGAAGGGAGACAGCCTTGTTAGCTTCTAGAATGATAAATCTTGGGAAGGAGTTGTGAGCCTCCTCCGCGTCACTCTCTGAGCTTGTCTCGGTGTGTTGTCGCTTGGTGGGTTTATTTGGAGCCATATGATTAATTTTTAAATATTTCACCGTCCCTGTTCCCCACCCGCCCCGGAGTCCAATTTAACGTATTGTCAATGAGAAATGCCAGGGGGGTAGCCCTGGCATGACTGATACAGTGGATGGTATACTCGCCTTGGGAGAACCATTGAGCACCTGTATTCCTTTCGTTCCGCTATCCAAGTATAGAAGAAACGTCATGAGGCAAACAGCCATGTCGTGGGTTTTGTCTTCCAAATCGATTGACCCTTGCCACCGCCTTCTGACTCTCATTTCTCATCTCAGTTGTTTGTTATGGTTCTGGTTGTATCAATGTATAGTGTATGGTTTAATATATAAAAGTTAGGGTTGATCGGATCGGGTCCGTCTAGCCCAAGTAAGGACCGAAGTGGAGTGTTGCAGTTAACATATCCCCCTAATCGACAGGATTATGGACCACTCAGCCACCAGGATTCCGTCCTCACGGGTTGCCACCCACGGCCAACAGGTGGCCTCATTGGGGGGGGGATCTTACCCCTCTGCAGAGGATGCAGTCGGCGTATTCTATGCCCCAGCCGACAGGGCGCTAAACTTGGGTAACGGAACCAACGGTTTACAGGTGCTCGTAGTTTCCCCCCAAATACGAGTATACCATTTCTATAGCCCTGTCAAGTCGGGGCAATTGGGTTTCCTCCCTGACATTTCCCATCAAATTGAACTCCGAGGCTGGTGGGGAGCAGGAATGGTGATGTACAAAAAAGTAAATACATGGCTACTAATAAACCTACCAAGAGACCGCACACAGACTCCGGCTCTGAAAATGATACGGAGCAAACACCAACATCATTTCCAAGATTTATAATCTTGGAATCTAGAGAGGATAATAACTCCTTAACAAAACTACCCCCTTTCATAATCGAAAAAGTGGTTTCGTCAAATCTGACCCTTAAAACGGTCAAAAGATGAAAAATGAAACGATTATGATAGAGGTGGAAACAAAAAAGATATGAAGATTTTCTGCTGAAAATGAAAACGTTTCATGGAATAAAGATAAAAACCTACCCACACCACATATTAAATACATCTATGGGTGTAGTAAGGAATCAGGAACTTTCCCTCTGCACTCTAGATGAAATTTAAAAAGAACTGAGAAGTCAGGGAGTGATTGATGCGAAAAGAATATCAATTAGAAGGTACGGAAAGATAGACACAAACACCTATATTATGACACTACAGATGTCAGAAGTATGGCCACCACGAAGATAGATGTAACGGAAGAGCCGGATTTGTGTGGACAAAGACGTTGTTATGATATAGTGCCATTGGAGGTCATTTCCGGGCTAACACTTGGGCGGAAGTTGAAGTGACCACAGGAAATAACACATCAGCGTGGGCGTTCAAAACCCCATAAAGACAGAGGGCAGAGGCAAGCAGCAGCGGGGCCTGGAAGGCACAAGACCAGTTCCCTATTCGGAACAATCTTTCGACCTCCATTATTTCTCTCCCACCCTTCATTTTCCGCCACTGACATAATGTAACTTATGAAATAAAAATATATCCTCATATTTTTATAAACAAGTTTCTAGTCTTCCTTTTTCTCCAAGTTCAGGACATCCCTCCCGCAAATAAGCAACATAACGACGATAATTATTAAATCTAAGTAAAGGCAGTTAGCTTCAGTATGTATTATCTTGCATGATAGCCTGCCATGCAGTGTAGTGAGTTTGTTCCGCACTGGTTCCCAACTATTGTGGCTATGTAGCGTACTCTGAATAGAATTTATATTTACTAAGCTGTGTCTTTGTATCTGGTAATGGCGGAAAAGGTTTAGCAAACTTGGGCGCTTAGCAATAGTTGACAAGTTAGTTTGGTGGCTCCATCTCAACGGTGTGCCAGACTGTTTCGCTTTAGTAAATATTTAATGGAATTGTAACATTTTAAAAAAATGTTTACTGTTAAAGCTGTTTCATTTTTAGTTCAGTAAACGGCCATTACAATAATCCCTTGATATGTGCGCAACGATTTATAGTGACCATCCCTTGATAGTTACGGTATAAAATGTAGTTCGTTTCAAAAAAGGTTTGAAAACGGTGGAACGGAATATTTGCCATAAATAACGTCTTTATTCAACTTGTAATTTCTTGTCTTATTCCAACAATCAGCAGCAGGGCTTGTTTATATCCGTAGAGTAGACATTTTGGATTATTTTTATAACATTAGAGATCAACTAAGGGAGGCAATTGAGGAATGTAATAATATACATTAGTCTAAATTGTTTTTTTATTTTCTAGGATTCATTATAATTATTTCCATTGATTCTTAACTTTGACTAATGCGGTTTTGATATATGCAGTGTACATCGAGGATTTATTAACTGCGCATATCAAGGGATTACTGTATACCTCTATATCTGATAGATATAAACCCAGCAAAAAGGGTTCTTTTGCTTGCTGGTGATTTTTAGTTGTTGGTAGATTTTGAGATAATTAATTATTGAATTTATAGGTAAACATATTGTGGCCAATGTCATTTTTGTCTCCGGCGTTTTCAAACGGATTAGAAAATAACGTCGTCCGAGTTTTAAAAGTGGGTAACTTCTTTAAAAATAAAGGTGATATTCAATTTTAAGTTAAAGATATTTCAATGAAATGTTGTATGAAGGTTGGGAGGTATAAAGACTTTGGTATAGTGAGTTATGGGCGATCCGATTGTTTGTTTACGTTTTATAAACAAAAACCATGTTTGGCTCCTATTAAAAAAGATTTTCAATTCTTGACTAAATTTCGCTGAAATTTAGTTAGAATGTTGGGAAAACTCTCGGAATTAAAAATGGTGAGTTATGGCCGATCTGATTGTTTACATTTTATGTAATTTAAAAGTGGATAACTTTATTTTTAAAGATATTTCAATGAAGATTTGGTGTAGTGAGTTATGGGCGATCCAATTTTTTGTTTATATTTTATAAACAAAAAACATGTTACATGATAGACAATATGGTAATCAAAATAAGTTTTCCGCCGGAGACCTTTATACTTTTTAGATTTTTTTTTTTAAAAAGATTATTTTTGAAAGTGGCTGTTTTCTCACTGAGACTGTTCCACAGACTGGTAAATCGGAAGGAGCAGTGGTGTCGCACTCCTGTAGATTCTTGAGTTTGAATTCGGGAAGGCATGTCCATCAATAGGTACCAGATATACAAAAAGGGCCCAACTGTGTTTATTCTACACGGTGGGTAATGCATTATAGGGAATTCTAAGTTGTGATGTCTGGTGCTTAAATAAGTTTTGTACCTGCCTTGGTCATAAACACTAATGTTTAAAACAATGTTTACTTCAGTTGGAGTAAAGAATAATTAAGACGCTACCCGTCTCACGCGCACGTTCAATCCTCACGGATACCCTGCACCTGCTACGTTTTTAGTGGACAACAAAGATCTAACCTAGTGTCAAAGTCATTGTTCAGTTGGTTGATCATCTAATTGGACTTATGTCGGTGAGCTGGGTCACTGAGCAGAAAGTATCAATACGAAGGTATTTACTTAACTAAATGGTCTTTATTTATACTTCTTACAAGTATTTGGCGCAAGGCCGCTTGGTGGTGGAAAAAATGCGCTGATCTTCACTAGTCCATAACTAGGTCCGTTCACGACCAATGTTCTCTCTAGTTTTTAGTGGTCACTGTGCGCAAAAATCTTATGTTGTGCAATTTTTTTCCAGTGTCAAAAGTATGTGCGCACTTTTGGAATTTGACATAGTGAATGAATTTTTTATTTTTTTATTTTAATTTTTATTTTCTTTATTTCAATAAAATCTCAGGAAGCTATCTACAGAATTTGAAATATTTTGTGTGCTGATGTGCAATTTTATACAGTCGACTGTGATATCTCTCTCTCAGGAAACTTGTTTTTGTCTTTTCCTTGTGGATTGGGTCGGCCTGTCTACTTCTATGTTTTGTATTGATTTGGCGTTACTTTCGTCTGTCTGTCTTTCGAGGCAGAAACTGTTGGTCAGCTGTTTTCCGCAGACCTTCAACGTCTGACGCCTTTTTGTGGACGGCGGTAAATTCAACGTCGTAGAGAAGTGGCCACTCATAGAGGAATCTGAAGAAGACTGCCCAGAGTCGAGTGGGAGAGAGATGAGAGCCGACAGACTGGTCTTGTGTTCCCAAGCCTAGGGGCGCTGTCTCTCTGCCTAATGAATGCGTCTCTGGCTTTCATGGGGCTCGGACGCCTACGCTGGGTTTAGTCGATATCCTGTTTATGCCTTTTGAACACCTGGTGTGTCTGTTTCCGGTCCTGGACACCTTGCAGTTTGTGTTTTTCGTCGATATCCTGTTTATAACTTTCAAAACGGCTGCCTAAATATCCAACACTTTGGACAGGCTATCGACCAATGTTCCCTCTAATTCTTTTTGTTGTCAGTGTGCGCAAAAGTCTTATATTGTGCAAATTCTTTTCTTGTTACAAAAGCGTGTGCGCATTTTTTAATGTGACATAGTTTTTATTGAAAAAATATTGATTACCTATCTACAGAATTTGAAATCTTTTGTGCGCACATTAATTTCGTTTGTGCACTTGTTGCAAAACGTGTGCACACGTGAACAGCTTAGAGGGAACTGTCTGGTGTGCTGACTAATATATCTGGCGTATGTCAACTTCGTGCAATGGACAGTTGTCTGTTACATAATAGGGCCAGTTATTAGTTGTAGGTATGAATTTTAAGTTTAAACGAGTTTAGGATTCTGATTTAGTTTACAGCTAGTGGAAAAGGGGGGGATGCCACCAACTAAGTGACAGTGGGTACCAAGTGATGTAGGAAGGGCGAATGGTATTGGGAAATGGTTCCCTTAGTTTACGATAGCAGTTGGCCGGTCATAGAAGTGATGTCCAAAAAGGAAAGGTTTTGACCTACTTGGCCAGATAGATAACGGCTGGGTTTAAAAACATCCCATCTCGGTTGTGATTGGCCGAGAAGCGAACAAAGAAATCTTAGTTCTTGGGGGGAAATCAGCGGCGAGAGTTCAGTTATCCGAGATTGGGGGCCTCACCCCTGTGGCTTTCAGGGTCTTTGAAAGTGGGATGGTTTTCGTTAACCATCTAAAGAAAGCCGTCAAGTCACTCAGGAAAAGTATAGTCAAGACGAAGAACAAGGGAGGAATTTATTTCATTAACATGGAGGGAATAGAGAAAGAGACTATATAACACCACATTATTATTATCATAGTAGCAGCAACAGTCGAGTTTGGGAAGCAAAGGAGGGGGACAGTTAACTTCCCTTACCCGTCCCTAGACTTCCTTTCTTTCACTTCCTTTCTTCGAACGACTGTTGACTTTTCGAATCATTAAAAAGGTAATCCCTTATTAAAAGAAAGATTGACGTTTTTCTTTTGTGTTACACAACTTGCATGATGTGTATGCATCGGTGCACACACGTGCAGCTATGGTACATTGTCGAGTAATCAATGCACACACACAGAGCTTCGAAACATTTCAGTTCTGTTGGCAATTTAGATATAAAATATCTAAAATTAGAGATATATAAATTTAGATAAAAAATGTATAATCTGTATTTTTTATTTGGATTTCTCGAGAACCGTTGATCCAAACAATTCGACAGTGCAATGCCTTGTGGTGTGCTGGGGTATACGGAATGAACTTTACGCTGCTTCAATTGTAGTTACGCAAGTTGTGCGGTCGCGGACAAGAAAAAAAAAAGTGTTGCGTAGTAAATTTTTAATGCCGCGCACGATATAGAATTAAATAATAATGATTACTGAATAAACAAAAAACAACGCAGCGAGATAAATAAAGGACCCGTTTCCGACCGCTCTTCGATGTAATCCTTTCAATGCTGTAGTGGCGAAACCCGGATCTCTTATCATTTACTTAAATTTAAGTGAATGCTCTGATAACATTGTTAACCAATCAACACAATGTAATTCTACATGCATTAAGTTTCAACCGGGGAAAAACCTATGACATCGGACGTAGGTACTTCTGCGCACTTTGGACACCCCATTTTAAAACGTAAATTAAAATTTAAAAACTATTGTTTGTAAGTTTTTTCTTGTTTTTGTTAGAAAGAATAAAGTCCAAATATTTGTCCGGAAAAAAGAAAAAGAAACTTCAACGTAGAATTGTGCTCTTAAAAGCCAATTTAAAGTTTTAAACTATAATTTCCGCCATTTTTTGTTGACCTTTTTGGAAATTTAAAAAATTTCGAAATCTGTAATTTAAAAAACTTTTTAAAATCAAAAATTCTTCCGATGTTTTTAAAAAATTAGATATACTTACTTTCATCATTACTGAACAATCCTTAACCGAATAATTACCATTTTCCATTCAAAAACTACATAAAAACATCTTTTTTTTTTTCACGTTGGGTGTCAAATATCTGTCAACACCTTCTGTTTACCGCCAGAGATAAGAAATGTTAATACGCGCAGATACGCTAATTACATATTGCGGAAGTCGCTATTTGTCAATAGGCAGATGGCTGACTGAGATTATGAGAGCAGTGGTCTCCTCCTTTGTTGACATAAAAATGTACGTTTATGTCCATCCGTAGAAAAATATCGGCCAACAAAAATAATAATTAAATTGGTTTCAGTTTTCACTTTTTACATACCCTTTCACAGTACATCACGTGGGAACAGATTTTAATTGATTAGAACAGAAACAGAGTAAAAAATTAAATTTAAAAAAAAACGGTAAAAACTTAAAAATTCTCTATAAAAAAGATTATTTCTCTTTTTATGGAAAATAGCGATACATCATATTTTATCAAATGAATGAAAAATATTGGCAATTAAAGCAGTATTTTCTTCTTTTTTTTTTTTTTTTTTTTTTTTTTTTTTTTTTTTTTTTCGCAGTTTTAAATAATTGAAATAAACATTTTTAGGGAAAATCATATATAGCTTTTTCAAAAACAGAAGCAGAATTTATGTTCATGGGCTTGACTTAATTATGTAAAAAGATCGGACAGATCTATTGAAAATAAATCAATTTTTTAAGGAGTGTTTTTTTAATCACAATGAAAAAATATTTGTTTCCCGAAATTTGGAATACAAACTGATTTTTCTTTTTTTAAATTTATACTTTATTCGGTAGGTATTGAAAATTTTATTATGATTGAATCAGTAGTTGATGTATAATAAATTCTTTTTAAATCTAGGTGTTTTTTGATCGTTGAAAGGGGAGAATGTACTAATTACTACGGAAAATCTTTTTGTTTATCTTTCGCGGATATTTACACTATTTTGATTCAATAATATCTCCCGTTTTATAAGGTGCACACCAATAATTTTTATCTCATATATTTCGCCAATTTTTCAACGTACTAATGACACTAACATTTTTCAACGAAAAAATTAAGTTTTATATGATTTTGACGTTTATTTATATCAAGGTGTCAGTTTTCCGTATTCTGCGCAGAAATACCTACATGTGACGTAAATCTATCTATTTTGTAAGGTTATTTAACATGTCCAACACATCTCTATAAGACGCTTTTTCGGTCTATCGGTCGGTTCCGTTTATGTAAACAGAAAGAGGAAGGGGGTATTTACGAGCTGCTATAATGTCAAGAAAATGTGTGATGTCATTGACATCTTTTCTGATCAATAGAAGAAGTTTAGGGAAAGGAAGACCAAATAAATTTCCAATAAGTTGTGTAACAATGCACCCGTGTGGTGCACCGTCAAAATACTGTTGCACAAACAGAACAGCGGCTACCCCAAAATAGCTACTAGACTGGTGGTAAGCAAAAATATGTTGTCAAACGTGTGCAAAATTGAAAGAATGGTGGAAAAGTCAGTGGTGTACAGAAGAGACCAGATCGACTATGCAAGCTGACCTCAAGGTCTTTTCGTTATATCAGGAGATTGGTTGATGAAGACCGGAGAAAATCGGTTGTGGATGTTGCTAATGTTGTGGTAACTGACGGGGACGGCGGGCGTTGGTTCTTGTTCGGGTCACAGCTGAAAATGGGAAGGTTGGCCATATCGAAAGATAACGAGGCAATGCGAAAAGTAGATGATATAGGAATTCGATTTATATGCAGTTTTTAAAAACTGCCCAATAAAAATGCGAAGACAACAAAACGAATTACTGTTTGTTACATCTACCCTTAGTCCGCTCTTTCTCCTATCTCATGTGGTCTCCCATCATCCTCCCGTCCTTTCGTCAACTCTTGCTCATCTTAATAGCAGCCGCACGTTACCCGACTTTACACCCTAGCGGTCAGTGGCTATCTCTCAACTGCCAAATGAAGTCGCCCCCCCCACACACACACAAATTCAAAAGTTTCCCTTTGCTTCCTCTCAGTCAATTAGTGCACAGCAAATCCACACGTTATCCAAAGCTCTTCCACCCCCAGGCTGACCCACATTCCGTTTCTCTAATCACTTTGGTTTTGTTTGTAGTACCACGTTGAAAGGCTGTATCTCTATTAATTATCCCACTACCAGACTGCTCTACTACAGTTGTACTTACGCCGTATCAGAAGAATTACAGAGGTTAAAAATGCAAACTTTTCCATTGGTCAAAATTCAACCAATGAGAAGACCCTAAAAAGTGTCATGTGATTAGACCCTAGCTGGACGAAGGAGATTTGAAATATGCCATCGGCCTCTTTTCCGACCCGGATGCCAAAGGGTTAACATCCCTTTTTACACAGCTGGCCCAAGCCGGCCACTAGTGCGTGTCTGATAAAATGACCGACACGCTCAAATCACTTCTACGCACTTTCAAAAACACAAACAACTTCTTCCCTTCAAGATTCTTTTTGCTAACAGCACGAAGCTGTCATTGGCAAAATTGTGTTAGGCTAACTCCGCACTGGAACCCGGAAAAATAACTTTTCGCCTCAGCGATTTAACAGACCACGTGGAACTCTGTAACTGCCATCAATCTAGACTACCTGTCTCTACAAAGAAACCGCAAATCCTACTACATCTTCCAGCAAAATGAACTTTCTAGGACAATGAGAGAACGATGTGCAGCAGTTTTCAACAAATAAATTGTCAGGAAACGTCTTCCAAATGAGACATACATTTTCAGTGCTGAAGCAAGTGCAATAGATTTATCATTCAACATCATTGCTGAAGCAAGTGCAATAGATTTATCACTCAACATCATTGCTGAGAGTAACATGAAAAGATTCATCATCTTCTCAGACTCTCTTCCCGTATTAATATCCCTGGAGGATAAACTAGAAAACCCCTTAATTATCAAACTCCTGAACAAACTAAACTCCATAAGCAACTCAAAAAAGATTATACTATGTTGGATTCCGAGCCACATTGGGATAAAGGGAAATGACAGGGCTGACTCGGCAGCCAAATCAACTCTAGACATGATCCCTGATAACAAGTACAAAATCCCATTATACTGATTTGAAAACCAAAATTAACCAGTTTAGAAGATGGCAACAATGTTGGAATAACAACACCAACAACAAACTATTTTCAATAAAACCCATTTAAGGAGAATGGAAACCGGGTTTCAGAGAATCCCGCAAAGAACAGGTCACTGTGGCCAGATTGCGCATTGGCCACTCAAGAATTACTCACTCTTTCATACTTAAACAAGGGGAACAACCAGAGTGGACATCGTGCTAAACACCATTCACTGTAATTCACATTCTAATTGAATGTGTTTACAAAGCAAACAATATGAAAGACCTATTCAACAACGTCGATATACACAACATCCTATCCTTCCCGCGGAAAGTGCAACTATACACAAAAATATAAAAACCAGAGTCGATATACATAGCTTGACGACGAACTGTCTACAAAAATGTGTCTACTCTAATTTGTCCACAATAGTTCGTCTACATAAATTGTGTATTCAAAAAGAAAGCGAATTCGGTACTAAATGACCCACCAAGGGTCGATGTGCCATTAAATAAAACAATCGTCATTAGGCTACGGACTTACGTATATGTATATAACTGATAGACAATCCTTTCCTCGGTTTCCGACACTTCAGGGATGAAAACAATAAGTCCGTAAACAAACTTTCAAATTTGAAAGACCTATTCGAGAACGTCGATATACACAACATCCTATCCTTCCCGAGGGAAGTGAAACTATACTCAAAAATATAAACTGATACAATATACATAATTTTACAAACTGTCTACATAAAATGTGCCTACATTAACTTTCCTACTATAATTTGTGCACAATAGTCCGTCTGCATAAATTGAGTATTGAAAAAGAAATCGAATTCGGCACTAAATGACCCACCTGTGGTCGATATGCCGTTAAACAAAACAATCAATCACCCAAAAAGTGACCAAAACTGGAAAATATGAAAAAATTAAAGTAGAACGTTTAATAAAACATAGAATTAAAGAATAACATTTAATATAATGAAGAGATACAAAAAATTGACATTAACAAAAAAATAACACCTTCGGGTTGATTTTAAACTTGTATTGTGTGGGCCAAAAACAGGCTATTATAATGGGGTGTGGTATGCCTCAAAACAGTTTGTCTTTGTTCAAGCACAAGTGTACTTTGCAAAGCTTGCAGACCACATTGGTGCGGATTAGGTTGTATTTGTGGCTACAATATTTGCATATGTCTGACGGGTTAATCAAGAATGCCAATTAGTAATCAAAGAACTCAATTTAATCAATCAATGCATCTTTTGAATTTATTAAAAAGACACAATCTTTAAAACATAAAAGGTCAGTATAGTATCTGGCCCGCTGGTTGCCTACCCCTGATATAGACAGAAGGTACGTGGGTGAAAGTATAGGTTCCAAGTAATACTGAATTGACCTTCCTGTCCACAATTCCAACACTTAAGTTTTTTTAAAACTAGGATTTACATCCTTCTATCCTCTCAATGTATTATCCTCTCTTTGACCAGTTCTTCTGGGAAATCCCGGCCCACCCTTTCCCATGTCTCTGTTCCCAAGAAAGAACTACCCCCATTTACACACCAAAAAAATCTTTTTTTCTTGGCAACATCTTGCGAGGAAATCCTAAGGAACATTGATTCCCTACTTATAGTCCGGGGCCAGCAGGGCCTACTCTGCACCCCCCAAGTATCCTATCTTTTAATATGTAATTTGTTGTTATTATTATTAGATTTCCCGAGAACCGCTGATCGAAACAACTTCAAACTCGACACTCCAATGCCTCGTGTGCTGACTATATATGGCGGATATTAACTTCGTACAATGGCCAATTATCGTGTTATTTTATGACCCGACTGTTATTTTCATTCTGATACCTGTTTTAAAACTATTTTTTTGTGATGCTTTCAAAGATCGCATCGGTTTTTGTCAATCAGGTCAAGTGAAAAACTTGACCTGATTGACAAAAACCGATGCGATTTCTATAGCATATCGACATTTTTACTAAGAATTGGTAATTTTGTTGCTATTTAAAGGCATTTTCACAAATAACATGTACGTTTACTTAAAACAACAATATCAAACATGGTTTACGCCTATTAGAAAATGCAATTAACATTCAAAATGCTATAGAAAAAGAACTTGGACAAAAACCGATGCGATTTTTGAAATCAGCACTAAAAATAGTTTTAAAACGGGTATCATAATGAGAACAACAGTCAGGTCATACAATTTTGTAGGCCTGTGTAATAGTTAGATCATTCCCATAGAAAAATGTAACACTATTAAAGTGATTGATTGTTACACATCAATTAGATTGGACAATTTACTGTCGGTCATGCCGTCCCGAATATGGCCGCTGGGAAAATATTTAGTTCTCGTGTATAATGCGCACCCGTATTTTTTAAGTTTATAAATCTGGGAGAAAGTGCGTATTATACACGAATAAATACAGATTTATTTACCTCCATCTTAGTTTTTTTTTTTTTTAGTTGTGTTTTTATCACAAATCAATTTGGGCCATCGAGAATAAAGAGTAAGTTTCCGATGAGATTCGAACTCGCGTCCCTCAATCGGTTGCAATACTTCATCTAACAATAGAAATAAATACTAAAATAACTTTGACTAATGTTCTTTAAACTTCTTTTTTATAGTAATAGTGAAACCGGTTTTCCGTTTCTATAGTACTGAGATTTGAATCTTTTAAATCAATTAGTGTGCAACCAAAGATAGCGGAAGTGAAATGTCTGGTTGTTATATATAACAAATGGTGAAAACACTGGTTATTGTTCTTCGCAATATCTGCGGACATTCATGAGGCAACTTGTGAGATGGAACGGCTGTAAAAGGATTATTGCTCAACAGAAGGAATACGCTTGAAAGGAAAAGAAATCCTTTTGCTATCGGGAACAAGGTCAGTGTTAGTTAATTCTTTTGTTTAATTCTTTTTACGCCGTATATCATCATCATCATCATCATCAGCCGTTATAAGTCCACTGCTGGACGAAGGCCTTTCCCATCTCCCTCCATGACAACCTATCTTGTGCTAATCTCTGCCAAGTCTTACCGGCAAACTTTTCTATCTCGTCCCTCCATCTTGTGTCTGGCCGTTTTCTACTTCTTTTACTATCCCATGGGCACCAATCTGTTAATCTTTTCCCCCATCTATTGTCATCTCTTCTTGCTAGGTATTGAAACAATAACCTGACGACTGCTAAGCAAGCAATACGGTGTAGCCAGCTTGCCATTAAGAACTTGTTAATTATAATATTAACTTTATCATATGTCGAACACTCTGATTAAATATTTTCAACAACATATATCGGATTCCATGGGCCCTGTCGGCTGGGGCATAGAATACGCTGACTGCATGCCCTGCAGAGGGGTAAGACCCCCCCCCCACCAAAAAAAATAAAACGGGCGCTACCAAAGTCGCAAGACTAATTAAAAGACACTATTTGGGGGATTATAAACTGATTTCGGCATTAAATGACCTAGCAAGGGTTGATATGCCGCTAAACAAATCAATCAATCGGATTTCTTATATATGATTTGTATTTGTCTTAATACGACTAATATATGTATGTAGTGATATAAAGATGTCTTCGCTTTGGAGACACTTCGTGGTGATCGAAGATAGACCTTGTTTGTGGAATAGCAACAAAC
>VCCN01004142.1:1161486-1173174 GCA_006491835.1 Architeuthis dux | reverse complement strand
TCATACGAAGGCTCCTGAAATGTTGAGTACACTATTAGTTAAAGTTTAAATTTTAAAACGAGATCGATATATATTTTTATCGGTGTTCAAAGTTTACATTCCCTATTAGGCCCCAGCCCACACTTCAGGGAATTTTCTTAATTTGGATGTTTTTATTATTTAATACATTTTCCCCATTTTCCCAATTTAATTGGAAAGTTCTACTGTCATGACAGGCGCCCCCTAGCACTTGGCGTTTTGGGGCCAAAGGAATCTGTCTTTAAAAAATAATTTTTAGATTTAAAATAGATTAAATACAAGTTGTCAAAGGGACGGTTTCATCCATTTGGTTTGTCAATTGATATATGTATATTGCTCTCAGTCTGCTTGTCTGTGTCTGTCTCATCATTTAGGCAGTTTAAGTTTTATTTGCATTAAATTCTCAATTCAAATTCTTCTTACAGAGTTCATAAATTATAATCATTAAAAAAGGAAAACGTAAATAATGACGGTATTATTTACGTATGGATCGACACGTCGGCCTAGGATCGGAGTGTAATATCTGTGCGCACAGTGTCGTCTGATTAGTATGAAAGTGCCCTCTGCCTCTGATAGAGGTATAGTCAATGTTCTCTCTAATTCAGTGAGCGCAAAAATCTCATGTTATGCAAATTTTTTCCTGTGACAAAAGTATGTGCGCACTTTTGAATTCGACATTGCCGGTATTTCAGGCCAAATACATTTTTACACTCCTTCACATTTGCGCCCGGGGGTGACCCTTCGCCGATTTTGTCCGTATTTGGGAACACTATTGTCCAAATTTGAGAAAAGACTGATCTGGCAACGGGGGAAATGGATAGGGAAATGAGTGACTGACTGCAACACATGGTCACTTCGATGCTCGGAGAAGTAAGTTAAATTTATTTTTCTTAATAACATTGTTAGTAGTGGAAGTTATAAAAGCTTCATAGACAAAAACCTATTGGTGGGGAATTTTCAAAATACAAAGATTTTTTTCTAAACATAAGGATGAAATATTTAAATTTTCAGCCCTCTAGCACCATTGATGCGACCTGTACTCAAGACACATATGTACATAGGTTTCTTCAGTTTTTAAGCTGGCTATGTTGACGGCTTCTAAACAAAATACATAAGTAATATGAGAGAAAACAGCCGCTCCCTCTGCACAACTTACGTCGATGTAGAGGAGACATTGACAGTTGAATGAATCGGGAAATTCCAAATTTAAAAAAAAATAATATTCACTCATCCGTTGAGTTTATAATTAGTATTATCCAAAATAATGTAAAATTCATGACCTATCAGTGTTTAAAAATAATATTTTAATAACATTTTACAATCTCATAACCAAATAAAAATGACATATTATATTACTCCGTTGTTGCTATTGGTTTGGTTTGTTTTTATTGATTGATTGTTTTGTTTAACAGCACATCGACACTTGGTGGGTCATTTCGAGCCGAATTCGGTTTTTTCTTAAATACACAATTTATGTAGACGAACTATTGTGGACAAATTATAGTAGACGGTCTATTGCGGACTCATTATTGTAAGCAAATTAATGTAGACACCTTTTTTGTAGACAATTTGTTTTCAAGGTATATATATATATATATATCGAATCTGTTTTTTATATTTGTGTGTATAGTTTCACTTCCTTCAGGAAGGATAGATTTGATGATTGATTGATTTGTTTAGCGGCACATCAAACCTTGATGGGTCATCTAATGCCGAAATCAATTCAAAACTCCGAAAGTCGGAGATTTTTCTTTTTCTTTCTTTTTTTGTTAAATAGTCTTGCGACTTTGGTGAAAGGTTCCTTTTTAAACTAGAGTCTTGCGACTTTGATGAAAGAACAGGTGGCCCCTGCTGTTTGTTTTTTTTGTTTTTTTTAGTGGGGGGTGTCTTACCCCTCTGCAGGAGATGCAGTTGGCGTATTCTTAGGCCCCAGTCAACAGGGCCGGTTTTGTTTTTGTTTATGTTTTTTGTTTTGTTTACCTCAAATTGTGTACCGTAAAAAAAGGGTTTTCATATCTATGCAAATAGGATAACAGATACGCCGATACCAATATATCTGATAGGCCAATGATAAGCCGAGACCGACTGATAAATCGGTCGGGCATTACATAAAATCAGCAAAATCCAATCCAACAGGCTTGAAAACATAGGAATCGACACAAAGATCACTCAAATCGACCAACTACACACATTGAAATTGAATTGAAAAATTGATTGCCAATGAAGGATTAATTTAGGATAGAATTGTAACTGACTTTGATCTTTTAACCAATCAGTGCACAGTGCACAGTAAAAGGGAAGAGTTTGTCTGTTACGTCTCTATAACAAGTGGATGGGAAACACTTATGGCGTGTGGGGAAAACCAGCGCTATCGCATCTGCAGGCATGTATATAAAGTAACTCTAGTTAGAACGGCTCTAAACCTGACTATTGCTCAGCAGAAGGAGTGCATTTGAACGGGAATTAAATTATTTTTCTCAATCAGGAACAACAAGGTCAGTAAAAAAGAGAAAACACTTTTTCTCGCATGTTTTTGTTTTATATTGTATACATATAACATAGGTATGTGCACGCACTTTTTTGCGTAACTTTTGAAAAATCTTCGATGCCCAATTTTTAAAACAAATTAAAAAATTTAAAACTGTTGCTCTGAAGTTTTTTCTTGTTTCTGCTAGAAAGGGAAAAGAGCAAACTTTTGTGTATATAAAAGAAGAAAAAAACATTTTCATAAATTACACCACAGAACTGAGTGTTTTAAATTTTTTAAATAAAGATTTACTGTTTTCCGACAAAATTTTAGGATACAAAAATGGCTGCCATTTGTTTACGTCTTAAAATTTTAAGAAATTTCACTTATGGATAAGAGTAAATATAATGTTGCAGAATTTGAGTCATCTATCTGTTGATTTTCCAATCTGAAACAGTATTTTTGTCCGCGCTCCTAACATTAATCAGTGTTGCCAACTCCAATTTGATCTTTTTCGGATAAAACTGCTTTAAAAAAAATGGTTTTAAAAGCAATCTTTTTCCATTTTCTAAAAAATGTTATAAAATCATTTAAAGCTTCACTTTTTTTAAATTCCTTCTCTCTCTCCTCCTTATTTTTCAAAAAGTCTAAGCCGGCTGAATATTGAAAATATTTTAATAAGAATTTCGAAGATTTTATTTATTTTAAATATTCAAAAGAATCTATATAAAAGAAAATTTTATTTTTTTTACGGAAAATAGCAATAGTTTTGTTCTTTTGCTGCAAGGGTTGTGTAATCGTCTGTTTGGTAAATGGGTATTATTTTGAAGTGTCTGCCGCTGCATTGGAAACATGCAGGTGCCTGTTTTCAGGAATCTTAATATTGCTCTTGTGCAACGCTGCCCTGAAGTTCAGCTTTTGTGTACAGCCTATATAATTTTCATTGCAGTTTGTGCATTCAATCACATAGATTACGTTTTTTGAATTGCAGGTTAGGTTCCTTTTTATTTCGAAAGGGTTTGTTGTGTTTTTGAATAGGTATGGTTTTCCTTCAATTACCCCAAGTAAGGGTTTTTACGGAACCCTTAGGGGTCGATTTAAAAAAAAATTTAACTTTAAACACGGACTTATCTTTCATATATGTAAAAATCAGGACTGGCCCATATTTATTATTATACTAAATTAACAGCATAAATAAGGGAGGGGGGTGTATTTCATATTATAATCACATGAAAAAAATTTTTTTCTAAAATTTGGAATGGAAACTTTTTTTTTTTAAATCGCCATTTCATAAGTACCGAAAATTTTATTAAAATCCAATAAATAGTTGATTTTTGGAAAAGTTTTTAAATATTCTAGGTGATTTTGCACATATATATATATATAAAAGATGATTGGACATGATTTTACAGCAGAGAAACTATATATACTTGAAATAGGCTTTTTTGACAGCAGTTAATTGCGTCATTAAGCCAGCTTCAGTGTAGTTGGGCTGGGTTTAAACTAATAAGAGAAATTGTAGCTACATTTGGTATGTCCAATATCAGAATAAAGATTATTTTTAGAAATATTGATATTCTCGGATGTGACCGTCTTTTCTTCTACGTTTTTTCTAACATCAGTGGAGGTCTGAATTTGTAGTTTATGGCTGAGTCCTCTGGTTTTACTGCAAATAGATGACGTCAACATTTTCTTATCAAGGCATTTTGAGCAATGAACGTCAGTATCCACTCTATGTATGTTGTTCCGGATTCTATAGACCTAGTATGTCAGCACGTTTTCTTCTGTATTCAAGGGTCTCTAGATTAAGTTGCTTTAATCTTTCAGTGAAAGATATATCTCCCAGCCTCGGAATGTTCTTGGTGGATCTCCTCTGATGTAAAGCGCCTATAAAATCCAAATGACCTGGCTGTGTTACGTTTATCTCCCAGACCTGAAAAATCTTCTTTGGATATCTAATATTAATTTATATGCTATTTATTATGAAATGTTTATAAGCTAAAGAAAATATTGTGGGGTATTTTTTCTTTCTTTCTTTCAGATATTTAAAATGGCGTGCCTTTCAATTCATTATTTTTTCACAGCTAGCTTTAATATTTTACTGGTTATGTATAAATAATAATTTGGCGCAAATATGCTACGGATCTCTGACACATTGGCAAAAAGAACATGCCGGTCCCCGAGATCTGATAGTTTGAGTAACGCTACCGTAGACAATAGGAAAATGTTTAAATATTTAAAGCGTTCAAATATCTTTCTAATATCCTTCAACAATAGGATTCTCGTCTGCCTTCCTTTCTGGTTCATTGCGTTTATCTCTGATCGACCAGAAGGAAATGAATACTACAGGAGGTAGGGACAAAGTTGATAAATACAAATTGCCGATTTAGCGCGTTTGTCTACTGATATCGGGCAATTTCATGTGGTTTAAGAGACTAGTGTTGTTTGTTTGGGTTTTTTTTCATTTTTTTTTATTCAAGCAAAATGAACAAAGGATAAATTAACACCAGTGTTGCCGATTTAGCGCGTTTCGCACTAGATTCAGCGCGTTTCTTGTTTTGGCAGTACAAAAAGCGCTAAATTAACGCGTTTACGCTTAAACATTTTGGCCATTCTTTTGGCTTTTTTAATCATTTTTAGTGACTTTTCGCAGTTTTTGTCTGTTTTTAAAATTTAGCAATTTTTGGCAGTCAAACTAGCGCGAAAATAGTTTTTGAGTTGGCAACACTGTATTACGTATCAGTATAGAGGCAGTTTATCGTGACATTGTTATTATAACAATAACAATGTCACGATAAACTGCCTCTATACTGATACATAATGTTGTTGTTGTTATTATTAACAACAACAACCACTGCCGACGAAGTTGGGAGAGGTAATTGTATTCACTCGTATCTGTCCGTACGATATCATAAAGTTATCGTAAAGATAGCCAACTGAAGATACATCTAACATATGTAATAGGGGTTGGCATTTAAGGTGTGAGTATTTTAGAAATGTTTCTATTTGTGTAGTTTCTTTTGTTAGGTTGTTTTTAAACATGTTAACAGAAACAGAGTCTACTGTTTTCCCTGAAAGGGAGTTTCAGTATGAAAGGGATCTTGATGTCAAGAATTTGTCTGTAATACCAGGGTGTTGGTGTATCTGGTATTTGTGGCAGTGACCTGTTTGTTGTTCTTAGTGTTGTCTGTAGCATGACTTTGCTCTGTATGCACATCTTAAAGTGAGTATCTGCGTTCATTTCTACCATGCGCGTCTCAAAAAGTTCTCAACGAATTTCAAGTTTTGTGGAAGCATGGGCCATGAACTACGGGGATGTAATGAAAATAGATAGCTAAAAGTAGCTAGATTATTATCACAATAATGAAAATAAATAGCTAAAAGTGTCTAGAACTGATATCCGATATCTAAAAACAACACAAAATATCTCAATTTAAATATAAAATATCAAAGTTGGCAACGCTTAAATCGGACAATTTTGGATGTCCGATTCTTAAAATTTTCATCGGACATACAGGGCGAAAAATGGACACGATGTCCGAAATCGGACATAAGTGGCAACCCTGCTTCCAACGGAACTTGGAACTTGGAACTCTCATCTATTCGTATCCTCGCCTATTCGGCCACAGAAGCTTAATGGTTAAACATGACCTATAGTCCGGGGGCCAACCGGGCCTACCCGGCACCCCCAGGATCCTATGAATAGGGTACCAAACTGTTCCTTAAGATATCCTCTTTCAGAAAAAAGATGTTCCCAAGAAAAAAGTTGCATAAAACAAAATGGCCGCTAGCATACACAAAAAAAAACAGAATTTCATATCTTGTCCCCCATTGACATATCTGAGTACTTTAAAGGGCTAAATCATGGTTTTCAGACATGGGGACTTCAAAAATACTCTTTAGGTTTTTAAATAATTTATAGGTATTTCAGCATTTTACAAGGAAATTTTAATTATACTTTATTGCTAGCCCCCGGACTACTAAATATATCTTACTACTGCTCTCTTTCGATTTCTCGTGCCATATTTTTTACTACCAAGCAATGGCAGATACAACAGAAATAATTGTTTTGGTGTATTTTCGCTATCAATTTTGGACTAGTTTTCTTGTTTTTTCCCACGACGTCCTATATCAAATCGCCTCCGACAGTTAAAGTAAGAGTGGAGTAGGGAATATTCTTAGCTTTCGACAAGACTTGAAACTCGAATTACATACATGGACGACGCTTTTATCAATTCGGTCACGGAAGCCTAATTTTACTACCTAGTGACAGTAGCTGTAGAAGCAATATCCTTAATTCATTTGAATTCTGTGAGATGATTTGTTTGACAAAAAACAGCAAAGATTAGTATTGAAAATTCTAGTCCAAGTTGACTTTGTTCTTGTTCTTCTTGTTACGGAGGAAAAACAATCTTCACCAAATGACTTTCTTTCCCTCTCTATTTGTTTGACAAAAAAAAAACACAAAAATTAGTATTGAAAATTCCAGTCCAAGTTTTTCCTCCGTAACAACAAGAAGAACAAGAACAATCCTCACCAAATTTCTTTCTCTCTTTATTATACACATCACCACGTAACTTTTCATGATAATGACTTTTTTCTATGTTTTATTTTATTTTAGGGACACTCCTTCAAAATCTCAAGATGAATGGAACTGTAACAAACCTAACTGAAATTTCGGAAATTCTTGATCGTCTTAACAAACAACAAGCCATAATTATGATCCCGTCAACCATTTTGGTCATCATCACAATGGTGACTGGGCTTATTGGCAATGCTTTCACCTGTTATATCTACGGCTTCCGGCTGCAGATGACACCAACATTCCTCTTCGTTGTCATGCTGGCTATAATAGATTTGATCACCTGTGTTATTATCTCACCTGGAAGAATTGTTCAAAATGTCGTTCCACTGCTGACCACGTGGGACGGCTTTTGCAAGAACCATATGGTCCTATCAGTCTTCACGGGCCTCGGTACCTGTGGCTTTCTGGTGGCCATCGCTGTCGACCGATACAGAAAATTGTGCTGTCCCCTCAAGACTCAAATCTCCATGAAGGCTGCCAAAATAATCACTCTATCCATCTGTCTATTTTGTGCGATAAATGGGGGTATTGTAACTCTCTATTATGGGAGTGTGAGAAAGCCTACGACGTATTCGAATGTGTTTGGTCACTCTTGCTCTTCGAAGATTACAAAGAAGATCAATTATTATCAATTGGGATTTTTCGCTTTTTACTTGCTCATTACCATATTCACCATCATTATCCTGGTCACAATGTATTCGATCGTGTTGCACACTATGAAAAAGATAGTGAACAAAAACAAAAAGATAGCACCGCCTCCTCCATCTAAAACAGAAAACCTCCATAAAAGGGTCAGCATTGCAATGATTCGGCTGAAGTTGAAGGACGATCCGAGCAGTACTAGCAGTACTAGTACTACCAACAGCACAACAATTACTAATTGTACCAGTACTAACACACTTGATGAAATACTGACGGACACAGATGAAAACTCGTCGTCGGTGTGTTCAGTTCAACCAACTTCTTCTTCGGGTGTCTCTTCAGGAAGCTCGCCCAGTGACAACGAGCGTCCATTGGCTCGCAATGAATTGGCAAAGCAAGAGACGCGAACCCGAAGCCTCAAACGAGCAGACGATAACATAAAACGGTTGAACCGTACCACAGTGACGATGATGATGATAACTGGAGTGTTTGTTGTGACGTATATCCCGTGTATATCGGCGATGATGGTGAACGCGAAAGGGAATGCCGAACAAAAAATGGGAACGGCCGCTGCCATCTTTTACTGGTTGGCCAGACACTCCATCTACATCAGCTCGTGTCTAAATCCGGTGATTTATGGTTACAGAAACCAGAATTTCATGGACGAAATCCGGCAACTATTTCGAAAGATCAGATGAAACTGACGCATAAGTTTCTTTTGATTTTGAGATAAAGCCATCCACATGTATATATGAATACACATTGCATTTTATATAAAGGAGTACCCCAAAATAACCGGAATTATAGACTCGTCCCTGGTGACAACTTTAAAAATAAATTGTCGGCCATTTCAGACTTGTTTCCCCAAATTACGGCACACATTCAAACGATTGATCCTCTATGAGCAAACGAGGCTCAAATCTTACGGAAACGCGTTTCAGTTTCAAATCTTTTAATATTCGTTAATATAAAAGATGAATAGAACTGCAACAAACCAAACGGAAATTCTTGCTCAAAGAACAAGCCATAATTATGATCAAGACACGAAAAACCCGTCACACCAGATATATCACTCGTCGTCGGTGAGTTCAGTTCAACCATCTTCCTCTTCGGGTGTCTCTTCAGGAACCTCGCCCAGTGACAACGAGCGTCCATTGACTCGCAAAGAATTGGCAAAGCAAGAGACGCGAACCCGAAGCCTCAAGCGAGCAGACGATAACATGAAACGGTTTAACTTCATTGATTGGCGAATTTGGCGAACCTTTTCAAGATTTCCGCTTGTTGAAGGTCGGCCAGATCGTGGTTGGTCTTCAAGTGACATTTCACCCCGTTTGAAAAACGAATACCACCCGTACGCTTATTTTACCTAAAGTTTCTTCCTTGGAAGCTTCTCGAAGCATTACAAAAGTTTCAGCTGCAGTTTTCCCTAAGGGAAAATTTAACTCCATGCACATGTCGGTTCCCGCCACTCTTCCTCACCCCCAAACATTTATTTTCCAAAAATATCACCCAAATAGGCTCCACACGTTTCCCGCCCCAAATCCCACCAGTTGGAAAAAGGCGCAAAGTTAAAACAGACAGTTCATTGCTCAACAATTAATTCAACAGCACCATCTATTTGTTGACCAATGAAAACGCACTTAAAATGTCATCTCCCAGGAGCCGGTCTAATTCGTATATATATCAGACGACAGACACATTCGTCAGTCACGGCTTAGCTTTCTCCAAAGGTTCCTTGGGAGAGGTAGAAAAATAAAAACATGTGAAATTAACCAATGGTAAATGTGTTTTCCACGTTGAGATGTTTTGATTTAATGGGCCAAACACACCACATATATGACGCGTTCACTCATAGGCCCCAGCTTTGTTTTCCCGGGGAGCTCAAATCAAAAAACGTTACGTTGAAGCTATTCGAATTAATTGCATAGAAACATGTATTACCAGTAATAACATTTAACGGTTACTACGCTTGTATCAAAGTCCATAATTACCACCAATATTAGAAAAAAAATGTTCGAAATAAATTAACTTCGCGTTAAAGATTTTTTGCTTTAAATACCTTCAATGTAAAATACATTCTGAACAAATCTTTCTAAAATACGTTCTGAACAGTTTTTGTTTTAAATACGTTCTGAACAAATCTTTATTTTAAATACATTCAATGTAAAATACGTTCCGAACATATCAAACGGAAAAAAAACAACCTAAACAATGCAATAATTCCGTGTATCTTAAAAACAAATTAAATTAATAGTGACAAAGTTGACGGTGCACCGGTGTTAAATTGTTTGTCAATTAATACATGGGGAGGCTCGCCCCACCCCCTCCCGACAATTTCCCCAAGGGTGGCTCGAGCACCCAAGCCACAACGTAGTCGGCGCCTATGCGTTCACTTCAGCACTTTGTGAATAGCGATCAAAATTTTGAAAAAGTAATTCCTAACTTATGGAGAAGAGGAGAAATTGACAACAAAGTTGAAAGAATTGGGAATTGATCCCAATGAGAACATTTTTTTTTAAAATTTTTTTATTATTAATATCCATTCAGCCAATATTTTTTTAAACACTGATAAGTCATGGATTTTACATGATTTTGAATGAACAATACTTTGTTTAAAATCATGACTTGTCAATCTCATGACCAAATAAAAATAATATAATATATTACTTTGTTGTAACTATTGTTTTTTTATGCTCAGCTTTGACATGGTTTAATTGTCTCTGGGGATTTATTACTCCAACAGCATTCATTGAGGAAAGCTAGGACGCTTCCTGGTGTCTAGTTAATAGTAAGTATTGGTTTGTTTTAATACCTTTATATACATAAGGATTTTTCTTGGGAGTGGGGGATTGAAAACAATATCACAAAATCAGTCAGTCCCGAACACTTTATAGTAAGTGGATAATTTTTAATTAATTTCAAATAATCAAAATTCCGTGGATTTTTATCAGAATTTTCAGGTAAACCGTATTTTAAAATGGCAGCTACAAAGACTGTCGGAAATATGTCAAGCTGTTACCGATGTTGACTCTAAATATAGAAGAAATTTCAGAAGCTCCAACAAATGCCCAGATGCGAGCTCTAAAAAGAAAAAAATACTTTGTCGCGGCATACATCAACAGAATTTCAAAAGCATTACGAGCATAAGCAATTCATTAATGAAGTACGCAAAGCAAACAATATACAGGGAAAAAACAAGCTAAGTTAATCTTTAGATATTTTCCATAGTTTTGTGAAGGGTCATTGATATTCGAATGGTTCTTCAGACGATTGAACTCCTTGTTGTTTGTGGTGTAAACACGCCGTTTCATTCTTCGGCCTTCTTCATGTGTAACATCCGAGTGTGTT
This sequence comes from Architeuthis dux, assembly GCA_006491835.1. Taxonomy (NCBI): domain Eukaryota; kingdom Metazoa; phylum Mollusca; class Cephalopoda; order Oegopsida; family Architeuthidae; genus Architeuthis; species Architeuthis dux. The sequence continues at coordinate 1,162,114 of VCCN01004142.1, read as the reverse complement.
GGGGGTAAACAGAAGTTTAGAAGCAGCTCACATCAAAATGTCGAATAAATACATTAGTCAGACAAGTGCGGAGTTCAACCCGATGTGGCTTCCGCTTCTCAACAGACCTAAACCCGACAAGACAAAGAAACATCCGGGTCCTGCGTTATAAGGGGTACCCCTTTTAAAAACGTCGCTGCTGTGTCCCCAACTGTACTGACTTCCGATTTTAAAATCACGGCGCCCTAATAATACTCTGATTGGTCAAACACCATTATCTCTGTTCCCTCGATCAGCTGTTTGACCTATATTCTAGCCCGGTACCTAATATACTCCAGCTGAGCGCAAAACCCAATAATACCCCCCCCCCAAAAAAAAACCGCCTTCTGTACCCTCCTTCCTACAGCAAGAGAACACACGGCCTGAGTGTGTCTCATTACAAGATCTGCAATATCCATATCTTGATACCTGATAAAACAAGTAACCTTTCGTCTGCCAATCTTTACCCAAACAAAAAAATAATTTAAAATAAAACAAGCATACAAAATGGTTGAAGAATGTTTTATTTCATTTAAAGAAATGGCTTTTATGGATAAAAAGAAAATTTAAAAAGAATTAAAAAAAAAAATTTCAAACTTTTAACAAAAAA
>VCCN01004142.1:1130293-1142991 GCA_006491835.1 Architeuthis dux | reverse complement strand
TCTAAACCCGACAAGACAGATACAGAAACACCCGGGCCATGCACTATAAGGATAACCCCCTTTAAACATAACTTCTGTTTAACCCATCACACTTGGATTTTACACCTGAAGAAGGCCAAAGAATGGATCGGCTGAAACATGTTTACAAGACAAATAACAAGGAGTTCAATCATCCGAAAAAACCATTTGAATATTTTATTCTGTTGTTTATGTAAATTGATTGATATTTCAAATTATGGGAGCTGCAGGCGATAACATGCCTTTTTTTGCACGGCACAGCTGTCGTGTATTTTAATCTTCTTTATTTTTTTCCACTCAAATATATGTCTACCATACCTTTTTTAACATCAGATGTCGCTTACATGCTTAAAGTTTTTTTTATACCTATTAATTCTTTATAATCGATTTGGTTTAACGTGACGTGATCGACAAACAGTGAAGAGTTTACTGCCCTAAATTAGGTGAGGATTATTGACAGTTGACTAACTTACCAATAATTTTTACAGTTGTAGTTAAAGTAATACATGTAGCATCCAAAATTTGGATTAGTCGCATAGACACGCTCTCGGTCCTTTGCTGTTTTAGGGGTTATGAGATCGCCAGCATATTCCACAACAAACTCTCCTCGAGCAAATGGACGAGTGGTCACAACACCCCGACCTTTGCCATTAAAATCTACCACCTGAAAAGGAGTTGGAAAGGGATTTTAAAAAACAAATTTCATCACAATTACAAACAGAAATCTTTCAAAACACAAATTTACGAAAGTAAATGAAATAAAAAGGCTTAACTTATTAGCATTTTGCTGTAAGGTTTTAATTTTCCTATCAAATGCAGGAAAGTTAAAACCTTACAGCAAAATGCTAATAATTATACATGCCGACTTGAAATTTTTTATAGGCCACAGAAATACATTTAAAACATCAATAAAGACTACAAATTTAAATACAGGCAGTCATCTACTTGGGTCATTCCATGTCAAATCAACAACTTTATAAGGCAAAAATACCATTTTGTTCAAATTTGGCACAATTATAGATCTTTGAGACAAATTGAATGTCACATGTCTCACATTTCTGGCTCAAAGGGTTCCAGAGATAATGACCTCTGAACTTTGCAAAAAATGTGAATTTTTGAAGGTAATGACAGTTTGAAAATCAATATCTCAGTTGTTTTTACACCTAGAAATCTCACTTATATACCATTTTAAAGTACTCAAGTAGATCTAAAACCTGTATTGTGTGCGTTTTTACCTCAGGTCAAATTTTTTTAAAAAGTTGACCTCGAACTTGACAGGTACCATACTGGTTGCGTTCCAGAAAACTGTACAAAAGTTGAATTTCCAAATCTTGAATTACATATTAATTAGGGCATTCTGTTCCCTGAGAGCTAAAAATACACATTCTCTTGCTAGCATGCATGCAGTTGTGGTGCAAACAACTAGTGCAGTCAAAATGCAGGTGTACTGCATTTCACTACACACCATGCAGTGAATAACTGTCATGGCATCGGTTTGTTTATACACATAATGAGTGGGGAAAAAAGTCTGGGAAACAAACTCTTAAAAACCTAGAAAATATTATTTAAAGTATGTATTTTAAATAATAAAAGTGATTTAATAATTCTTGTAGAATTAGTTTTGCAGAATATCGCATTCGCCTGTCTATTTCGATCAACCGGTATACGTACATATGATTTTCCATTTATTAGTTTTTGTAAATAAAGGATTCTCTAGCCTATTTTAGGCAAACCTGCAATAAATAAAAGCAATGTTTGCAAACAATATATTATTATTCAAGCATTTTATGATACATGTGCCCTTGGGGGGGTGTTTAGAAACTATGGCCACCGACACAATTTAGTAGGATCTGAATAAAAGTCGTTTGAGAAAGATTTATAGTAGGGGTGGCAGAATTGGGAAGTAAGAAAGTACAGTATTCACAGTCCCAAGAAAATTCTTGTGTTTTCAAAGAAAAATCAAACTGAAATGTCTTTTGGTGGTACAAAATTTCAAAATTGCTGAAATCAGCAGATACAATTAAACTGGATTAAACTAATTGTGATTATAAACACAATTAGTTTAACAATATCCTTGCCTTGTTTATCTGCCGATTTCAACAATTTTAAAAATTAAACTAACATCTCTCAAAGATTATGGGACGGGGGGGGATTTCCCTTCAAATTAATGGGGACAGTGGGGCAATTAGGCACCTAAGAGTAAATAAAATTTGATCCCTACCCAAAAGAATGAAGTCAAGTGTGTCGTTGGGCCACCAACCATAACAATACCAATGAGATTGTTTAGTTACCACGTTCAGTCAATAAATAAATTGTATGGTATCTTACCTTCAAACCATCCTCCTTTTTATCAAGAATGGCAGATTCAATATCTTGATATTTCTTAATCTATAAATAGAAAGAAAAAAAATCCTTAGACTTTCATACAAACAAGAACTGACATGTTGCACTGCTGGGACAATTATGATTGGGAACAAACAAAACAAGTTTAATAATCTTCAGTAAATGTCTGTTTCATATGGGTCTCAAAGGCCATTTAATGCCGGAAATGTTTTTTGCTGTTGGCAACTCAGATAGAAATACTTTAGTCCAAATATGTTAAAAAATAAAAATGTTTTTAACTGGTTACGATCACAAATATATAAAGGAATATATCCGTGTCAGCATCTTTAGGCAAATCCACACATGTAAATGGTTTTACTTTCTAAGGAGCCTCACCAAGCCGGCAGTATAGTTTGAAACTTGTGGCTGCCAGCAATCACAGATCTATAACCAATCTTTAAGGAAAGGAGGGGGGGGGGGTTCATTCCCAACAAAATTTCTTGATAATGAATCTGAACAATTAGAAACCTAAGTTAGATTGATTAATTATCAATGGAAACAGATGGCACAAGTAACCAGCTGTTGTACCTTTTTATGACACATATACAGTTATTAAAGAAAAAATGCATTTGACTATCAAATATATAAGACTGCTTAGCAATGAAGGAAAATAAAGCTTTATATACTTTCTAAAAATTAAGTGGAAAATAGACAAGAATCAAACAAGAAATTAATAATCACTCTCCAAGTTAGATTCAATATGTACCATTTGAGTATTATAATATAGTTTTATTATTTAACTTTTTTTTTTCAATGATTAAATCACAGTAAAATCAAAAAGACTGGAGTTTGCTTTTAGCTTCCTCGCTCTTTATGTGAAGATTCATAGGATTCAATTATTTATATATACTAGCTACTTCCAGAAGGGCAAAAGGAGATCAAACATTTTGGGGGGAAAATTTAATTCAATACCTCTGGCTACAATGCACAACTGTACATAAATTGGCCCCCCAAAAATTGAATCGTTTCCTTCTTAGCCTTTCACCCTTCCACAAAATTTCATTGAAAATCTTTGGTGGTGTGGACAAATAGCTATGATGCATTGGAATTGTGCATGAATCAGACCAAAAATTTTAATTTGAGATTCTTGCATGATACTCAGTATTCTAGCCAAGTTTGGTTCAGGTCAGTCGAGTAATTTTCCGAATTATGAATTTCAAAACCAATAGCTACAATGCTAGCAGATAACTGCATGGATCGGCCCGAAAACTTATATTTGAGATTACTGCAGGATATTAGGTTTCCCTGCCAATAGTTTCCGAGTTATGAATTTTAGGACAAATAGCTACGATGCAGGGGAGACAACGCATGCTAGAAAATCATTTGTGCTTAACTGAGAATGCCAATTAGTGATCAAAGAATTCAATTTAGTTGCAATTAATTTCAATAAAGGCATCTTTTGAATCTATTAAAAAGACAAAGAATCTTTAAAACAAAGAGCATAGTATCACAATTGCTTATGGGCCTGGCCCGCAGGATGCCCACCCCTGCAATAAACTGATGGTCCGAGTAATTGCAATGTAAAGCAATTGAAATTAAAATTAAGATGAAAGAAATACTAGTAAAAAATTAATGGAAATTTAATCTCTTAAAAATATGACATGTATTTTCTGGAGAAAATATAATTGCTATTGTTGAGCCAATTAGTGAAATATTTTTTTCATGCCATGCAAGATAGCTAGAAAGAATGTAAAGGATTCAAATGTAGATGAGGAGGAAAGGAAGGAGGAAAGGAAGGAGGAAAGGAAGGAGGAGGAATGGGGGAGAGAGAAAAGAGGGAAAAAAAAATCCCCCCCCCTTTATTTTGTAAAAAGGAAAATTACCTCTAAACATGTTTTGGTTTGTCTGCTGCTTCTTCGGACTGGAAAATAATCTGTTACAGTTGTCTGCCCTTGACTATGACTGGTATTGTTATTGATGTTCTTCCTGTTAGAAGAAAGGACAATGCTTATTAAGTTTTCATTAGATGCGCAATGCTTTTCTAGCAGTGATAGTCGTCACTGACTGACTAACAAGTCGACATATCGAGCATAGCTTTAATGATGTAATAAATGAATATTTGTTTGCTCTTTTTTTAAAAATCAATTCTCAAAATCAAACTGACATAAAGATTGTGTTTTTTTTTTTTTTAAGAAGCTCAGACATTAACACTTGTCAGAGCATTTATTTGATAATAATGATCAACTCACAATTTGATATAAATGGAACAAAGTAAAGAGAATATTTTACATTAGATAAATTCTCTTTTGGAGATGAGGGATCATCAATATGTATAGATTTTTTCCGACTTATCCTCATCACGGTTCATTTTTTGAACACAACGTTTTGGCTGTTGTACACTACGGCCTACTTCATGTGAGTGTCGTAAATGGGGAGGGTTTGGAATGTTGGGACGAGGGGGTACAATGGCCAAAGATGAACCAAGATGAGGACAATAGTAAAAAAAAAAAAAAAAAAAAAAAAAAAAAATTCAAAATTAAAATCGCAAAACAAATAAAGAGCCAGATACAGGTTTTCCCTGCTATCAGAAAGATCATTCCAATGAAACCTTTTGTAAGCCAAAATTCTTTTTTTTCTCTTACTTTTCCTATCTATATTCAGCTTTAAAGAGAGGAAGAGAGTATAAATATTATGTCTTCACCGTGACATGAACAGACAAACATACAAACAAACCAATTTGGTGACACTGGTCTTTATATGTATAGATAAGTGGTGTGTCGCAGTTACATTTTCCGATGATTCCGCATTGCCAGCATTCACAATCTCTGAGCAATTACAATTTAAATGGGATTTTATTAGGGTTTCCAGAGCCCCCAAAAATAACTTTGCATGAGATTTGCTACGATTGCAGAAATTTTTGGAACGCTCAAACATCCCCCCCCCCCAAATTATTTGATTAATCCATTCCAGCATTGGTTACGTCTGTGTACCAGGAGTTGCTGAAATGGATCGATCCAGTTGGTATATATATACTTTTGAGTAAAAAAAAAAATTGGGAATATTAATGACTTCTCAAAGTTATAAACAAGGAATATAGTAAAATCAGCAGTTCGACATATTCAGATCAGTCAAAAATTGCCAATACTTTTGCTTATATGAATACAACGTCGATAGACACAATGCATATCATTGTTTTGTATGAAATGCTATGTAGGTAGTATATGGTGCATATTGTGTAATATCTATTTTAAATCATTTTTTCAGGTACAGTCTCCACCACTGATGAGAATTTCACTTTTACGACCTGAAAACAACAATCAATATGTTAAAGATGAAAGAAATTCATGTTTTGGTGACAGCTCACCAAGTGGGGATATCTCTCATGTAGACGTTATGGCAAAATAACAAATTGCTTACATATAGAGTGTCGATTTTCTGAAGTTTTATGCTCAAGTCGACTTATATTCAACAAGCCTGAAAGTCCGACAATAGATGCACTATTTAAACACGAGTTCGGTTAAATGTTTAAATAAAAAAATTAAATGAAAAATTTACACTCCAATACGAGATATATTAAAAAATTGACTTAGCTTCTTAAATGAATGCAACCTTACATCATAGTTTCATTTCAAGAATTGATTTAAAAATACAAAAAAAGACAAAAAAAAAAAGTTATTAAAAAGTTATGTTCGATATGTCAGATAGTCAGTGACAATTGCTGCCAGAGAAGTGTAGCGCATCTAAAAAATATATACGATAAATGAACTGACAATAGATAAACATTAAAATAGATAAATAAACTATGGGCAACAACTTACTTTTGTCGATTAGACGAAGATCTTGGCTTCTGGGTAGGGGATAATGAATTTCGATGAGTGGACACAACTCTATGCTTTTTGTATCGGCCTTTTTTCTTAGCCGATGGCGTTTCTGCTTGTTGCATAACTAACAGTAATTGTTTATGAGGATGAACCGAACTCTCATTCAATCTCTGCTCCCTTTTTCGGGGTGTCGTATTAGTCGATGTAGACGAACAGTCTTTGCTGGGAGAAGAATCTGGAGTTACGAATACACTTGAATTTGAAGGATCAGTCATAGTTGTTTCAAAGCCACCATTTAGACGAGATGTCTCTTTTGCTGAAGGAATTTCATAGGAAGCTCCTCCTACAAAAAAAAAGAAAAGAAAAAAAAAAGTTTAATAACTTTTATAAGTTTTATCTTAATAAGAAATAAACTTTTGAAAACAGGAATAAAAAAGTGGTTTGCTAACAATACAATCACAGAATATTGTAATTCTACACTACAAAATAAAATAAAGTTAACTTCTACATTTTTACAACAATTCAAAACAAATTAAAACTAGAACACACTCAGAGGGTGCATGCCTCTGTCGCTGCTGTCTGTAACCGAAAACATCATTGAAATAGCTCCAAAATTTAATCAGTTTTTCCTATGCCTACCACCTGGCCAGAAAATCTGAATGAAATTCATTTAGAACTTTGAGATATCTTGAAGACAGGAAAAAGAATATGGCGATACGTGTTTTGGACATAACTACGACATAGGGAAGGTAATTGAGCATCGATCCGCTCCAAAATTTAATCAGTTCTTCCTTTGCCTATTGTCCACCCTTTCAGAAAATCTGAATGGAAATCCCTTTAACTTTGAGATATCTTGGACAGGAAAAAAATGCTAACCAACAAACAGATGCAACCAAATCATACCTCTTCGTTGAGGTAAAAAAACACAAGATGTAATACAAATTAAGAAGAGAACATTTACTAAGGATATTTTTTTAATTTTTTTTTTTTTATTGCAAATCTTATATGGTAAATTATAAACACCAAAGGCACATCTGATCAACGGCAGTCCTGCCTCAAAGAAATAGAAAAATAAATTGTTCGTGCCTTATATACATAAGACATTCCTATCCTCAGGAAATTTGTCAATTTTTTTTTTTTTTTTTTTTTTTTTTTTTTGGGGATTACCAATTTAGATATAGATGTGGAAATCTCAAATTTAAAAAGAAAAGAAAAAACATCTGAATCGGCAACACTAGGGCCCAAAATTAAAAAACATTGAAATTGAAATATCTGCAGTTTTCACACACCCTTAGCGGTGCATTGCAGCTAAAATGCCGTGCACTTTTTAACAACTTTCGAGGGACACGTACTTGCATGCATGTACAATTCTTTAAACTTTCATTGATAAAATTATACACATTTCGATTTGGTTAAGTCGAATATCCGTAAAGAAAAAAAGAAAATAATAATGTTGTGCTTCCAATCCATACCTTACTTGCCTCTGCAAATTTGTCAGTTTTGTGAAAAAATATTTTTTGTTTAGGTTTCACGAGAGGTGGGGTGGGGGGCAATTTACAATATAAAGTTCTCGAAGTACGCAGTTACTTTCTTTAACACGAAGTATTGTGTGTTGTGTGAAAGTAACTAGTAAAAATAACTAATGAAAACAGATGAACAAATGGAAAAATAAAATGCAACAGATTATGAAATAACACGGAAGGGATCAAAATAAGGAACTGATAAAAACGGAAGTTTACGAACTGAATGTTTCGAGGCCTCACGTTCGTGAAAACGGCGGAAAATGCGTACCCAGTTTCGCATTAGAGTAAATAGACCCCCCCCCCTCGTAAAACATAAAACATTTTTTTCTCAGAAATGACAGAGGTAAGATATTATGGATTGAAAACAAAAAATTACTAACGAAAGATTTTTTTTTCCTAGAATATTTGACTTAATCAAATCTTAACCAAAATTTTTATTCCGAAAATAGCACTGGAGGAGAATTTAAGAGCCATAAAATATTTTCCCCAATTGTTGTGTAAACTTAGAATCCAGCGTTAAATGCAAATCGACTTTGGGATGTACACAATTTAATTTGGATAATATCTCGTAAAGCAGCTTAATGATTTTTAAATGGTTCCTCAATTTAAGAAATTGAAAGTTCTAATGAGGTCCAGTTATATTTTTTATGTTCAGTGCGATCTATTTTTAAGGTTTTCTTCTCTCATAAAGGGTCGAAGTTTTAAATTCGAATTAGTAAATCGTACATAAAATTGGTCACCGGAAGAACACGGTTACTTCCCCATACCCTGCAGAGCATGTGACTACAATATTATGATCCAGTCACATGCTTCTAAGATGTGCGATTTATTTGTTTTGTTTATTTTTCGGTGATCATCCCCACCAAACCAAATGTGGAAATATTGAATCTCATAATTCTAATAAACATAAATGCCATAGTAATAGGTTTTAAGTTAGGTATATAGAAATAACGCCGTAGACATTTTTGGCGAATTTTATAATTCTTAAAAGCATACTACCGTATTTCTTCGTGTAGAACACAATAAATGTTGTACCCAAATCTAAGCAAACATGCTATAATCAAATATACGCAGACAATGTTTTTATACGTTACTAAAATTAAATGACTATAGGCGACGCAACTCCTTATCCCACTAAGAAATACATTTGACTCGGCTAACAAACTGTAAAAATGAAATGAATTAGACAAAAACATTTCAGTAGTCAGTGAATGAAACTTTAAAAATTAATTTAAGATTCTCTCCTCAAGAACAGGTGCCGGGACTAAGGGTTGATTGCTCAGAATTAGAGTACCGAAATATTCATTTCCTTCCAGCGAAGTACTTGCAATACAAATACCCAAGAAATAACTAAAATAAATTAAAATAATTAAATAAAAAAATTTACATTAAAAGCCATAGCTTTAAATTGAGTGCACACGGTAGACATAGGTATCTTTGTTTTCATTTCTCTCATGTTATTTTGTTTGATAAAATTAAAATAATTACCATTGTAACAGTACATAGTGGGGATTTATTGTATAACTACAGTATTGCAGTACACAAATTTGGAACATCGAAGCAGAAAATACACGTGGAACTGCAGTGCCAAATAGAGTACCTGTGTTGTACAAGATGCTACAATTTTATACCTATCTTTCAACTCTAAATCCAATACTCGGATCATACAAGAATAGAAAAAAAAATACGTAATTTCTTATTTCTATAATTGATTGTTGCAACGCCAACGGAAAGACTCCAAGATTAAAACAAAAACAATGTGTGTATGTGCTTAATGTACATCATTCAAGCAATTGTTTTTATTTCATTCTCTAACTTACCTTACTATAACAAAAGCACAAAAATGTAACTTCCTAGGGGGTAGCTAAAAAGAAACCCTAGCAATTTTCATTTAGTAAACGAACGCAGGCTACTTCAACCTATTGATGACCGACCTCTCGGAAGTAAAAAGTTGGAGGGGATCATAATCCTACTACCGTATTTATTCATGTATACTGCGCACCGCTAATTATTGGCAATTATATCTTCGGGGGGGGACATTGTGTATAATAGGATCTAACCTTTCCTTAGTATCATTTATTAATCAAATTTACATCTTTAATGCATACTTGTGAAACAATATTTAATAGGTCATCATTACCATAGAAAAATGTAACATTATTTTAAGCTCTTTGTTACACACCAGTTAGCTTGGACAATAGATATAACTACTTTCGGTTATGCGTGCCCCGAATATGGCCGGGAAAAATGGTAAGATTTAGTTATTGTATAACGCGCACCCCTAATTTCTAGGTTTAAATCTGGAAAAAAGTGCGTATTATTCATGAATCAATACAGTATTATTCTGCTTGTTTGTATGTACGACCATTTCAGCTTTCTGCTTATTTATTCTCACACCAATAAAAAAAGTTTTATTACTTTTTTCTTTTAACGTTTCAGTTTACAAAGTGGGTAAAGAAGGTGAGGCATTATTGAAGGCCACAGAAACTAAAGAGTATCTGATAGCAATGAAATTTAAATTATTCTTTCATCCTTCCTTTTCTAACTCCCATCCCAATGTAATAAACAGGGGTAAGAATGGAAGAGGGTGCTTATGCTTGAATGGGAACAAAAACGATTTGACCTTCACTATAACCCATTCATTACTCCAACCCCCACACCAAGTCAGAAGCTTAACAATTAAGTTATAGTAGACCATGACAATATAGCAATAGTAATCAATAATAATCAATAATAATAACCAGATATATTAGCTTCATTTGCCTTTGCATGTTATTATAGTTAATTCTATAGATACATTACTTAACAAAATTACACACATTGCAGAAATAAATATATAGTCTAGAAAGCTTTGTAGCTTCAAACACTAAAGATGTAAAAAAGAAAAATATATATGTTTTCTTTTAATATAGAAGTTTCATATTTATAGTAGTTTTTAGAAGTCTTAAAGCATTTAAGATGTTACCTATAGAAATGTTTATTTCATTGTGATGTAAGCCAATTATTCACTAATAACTGTTAATGAGGTGTTCAGAGGGATTTATGTTTTACACAGAATTAGATTTTATAGTACTATAAGTAAAATTTTCTTGTAGGGATCATCAGTTGTTTGCCATGGAACTGTTTCGGGGATAGTCTGATTAAAATCACCCTGATGCCCCACACTAACTCATCCACATACCATGGATATTTTTCTCACTTCCAAAAGATACGCTGGTGACACTCATCGAAACTGCAGTCCACAAAACAATAAAAAATAATGAACTCTTTCATACATATATTCCTGGTTTGTCTTAAAATTATTTGTGTATATAATATATACAATGGTATCTTAGTTGTCAACATAAGCCATATATGATTAGCTGTGAACCTAGGTGAAGCTATTTTTTTCCATGTAATGTATATACTTAAGTGGGTGTCATAGTTCCTCTAATGGAAATGTTTTCTTTAACTATCTGGTTTAATTGTAAGCTTTAAAGTGAAGACAATGGACAACATTTTGTTAATGACAAATTTATGGCCTCATATGTGCAATGTATATAGGCATCTTACTGGCTATATCACCCATAGCCCCCTATTCTTTAGGCACTTGTATGAAATGACTAATTCAGAATCTTGTGAATGTATCCATATTTTTACTGTCGTTTTCATACCAATCAATCTATTAGAAATTCAAAGTATTTCTATAGCAAAATATATATATTTTCTTTTTACACAAGTGATAGACAGTGAACACTGACCTTCAGAATAAATAAAATATTGAGTCCTGTTTTTCTAGCAACCTATTGAAATATGCAAACAACTCAAGTAGTGAATCAGTAATAAAAGTTATTGAAATAAAATCAGCAAATTTCATCAGCCTTGGTGGTTTAATCAATTATTGACATGTCTTGAGTACAGAAACAAAGTTTCAGTGAAATAGGTCTGGTTAGTCACTCAGTAGAAACCATCACATGACCAACATCTTTGGCAGCATGCTGTGTTGGGGGGGGGGATCAATTAAAAAATTGGGAGAAGGGGGTGATCAATGGATACGTTATTTCTCGTCTTTTGTTGGGCAGTCTGAATTTTCAAAAAACAAGCGTGAATGCTGCTAGACAAAAAACTAGCTCCATTTGTGCAGCCTGTATGCATGATACTTATCTAGACCTACTTAAAAACTGAAGAAACCTATGTTGACCGTTTTTAATACAATGGCCTGTACACATATCCATTTATTTAGGAAATCCTGGTTAAGAGGGATAGAGACGACATGAATGCATTTATATATAATAAAAAATAAAAATTAAAAATGAAACACTTCCTGCTCTAAGTATTTTAAAGAAAGCTGTACTTGTAAGTGGTAACACTGCTGCATGGTATAAATATCAACTATATAACAAGTGTTTATATAAGCAGATGACAGGCTGATTAATGACTGAACAGTCAAGAGTTCCATACCAAATACTCCACTGAGATGTGTTACTAAAAATAGGCAGAGGAGATAGTTTCAAACCAACGAACAATCGAGTATTTGTAAAACTGATACAGGCATCCCGTTAAAATGCAGGTGTTGGGGTCCAAGAAAGCCAACCATGTTATAACTTAGCAGTAATAACCAGGATTGCCCATTTAGCTCTTTAAGAGCTAAATTAATATTTTGGGTAGAGACCGGCACAGGCCAATATTTTGCAGCTCCACCCATAAGCTTTTTATATAACCTGGCCGTAAGTTTTTGGTATGCTTTAGTTTTAGTGCCCCACCCCGTTATTTTTTAAATTTTTTTTTACACTACATGCTTTGGGGTACGCCCGTTTCTACTGCTCATGATTTTTGTTTTGGAAGGTAAACCTGTGTTTAAGTTTAAAATTGTAGCAGTTTATTTAGATTAATTGGTGATTTTCCGTCGAAGGTACCTCCGCCATTTTCAGCATTTTAAACCATCCTTTGGCGATTTTCGCTATGGAAGATCATGTGTGTAAATAACATTTTTGCTTTTAAGAAGACATTGTCTATCATTCTTTTGGCATAGAAA
>VCCN01004142.1:1083107-1117871 GCA_006491835.1 Architeuthis dux | reverse complement strand
TTTCAACCATAAGAAAGTTGTCAGTTTTGAAAAGTTAATTTTTTAAGATTTTGCAGTGGATCCAGGAATCTTTTACACTTACTGCCCCGCTATGGTAGCTATATATATTATCTGATTTTCATTTAGTTTCTAGTGACAATGACGTTGGCAAAGGCGTGCGTTCTAGTTCATTCTTTTATTTACCATTTCAATATTCACCTACTTTCAGGTTTCTCCACTCACCGTTTGGAATGCAGGTAGTGGCTCATCTGCAGATGCATTTTTGGGATTACACCCATCAGAGTTATTTTTACATTAGATCAATGCTGTCCAACCTGGGTGGTACCACCCACTAGTGGGCGATTTAAGCTTTTGGGGTGGCAGTAGAATCATTACAGCCTCTATTAAAAACCAAGTCGATTGCGCGAACATCTTGCTTCTCAGCATCCAAGAGATGCTAAGAGCCAGAATGAATGGCAACAGGAATCAAGTGAAGTTATAAAAACATTGTTCCTTGGCGATACCACAGTACGGCAAGTATTGGCATGCAATTATTTCTGTACTTACTGAGTCAGATTCTCACTGGGTTCCCCATTGTGATCTCATGCCAAACCAGGCTCAGCTTAGTAAATATGATGCAATCTGGGCAGTACGGAAATTTTACCCTCACAAAAATTTACAAATAAACAAATCCATATACAATACCTCAGTCTAAATTGACACTTCTCTAAATTAGATAATCCGCAATGGGGGCCATATGCCCCCCCCCCAGCACATCTGATGGGGGTCATAGACTGAAAACAGAGTCCCAAGGACCATCGTGGTAAAACACGAGGAGCAATGAGAACCCTTTCCCTCAGCATATTTGGTTAAGTGTGGTTTCAGCAAAGTATTTTCTTGAAAAAACCCGAGAACAGAATTGTGATTGCGACAAAAGGTGACTGACTGTCATGGTCTAATTTGGGGTCAGATATCATGAAACTTAAGTAAAGCACCAAGCGCAAGCATCATACTAGGCTTGATATGTGTTTAATTCCATACATCTTTTTCTAAGTTTCATCCAGTATGCCAGAAAGTTCAAGTTTTCTTGGTGTTCAATAATAAATGAATTTGTCTATCTGTTCAGGTTGTATTCCAACTTGACGACTGTCCTGGAAGAGCTCTTAAGGAGGATGCTGTGGCCAAACAAACAGATGAGAATGGCTGCTCTATATGACCAAGTAAAGAGGTTTTATTTTCTATCCTAATTTGTCAAGAAATGCAAATTATTATGAATAACCGATGTGATTAATAAAGCTTTTGATTAGAAATTGAGTTACAAGTAACAGATTCTATGAAACAATCAAGAGTTCCCCCCCACATTTAATTTCAAAGTGCATTATAGAATGTGTTTCTTTCCCCAAATTCAAAATGCAATTCTTATAGTTGTTTAACAATATGAGCATACATTAGAACAGGCATGGGCAACCATTTTTAATCTAACGAGCCACATAAGACATTTCATATTCGAGCCACACATTCACTTAAAAAATGTTGATCGTATTAAATATCAAAATTTAATTTCATACGCACCACCATCAAACTAATTAAAGGATCAAATTGCAATAAAAACAACTTCTTTTTCAATAAGGCCTTGTCTGCAGTGAGCATTAACTGGTATAAATTTGACACTTCATCTTGAATGACATACTTCTCACTTTATACAATGCTACAACGAAGTTATTTCTTTCCTAACCAAGATGGTTTAAGAGAGGTGATTAAACACATATTGGATCTAAACTAAACCTTTAAGGCTTTGGGATTAAAGCAGAAAGTTAGCCACACTTATTCAACAAGACTGACTGCTGCAGGGTCAATCGCCACTCCTACTGCAACTTTTGTATTGTATATATAATAAACTCCAAAATTTGGTCAGGATTGTTCTTGTTCTTGTAGAAAAACAAAGATTTTATAGTGGAATGTGCAAACTAAAACGACTTAACCATCAAAAATGGATTGTATCATAAGGACTGATTTGACCGATCACAGCTAAAGAAGCTAACATTGTTATTTTTTTAGTTTTGTACTAAGCTGGCACGGCAATGACTGTTTGAGTTTTAGTTAAAAAAAAACAAAACGATTTTTGTCCCTTCATTAAATCAAGTATTGTAAACCATTTTATTAATTTTTCATTACTTTGTAAAATTTATATTTATCCTAATTTCTGACTGACATTCAGTTTGTTTAATCACAATGAATATATTATATATTAGGTAGCTTACCGGGGGGGGGTGCTTATGAAACTAACCCATGTTTGTATAACATTCAGATAAAACTTGAATGGGAAACGAAGACTGGAAAGGATACGGGAGAAGTACAGGCAAAGTGCGAGAGAAGAGCAGAGGCATGAGACAATGGATAATCATAGTCGTCAACACCCGTGGAATTTCCACAGGTTTAGCTAGTCATTCAGTGGCCTTCAAACTAACTACAGGGGGGGGGGGCTTTTCACTAATTAAATCTTCTAGGGAACCCTTTCAAAAAAAAAAAAAAAAAAAAAACTTTCTCTTCTACATAAACATTGGATTTTGGCCTGTGTATTATAAACCCAAGTGTAAAAGCTGTGAAGGAATCGGTTATGTAATGAAGAATTATTAAATATATTGCGAATTTGTTTCGCGGAAGTTCTGGAAAGTTTAATACTGAAGTCCCCCAGAACAGATACTACACTTTGCTTTTAGCCAAAATACCGAAAAGTCGCATTCTTAACCGGACCACAGAATTGCGAACTTTCATAGCCACTCATTTGGCCTTGCCCTTCACAGAATACTGCAAACTAGAACCATTCCTTCAACCTGTTCATAGTTTGAACATGTACAATACACAAATGGAGTTGTAAGACTAATTCTATCCCCTGACCAAAAATTCAACTACTTTTCAAAGATGTATTTGATTTTGTTCTGATATTTGCATACAATTTCATTTTTGTTACCCTTTAAAAAGGGAGCACGGGCTATAAATTGTTTTCAATAAATTAAAACATCCATTACTTTCGTAAAACTCGGAATCTGCTGATTAAATAAAATGTATCACATTTTAGCACAATGTAGGGAAGGTGATCCCGATTATAAGTTGAAATCATTCCTGAAAAACAGGATCTATTTCGAATAATAATAACTAGTTAAATTCAAGTTTTAATTTTGAACGAAAATATAAGAGTGTGTTGGGGGGGGGGCTACATATCTGCACTGTTCCTAAAATAACTGCGAAATACTTTAGACACAAAGCTCGCAATATTGTTTTTGCTTGAAGGCAAGAATTTCGAAAATTAAATATACTTTCAATCAGAAAATAACTATTCTTTAACCACGAAAATGTCTAATATTTTAACACTAAGCAGAAGCTAGAGTTTAGTTAGACAAATAAGTAATATTAGCATAAATACCAATACCATTTCTTCAGAAGAGAATAAAAGGATTCAACATTAGAAAATAAAAAGTTGTCAATGTTTTGTTCTTGTTAACTATTGAACACTTCATATTTTAAAAATAAGAAAGAAAAAAAAAAGAGATAACGTTATAAACAAAGATGTCCTTTTCATTATTATCTAAGTTAGATAATCGATGGCACTTATCCGAACAAAACATAAATAAACGAAGTAGATAGAGTAAACATTAAACAACTATGTCAAAACCAAAAGACTTAAAAAGATTTATGTAGAATTCACTAGTTTCCAATAATTGATTGACAACTTTTATAATATTATTGCGCATGAAGAAAAAAAAATAGAGAAAATCTTTCTACGTCGTCTCTAAAAAGAAAAACAATAAAATTGTTTACTTGCAGTCTCCCGCGTTAAATTATTAAAAGTGGTTCAAGTTGTTTAATATGAAAGTTTAAATTCAAAATTGTAACTTTTCTCTTTTATATGGAGTTAATTCAAATATCTAGATGAATGATCCAACCGTTCACACAAATAGTGAAGGAAATTGGTCATCGAGCAATCACAAGGTTTTTGTAACATGAGACTATGAGAGTCACAAGCAATGAATTGTATAATTATACTTAACTACAGGGGAATAATGGAGAATATTTCAAATAAATGCATTTAGAAATCTATTTATACTGGCTGTGACAGTTCCATTAACCGTGTGTCAATAAAGTTAGTTTTTTTGGTTTGTTTTTAACAACAAATTATTTTAACTTATTAAATAAAAATGCCCTATGGGCATCTCCGTATACAAATTACATTTAAAATATACGTATTTAACATTAAAATAGACATTAATTCAAGTGATAAAAATGTATGAAAAACTTACTAAAAAGATTTACAGGCTGTCAGTAGTAGATACATACATTTAAACCAGTTACATTTTATTTATTTTTCCTAAATTCTCTATATTTCAGCTGATAACTCCCAAAATTGCCCTATTAACCTATTTTATATCCCAGATAATCTAAATTTGTCTAAGATTCCTAAAATTATATATACTCCGTACTATTTAAGTTGGTAATTCAGTATTCAAAATTCTTAAGGAGAAAAAAAACAAAAAGAAAAACCCTTAACGCGGGAAACTTCAAGAAAAACTCGGATAGAAATATTGACTAATTTTCCAAATCTCATATTTTACATTAGAATAATTTAAAGTCATCACAATTGAACGTGCAAAAAATAAGTATAGAAACAATTGTCACAATCTGAAATGATTTTGTTTACTTCAGCAGAAAATAGTGCAGTTTAAGCATTTTAATCATCGAAATTAAATGGTAGTCTTGTGCTGTGTATTATCAAAGTACGTAGGAAAATATAAAAATACCCCCCTTAATTAAAACCATATTTTACAATCTTATAGCTACACAAAAATGTAATCAAATTAATTCTTCATAGTAAAATTACTAAAAAAAAAGCGTAAGTTATTTCTTTAAGGATTCTGTTTAGGTTTTAACTGTCATAAAATGATTTTAAAACTTAAGCCTATTAAGTGATTACAACTAACTGCCATATGTATACAGGGAGTTTGATTTTTAAAGCAATTCAAAAAGCAAATGATTCTTAAACTTGTAAAACAAAACGTGAAAAAAAAAGTTAATATTTGACAATTAAGTTACTTTAAAAAGGTTTTTAACTCATAAATCGAATTCATTTTTTTAACTGGGCATATTACAACTGCCATATGTAAGTTAAGTGGATAATTCTGATTTAGACCGATTCAAAATGTAAACGGTTGTCACTTTACTAATACAATAGATAAATAATTCGTAAAGAATATAAGTAAAAAGGGACTAAAACAGAAGTTTTAAATGAGAAAGAAAAGTCAGATCGCGAGGAAAGAAATAAAATCACGCCTTCCAAAAGTTGCAATGTTGAGGTGAGACAAACTTTAATAAAATTAACATCATCGAAATATATTTTCGTGAAAAACCTAACCAATTCCCAATAATCTTTTTATCAGAAAAGGTAAATAAAAACAAAAATGTATTTTTGAATAAAAAAAAAGGTTAAACAAATGAAACTGAAAGAAGTTATTTTTAGAAAAAAAAAACAATTTCGCAATTAGTGACAATTAACCTCAAGTAGTAAATGTTTCTAGAAATTCAGCAAAACTTACAATATAGAAATAAAATAAATCTTTATATACTTATTTAAAAAATAACACTTTATAAAATAAATGTAGTTTTTTTTCTAAATATTAAGAAATCAAACAAATTGGATTTTTCTAGAACGGCAACTGGGCGGAAAAAGCAACAACTTAAAGTATTGACAATATGTAAATGATGTAAATAACAAACCATCGCATAAATAACAATGATAACAAAAACAATAGAATGATAAATATTAAAATAAATGAAACTTAAACTTACGAATAGGCATGATGATTATTTTTGGTGTGTTTTCTAAAGTGAAATAATAATTTTTTTTAAGAGTCTAACTCCAAAGTCAAATGGCCGGCGTGACTGTTTTGTTGTGTACACTGGTGGATTTATTTACTTTTTATATATTTCCAAGTCACAATAGAAGAATAAGACGTGATGATAATGAAAGAGGAGAGTTTGCACTATTATTTAGTGGAATTTTAAGCCATAATAATTCCTCCTTAGTGATTACGATGGCGATGTGAAGCAGAGGTGGGTGGCGAATCGGAGGTAGTAATCAGGGCCATGTAATGCGCCATTATCATCCAACTAAACATTTCATCTTAGTGATGCCGCATTCTGATTGGTCAATTTCAAATCACCTAGATAAACGGTATTTTCTAGGGCAGGGGACACCCCAGTGTTGCCATCACAGCGTTGTCAATTTAGATGTTTTTCATCTAGATCTAGATGTTTTTTCTTGCGTTTAGATATAAGAAATTGTTTTTAGATATTGGATATCAGTTTAGATATTTTTAGATTTTTTTTGTGCAAAATCTCGATATTTTTAGATTTTTGGGGACAAAATCTTGATATTTGTAGATATTTTATCCCAAATCTCGATATTTGTAAATATGTTATCCAAAATCTCGATATGTTTAGATATTTTACCAAAATATCAAATTTTGCCAAATCCCCATGTTTTTAGATATTGGATACCAGTTTAGATATTTTTTAAATGAGGCTCAGATATTTTTAGATTATTTTGGCTAAATCTTGATATTTATATTTATATAAAGTCCAGGCCCTGATATCTAGATATCTTTGGATATTTTTTCGCCTCAATTTTGGATAATCTTTTAGATATCTTTCTGGAACAGCTAGATATTTTAAAATTTTATTTGCCTCAATTTTGGATATAAAAATTTCAAAAGAATTTACAACGCTGGGGACACCAATTTAGATGTTTTTTTCAGCTAAATCTAGATGTTTTTGGTTGCGTCTAGATTGTTAAAATAAAATGGTACTTGTTTGGTTTAGGTTCGCAAAAACAAGGGAGGTAACTTCAGTAGACACAATCATTTAAGCAGCTGCTTCTAACTGATTACGGAACAAATGAAAGCAGAAAACTTGACCATTTAAAACTATTTTATTAAATTTAACTACAAAGGATATCATTTAGGGGTAGGGTTGGGGTTGCAATTAGCAACAAAAACAGATTAAATATGTTTTTCATATTTATAACACTAAAATGAATTTACAGTTGAAATTAATCTAAAAAAATGATTACATAAATTTTCTTTGTCATTTCTAACAGTATTTCTCCATGCGAAACATGTAAATAAGAAGTAAACAGTTTCCTATTTGTTTCAAATTGTCTGCGTAATTTATCATGTACACGACTGGTCTAGACTAGTTACCTCCCTCTTTTGCGAACCTCAACCAAACAATTACCAGATATTGCTATTTAGATGATTTTTAATAAAATAAGTAATATTTTTATTTAATTCATAGTAATAAAATAAGTAATATTTTTAACAAAATAAGTAATATTTTAATAAAGTAAATGTTGAAAAATTAAAGTCACATTTAATTTTTTAATAATATGTAAATATGTCCAAGATTTTAGATATATATCTAGATGTTTTTAGATGTTTATTTATTCTATTTTAGATGTAAAAATAAAAATAAAGTTGGCAACAAAGGGACACCCAGAGGAAGCGGAAGATAGCTTATACTGATATCGGACTGAATACTCATGATCACCCAGTCTGTATTAAACAATTACCAAAAAAAATATTCGACATATTTTGTTCTAAAATGACTCAAATTTCAAATTAATTCTAATTCAGTTTTTACTATATTTTTTTACTCGGTTTTATATCTTGCGGGTCATTATCTTTCTTTTGTTTAATTTTTTGTTTCTTTCTTACCCTTATGCTCCGTTCCGCCATTTTTGTAACCACTCTGGTTATGTCATTATTGCCGTAAAAATCTTACAAGCGATAACATTTCTCTTAAAAGTTATCTAAAGCTTTTTATTAAAGTTTTGTGTGTGATTTCCAAGTAATATTTATGCAAGAAAGGAAAAAATATGATTTTTTAATATTTCGGCTGTTTTGTCCATTGGCCGCATGGAATGCTGGGAGCTTTCTTGCGTTCCCTAGTCAGATTTCTAATGGCGATTGTCGAGTGAACAACGCTGTTATCGTGGGAGACGAATGATGGCTACCGATGCACCACCTGTAAGCATTTATTTCATTTAAATTTCTTTATTAATTTGTGCATAAACACTTAATCTTCAATCAAGGTTATACTAGAATGCTCCCATCACCGATGCAGCCAAAATACAATTAATTTTATTACCTCTTCTTGTGAGGAGGCCTCAATTCGTGACTCACTATCAGCCTGAGTTAAAATGTTGGCACTAGTACACAACACCTCGACAAAGAAACGTTTTATTGTTTTGTTATTTTTCTCTTTCTCTTATATCTTCTTAGCCAAATAGTCTACTTGTTTTTGTGTGCATACATTGAATTATTCTAATACAAACGTACTTTAATTGTTAACGTCTATTTAGTATACTAACAAACCCGGTAGTATTATTTAACGAAGCCCTCCGCCTTTTTTTAATGCATGTGATGCTAGACTACTATCGTCTCTCCTCCTGGGTATGTTGTTGTCTAAAAAGAAAGATTATGTCTTTTTATATTGAAACTAGACAAAAAAGCCTTTATTTTTTCTGGACTTCAGTTATTTTAGAGTCTATTATATAATAAATATATTATGATTCACTCCGCCCATTGATTTGTATTAGTTTGTTTTGTTTATTATTAAACCCGATTTTATTTTGTCTAACCCTTTAGAAATCCTGCAAAGGAAGGTCGGTGTGTCTTTCTCTTAATATTAAGTATTAACTCCCAAATTTCTTTCCCCCCAAGAATAAAATAGATTTATTTAGTATTTTTAGTTTTAATTATTCCCCCCTATAATCTTTATAGTTTGTTTGTTTTGCCAAAATTTGCCGGCTGATATTTTTTAAAACCTAGGGATATACATTATTCAGATATGCAAAAATAAAAATATTGATTTGTTTAAAGGAAAAACAATCCTTTTAGGCTTTTAATATTCATTTAAATAAAACAAATATTTGTAAATTTAAGTCTTTTATTTTTTTTAAATAGTCTTTATATATCCCTCACGTGGAGCAAGTATATAAAGCCTACAAAATCCAGTTGAACCTTTTTATTTCTTCAAACAATGAATGTTTTTATTTTGAATTTGTTAGGTAATTAAATTATTTTTTTAATCTCTTGACTCTTAAATAAAACCATTATCCTAATTGTTTCTAAATATTAAGTGTTACCTATTTATTTCTCTAAATCGATTAAGTAACTCAAGTTTTACACTTTTTAAAAGTCAATTTATCTAAAAATATGAGACTTAGTCGATGTCATACAACCAAAATCAGACTAGATTTCTCAATCTTTTTTTTTTTTTTTTTTTTTTTTCTTCAACTCTATTTATTCCTAACATTTTTTTCTTTAACTGCCTACTCTAAATATGTATTATACTGTAAATATAATATTAAATAGTTTATTCAAAGTTCTCATATGTCTAATGAGTAGGGGTTTTTTTTCTCATTGTTTTTATTTATCTTTGTGTCTGGGTAAAAAAAGATTATTTGGAAGATAAACGTCCCTTTTTGTGTAAGACTTTATAACTTTGCAATTAATCCAAATAAAACCCAACCTTTGAGCCCATGTGGTGAAGACTGTATCATAAACAGAAAATAAAGTTGAAGAAAAGAAACAGAGACGCGCCCTAAAAGTGTTTCTTTTTTTGTCTGATCCTTTCGACTTGACGACCAGAGGTCGGTCAGCTGCTTTTTGTTGAAGGATATCGTCTAGGAATTCCTTATTTTATTCATTTGGGATCTACTACTCAGCTTTGTTAGCAGCAGTAAGAAACCTCTTCTTTCTTCCTTCGTTACTTTTTCTTTGGAAAAAAAAACCATTTATTTTCATTTGGGAAAAACAAAACCATCGTAAAAGATCTTTACTTTCGTTTTTACTTCTTATTTTATGTACTGTCAGTTCTTGTAGCTTTTCCTTTTTCTCCGTTGAAAAAACTTTGAACTCCTGATTAATATTTATAGGCCAAATTTTTCATGTTTTTAGTAGTGCTACATTTTTATATCGTATATTCATTTATTTACTTTATCTTTGAAAAAAATAATAAATGAATGCACGTGCTAGGATTAAGATTCTTTTTATAAGGACACCACACCTCTGTGTCTAAGAATGTATGACTGCACTTAATGGCCTTTTTGTGTAATTAGTGAATATTTTGTGTATTTAACTATCAGTTTACATATCCTAGATTTATTGTTTTTTCTTTTTCTTCCTGTTAGTCTTTTTTTTATCGTCTAGTGTCTATTTGATATGACCTTGATAGTTTCACCATTTAACCGGAAGACTGATTATATTTCATCACAAGACACGTGTGTTATGCTTGCAGTAGCGTGTTGCATAAGTTTAAAGCAATATTTTACTACTCTTAGAATAAAGTAAAAGAATTGATGACTTATGTTTCTTATTGCCTGAACACTTATCCTTTATCAATTCTCAATGGAAGTATATCATTTCTTTAGTTCTTACTACTTTTTTTTTTTTTTGGAACGCCTACAATTTTACTTTAGAAATTTAACTTTTATAATTTAACATCTTCACTTAATATTAATCTTTAGGCTTGAATTCAGCTTCTAACAAAACCAACGTATTTTAAAATAAGCTCCCTATTTTTAGAGAAAATAATCTTTAAAACTGGCTTACAATATAACTGTTTTAACATGGGTTTTGTCTCGGGTGCTTAGGTGTTTTCAAAACTTGCATAAATTGAATGTTCACTTACAGACAGTGACTTTTCTGCGCAAAGACTATGTATTTTAAGATTGGCCATAAAAACCGGCCCAAAATGAACGTCTGTCTAATAAAACACGTTGAAGAAATTGACTAAAAATGTAAACTTTGATTGAAGTCTACCTGCAGGACCACTTTTTTTTTTAAAGTGCGTTTATTTGAAATTATGCAAATTTTCGTTTTCGTCATTAACTTTAAACAATTACGGAGGACATATCAATGAGTTTTTCGAGAAGAGGGGGGGTGATTGTGTTGAATGAAAAGTTGTATAGGTTTATAAGATGTGTGCGATTTTTGTCGCACGTGTCTCTTTAAGCGCCACTAATGAGACGATCATTCATTGTGGGTAGGTATTTATTCGCCTCTCCCACAAGGTCGAGTTTAACGTCGGTGCCCCCACGCGTACGTAAGGGCAAGGACGAAAATTGTCGTCCTCTTTTAGTGCACTGGGGAGGTGCTACCGCAGGGTTGGAATCCCTGAAACTGGACATTTTTTATGGCTACTAGACGAATTCTGGACCGGGTTGGTAGGAGAATCAAATCTCTCTCTCTCTCTCTCCTGGAGTTACTTCCTCGCTAGAAGCTCATTTCACGGTCATTGATCACCTAGATTTCACTAGTCACTTCCTCTCTCTTCCGCCCTCCCATCAGAAGCTCATTTCATGGTTTGCCCAGGCACCGCCGGTAGTATCCCTGTGAAGTTTTTTCGGCTATCGGTTGCCAATAGCAACCGACATTTGATAAGATACCCTACAAGGTATCTGCATGTCCCATATCACTTCCTGCTGCTTAAAATAACGGAATGCATTGATTAGTGCGGTTTTGATGTCGTACGGTTAATGTATGGCTGCACAAAATAATGTAACTTAACTATAAGCTGAAAAAACACATTAAATTGATATAATACTAACAGTACAGAAATTTTGGGAACAAATTAACAGCACTAATCAAAGTATAGCTGTTTTCTTTTCATTTCAGCCAAAATACTTATGTATACATCTACCTATGCCAACTTATAAGATTCTAAAGTGTTTATTTTGGTTTAGGTTTGCCACCTAAGGCAGCATTACTGCCATCAGACTGTCAAGTTCAGAGGTCTGAATGGAAGCTATTAACAGATCTTAATTTTTAATCTTTTAGGCATAAAATTCACCAAATCTATCTTGAGGAATATTCAACCAGGTTGCATTCAAAACACAAATCCAATCTTTTCTGGAAACTTTCATTTCATAATACCAAAAGACCCAGCAGGATTTATGATGGGGAAACTGGCTTCGCTAGAGTTCACTAATACTTTTTAGACCCCCCACCATTCCAGATTATTTAAATTTTATTTATTTATATATCACTGTCAGAAAGGGATTGCTATTTAAGGTGCATGTGTTAGAAATTTTTATATTTTTGGTAAGCTAGTTTCTTTTGCTAGGTTTTTTTGTTTTTTTTTAACTTATAGAAATAGTGTTTACTGTTTTATCTGAAAGAGTTCTGGTATGATAGGGAGCTTGATGTTATAAATCTGTCTCTAATACCAGGGTGGTGGTGTATATGGTATTTATGACTGTGACCTGTTCATTGTAGCATGAGTTTACTCTGTATATCTTAGTTTATGACCTGAAATTCCATTTTCTGTTCAAAAGGTGCTGTTTTCATCCCAAATAAGTCATTCAATATTATGGGGGAAAAAAATTCCTCTTGCAAAATGGATGTGCAGTTTTCTGAATTGATATTCATCAAACTGCCAGAAATTTTGGAAGTCTGGTGCTCGAAATTGGTCCCTACACCGTAACCACAGATTCATGTTTGATAATGGGCTGCAAGCTGTTAAAAAAAGAATTCTTGGTTAGACAGTTTGAAAATTGAGCAAACTAGGGCAGTCTCTGTTCCAATGGGGCCAGACTTAATTGTCATGTAAACTAATTACTTATCTTCAGTATTGTTAATTTAGATGTTTTATATCTAAATTTAGATAATTTCAAAGAGTGGAAGTCAAGGGAGATTATTTATAGAAACTAAGAAAGATCTTTATTTTTCTTAGATTTCTTGAACCGCTGATCAAAAAAAACTTCAAGCTCGACACTGCACTGCCTTTTGCTGACTAATGTATCTTTCAAATGTCAACTTTGTACAATGGCCTGTTGTCGAGCAACTTTTACACAGAAAATGGAATTCCATGTCATAAACTATAAGATATGTAAACTCTAGTAATTGCAATGCATGCACATAGACAGATTTCTTCAAGTGTAGTTAGATTAGATGAGGATTCATCTGAAAAGATGCGCTTGCTAAAGCTTTGAGGGTCTATCAGTCACCTCAATTGCTTTTTCTTCTGACTGGCTTAGAATAGTGGCTTTCTTTTGGCTGCTCTTCCATAATAACCCATATGATGAAGATACCATACTGCCATTCTTTGGCTGATTTGGACACTCTACCACCTTGCAAAACAAGGGTGCTTTTCTTCTTTCTCTCAATTTCTAGTTTCATTATATAAAAACCTTCTGATGGCCTGGGTTGACCTGAATAAGACACAGTGGTTTCCTTTCTGTCATTAGTGACTTATACGACCATGCAGTTCAGTTAAAAGTGGAATTTTCAATTTTGATAATCGAAGCAGGCTCATTGCACCTTCGGATTGACCAGCAATGTTCTCACTGACATTTCCTGTGCTCCTGGATTATTACATCTGCCAACAAAGTTGGAGAGGTATATGTATTTGACTCTGTCTGTCCACGTGATATCTTAATTAATTTCATTGAGATTTTGTGGAAGGGTGGGCTACAGAAGTGATTAAATTTTGGGGTGGATCCAGGAATTTTTTTTTTTTTTTTTTTTTTTAGATTTATGTAAACGTTCATGCTTGTTCACACGATATCTCCAAAAGTACTTAATTAATTTTGTGGGAAAAGTGATTAAATTTTTGAGCGGATCCATGCACAATTAATTCCCCTGACAATGGTGTTGGTAGCAGTATACGCTCTTGGTGTGCATTTTAGTTGGGAATTGTGAAATGCTTGTGATTTTCATTGTCAAAACTTGGTAAATAGTGTTTGTTTATTTACTCAAGTCATAACTATATTGTAATTGAGCAGAAAAATGTATGAATCAAAACAATTGTCTTATTTTGATAGGCACAGCATTTCCCGGTAACACATGCTTTGAAAAGTAAATGCTCTTCTGTGACCGAATTATTCTTGACAGATCCATTGAGACATTTTGGCAAAGTTTAACAACTTAAAACGTCAAAAATGGGTTGCATCATAAGGACTGCTTTGACCAATCACTGCTAAAGAAGCTAACATTTTTTACTTTTGTACTTACTATTTCTATTTACTTAAGTACTAAGCCAGCGCGGCAATGACTGTTTGAGTTTTAGTAAAAAAACAAACTTATTTTATTTTATTTGTTAAATGAAGTATTGTAAACCATTTTTATTAATTTTTTACTACTATTTACATTCATCCTAAGTTTTAGTTTGTTTAATCACAATTTCAGTAAGGCCGGCATGGCAGTGTTTAATGTTTTGTTTTTAGTAAAGGTTTTATATAGAGGAAGTATTGTAAACCATTTTTATTTTTGCCTACTGTTTACCTTCATCTTAACTTGTTTAATTACAATCCAACATTTTAGTAAAAAAGCTATTATTCGTTTAATGTAAACCATTTTACACATTGTGATTTTTAAAAAAAAAGAAAAATATGAGGGTAAGCAGCAGTCAAAAATTAATAAAAATTTACAATACTTGATTTAATAATAATAAAAAAAAAATAATCGTCTAACTTAAACCGTCATTGCCATGCCAGCTTAGTACGAAAGTAAAAAATGTTAGCTTCTTTAGTGGTGATTGGTCATATCAGTCCTTTTGATGCAATCCATTTTTTAATCTTACAGGTAGTTATTAAGGATTATTAAAAGATTAAATTACGTTCCCCTAAATCTGGGATTAATCGTTTCTTAATTCTAATTACCTAAGATATAAGTAGAATATACTTTCTTATTTATTTAGTAAATCAATCTAGCAGCTTAATAAACTACCAGAAAGAAAAAATGTTCTTAATGTATCTGTCAACACCTGTGAAAGTGCACAATTCGGTCAGAGCTGTTGAAACGCTAAAACCATTTATTTCATATACGTTCACAACACACCTACTGAATTTCAACTTTAAAGGAAAATACAATACTTGATATCACTGGAAATGAAAGTAAACTTTATAGGGGGTGTGGCTATTTAATAACAAGAATGGGCTGATGTAATTTGAACTACAGTGCCCATGTCCCAACCACGTGGTATACACTTAACGATGGGAAAGCTTAAAACAACCCCTGAAAGTTTCTATCTGCTCGAGTCTTCAGTTTGTTGTTATGCATCACTTGCAGTAGACATCTTTTTCCGACATGTCGTGAAGATGGTATGTTCAAAAATCAAGCAACACATCAATTTGAAATTTTTGGTATAATTGAACAAAACGGCTACTGAATCTTTTTGTATGCTAACTCAGGTGTCCGCAACCCATGGCCCGCTGGTAAATATTGGAATGATATGCTTTACATTTCATGTTTAAAAGATTCGAAAGAAACCTTGATTGAAATAAATTGTGACTAAATTGAGTTCTTTGATTAAGCACAAATGATTTTCTAGCATGCGTTATTCATTGATTTATAAGGCAAAATATATCTATTTAAATGGATAATTCCCATATTTCAAGCATTTATCTGTTCGCATAGGCAAAAGGTTTGCTGACCCTTGTGCTAACTGAAGTTTAAAAGAAAGAAATAAAAGAAGAATGCATTTTGCATGTCATGTGGCACAGGATGTTTTGTAAAACAAGATCAACTAAAAAATATTCTTTATTCATGACAGCCTAATTTCATTAGGCACATAATCTTAAAAATATTTCCATATTTCATTGGTATGTTTCATAATTGCCTAATTACATAACCAGAAGTGAATAGTTGATCAGATGCTTGACAGTAGAACACTACAGTAGCCCTCCTCCCGGTCTACATCATTTTCCTATTGGAATGTAGAGTATACAGGGAATGTATCGGAAACCAATCAGAGGTGACTTTACTGCGCATGCATAAACACGCTCTCCACTGGGCTTACTCAGTTTGCAGTGAGACACCATCGGGGAGCTTGTATTGTGTGACCACGCCTGTCCATTCTTCATATCTTGTACAGGGTTTTTTGGCAAAACATTGCATCATCCAAGTCCATCAGCTCCCTTACAGTTCAGATTTGGTTTGTTTTTTTTTACTGTTGAAAGGGAGATTTCAGACTGTGGGCGAGATAAAGGAGGATGCGACAAGGCAGCTTATGGTGATCCCAAAAGAGGACTTTGCCTGGGTTTTTTTAAAGTGGAAGAAGCACTAGGACAAATGTTAGGTCGCAAGGGGGATATTTTGAAGGGAACTAAAGTACCATTGACCTAGGTAGGCTACTTTTATTTTTGTTAATATTAAATGTCCTGATACTTTCCTTACAAATCTAATGCAATTGATTTACAGTGCTTCTCCAGTGTCAAGGATACCTGTCTCAAATACTCACTATGGAACCTAACCAAAAAATTGGCTCTCAAACTAAGACAGCACATTATATTAGAAAGAAAACAGGAATCAAATTCATTATAAAATTCAAATGGCTATGGGCAGGCCATGTAGCAAGAATATTAGACAACCACTGGACATCACGACTCACATTGTGGATCCCCAGAGATCATATACAATATTGGCTCCACCATGCCCATGACCGAGAGGTCTGGCGAATCTTGGCGAAGGTGTATCAACAAAGGACGTTAAAGGGCTTATGTCTCTTTTAATGCAGATATGTTATTGATTCTAGTAAAGCCTCTTGCTACTCACAAGTATTAGCTAACTAGTTTATTGTACCCTATTACTAAGATACAAGTTTTTGTGATTATTACTTTGTTTATTATATACTGAATAGTTTATTCTGAGGTCGCATGCAGGAGCTCAACTTACTATCTAGTATCTAAGCACTTTCTCAAAGATTAGGTTTAGACCTATCAATATACAACGCCACGATTTGTTTGTTTGCTTGCTTGGTTGTATGTATCTTATGGCTGGGCCCTGAGATCACTAGAGGTTGCCACAGGTCAATTTCCAGCCAAACTGCAAAAAGGGATATCTCTTTGCACGACACTGCATAAACTGGAAGTGTCCTAATTGTAGACATCCAAGTATTATGTAAACATTTATTTCTAAAAGAATATCAGTGCTGGTGGTTAGTAGCACAAAAATATACTAGGCTAGCGAGTTCAAACTTTGAGATAATCTGCGTTCACTTCTTACTAATGCCCTTGGGAGAGGCATGAATAGGAATAAATGATGCATTTGACATCCTTCTGGCAGCTCCCGCAACCACTCTCTGCTTTCCTCTGGACCACATCAACAAGGCTATGTTCTGACGACTGGGCATCCCAGGATCTCAATACGCTTCACCCAGGCATGTGCCCTGGGGGGAATGCACCAGTGTTCCATTCATTCGATGTCATAAAGATAAAATTACAATGCTAGCTAGCTGGGTATTTATCCACTTCCCCATGAGGGCAGAATGTGACAAAAGGTCGATTTTAGTATGGGTTAGATGCAAAAATCTAGTTCCCTTGGCACTCGGGCAATGAACCTGACCCCTTCAAGTGCAATGAGGAGGTGGTTGCTGCCTGGAGGGATGGCCCTTGATACTAGACATTTGAGACCACTCCAAATGACAGGGGAGAGGGCAGAACTAGAAACCACATTCAAAAAGAACCCATCCTTAAAAGTGGGCTGGACGTTTCAATGATTACTGCTATTGACAGCCAAACTGCAAATATTATGTGTTTCTAAGTTACTAATGAATAAATTGACTTAAAAAATAGCCCTTAATAGAAACCACTCCTTTCCTCCTACCCTCACTTATCTAGTAGGGAATCCCATGTAACCTCTATTCTTGGGGCCAATTGCAACAAAAGTTTCCTAGATGTTTTATGTGTTAAATTGATGAAGAATCCATGCAAATTTTTATTCTCAACCCAATCCTTGACTTTCCTGAAAGATTGTAATCAAGTTTTCCTTTCCCAAATTGTTTAAAGTTGAAACAAACAAAATATCAAGTTAAAACACATCCAATCTTTAAAAATAAACCAACTTTTTTTTCTATATGCCTCAAACAAATACATTTGAGCAAAATCAAGGGTAGAATTTTTATTTTATTTTTTTTAAATTTGGGAAGTATTCAGTTCTTGTTATGCTGGCAGATTATATCCTCAACCAGCTTACCATATTTTGAATTGCAGCTAAACTTACACAATTTTACTCCAGCTTTTTATCAATGTTTTGTTATACCAGATGATTTACAATGATTTGATACAACTCTCTTGTGGAAGGTCTTCACAACTGCCATGGTTATATTTTGAGTGCTAGAGTGCTAGTTATTGCAATTATTATACGACAAAGTTTTTTTTGAAAAGTTTTATTTTTCCTGGCTAAGGTCTGTGGAGAAGAGACTACTGGCTCTAAATATTTATAATTTTGATATGTTGTGACCATACCTCCTTAGGAGTATTCAGTGCAAATTTAGTAATTTTATGTTGACTAGTTTTTATTATTATTAATATTGCTGTTGATTATTTTACTAATTTGCTTCTACACTGTTTCTATTTCATTTTGGGGTTTTTATTTCACATTATTTAACTTCTACAGTCTAAATACCTAGTGCATAAATAATAAAGATAAGTTCAATGTGTCCACCATCAGTCGTAGTAGGAGGAAGATGAGGATGGTTCACCTGAAGGCCTGGACCAAGTTTCATATCAATCCAACATATGGCTGGTAAAATTGATATTTAGCATTACTAGTGGTGGTAGTAGGAGGAAAGGAGGATGAGTGGTTCACCAAAAGGTCTGGACCAAGTTTCATATCAACCCAACATGATATTGCTGAGAAAATTGATATTTACAATTATTAGTTGTGGTGGTAGTAGAAAGATAAGGATAGTTCACCTGGAGGTCTGGACCAAGTTTCATATCAATCCAACATGATAATAATAGTTATTTATATATAATAAGAACACAAGTACAATTTAATTGGAGTTTTTAGGTAGAGTTCCAAATAGCCCCAAAGGCAGGGCTATTTGACATTGGTTTTGTCAGCCATTTTTTTTTTTTTTTTTTTTTTTTTTTTTTTTTCCATACTCCCATTGGGGGGCCTTGAGTAATGATACAGTTTGATGTATAAATGATAACATTTCAGTAATAACTTTACCAGTTATTGCAAAAGGAATTTTAAAGAGTGCCAAATAGCTCCGCAGTACTTAGCTGTCACCGAAACATTTCTTTCATCTTCAACGTATCAATCATTGTTTTCATGTCGTAAAAGCGAAATTCTCATCAGTGATGACGAATCTACCTGAAAAAATGATTTAAAATGGATATTACACAATACTATATACTACCTACATAGCATTTCATATAAAACTATGATAATTGAGTTAAAACAACAAGCATTATTGCTTGACGCTGTATTCATATAGGAAAAAAGTATTGGTCATTTTTGACTGACCTGAGTTTAAGTCAAACTGCTGATTTTGGGCCATTTTTCTTTTCTTTTTTAGTAAAAAGACCATCTTATATTCAAAAATTCACGGTACGTAAATTATTACTTGCATATTGTAATTAAAGCAGTAAAATTATTTGGTTATGTTCAAAGTAACTGTAAGCTTATCTTCATTGTGTTTATATACTTATGAAGAAAGCTGATTACAAATTAGGTTTTGTAAAATCTAATGTAGTTGAAATGAGATCATTGAAATTATTAAATCTTTGTCTTTACTGAAATGCATCAATGGTTAAGCAGAGTAAATAATTTAAATATTCTGTGGTTCCAAATTTAGCAGTAACTAAATAATGTACAGGATTCTTGTCCTTCCCTGTTTTGTATAGAAGATTTTATAGTAATAAAGTTGTAGTTATAATTCTATTAATCTTCCACTTGTACTCAAGGTGTCATGGGGAAGTGGCGACAGTGGTCCCATTATTTTGTCTGTCCGTTTTTGATTTTGAGAAATTTATAATCAATGTTAAACTTGCTAGGCCCGTCATAGCTTCACTAGAGCCCCATTAACCGTACATTTCAGGAAGACGTTCCCTACTCTGTCCATTGCCAGTCTCTGTCTCTGCCCAGTTTGAATTCAAAGTTGTCCGTTTCCTAGACTGGTTGCCAACCAAGGCCGAAGGATTCATTCTGCCCTGCTATTTACTGATAACGGATGGGGGGGGGGGGGGTGATTTGTGCCTTTCCCTAGGTCTTTATTAGTGGGAAGTGGGCACAAAGTGTCTCGGCCAAAGTTTGAACTTTGTTTACTGATTTCAATTTCCGGGCTACAAAGGTCACTGGCACCTCCAATCAGATAGCTTTGCTTGAAATGGATTTGGGGGTAACACGAGTAATACCTGCAAACACCCACCCCCCTCCCTTTGTAGTAGTATTGCTATCAAAGCAACACTTAACAATTCATTATCTCAACTAGTGCAGTGCCTGTTCTGAAGGTGCAGTGTATCGTGGCTGGAGCAGCCCGCCATAATTCTCATATAAAATAATTTTCCATCCGTCATGTGAATCTATGACTTCAAATTATTTCGGTCACTTCATTTCAGTGTTGCCAATTTAGATATTTTATATCTAAAGTTAGATAAAGATCTTTAATCTTTAATACTTTATTCAGTTTTATTAGATTTCTCGAACCGCTGATCTGATAAAAACTTCAAACTCGACACAGCATTGCCTTCATGCAATGGTCAGTTGTCTAGTGATTGTGGTGCATATACACACATTTCTTCAATTGTAGTTAGATATCTCAAAGAAAATGATTCAAAGATTAATTATTAATGTTCTTAGAATATGAGTCAGTTGACAATGAACTACTAAGCAATATTTTTTAATTTACTTAACTCTTAGCGTCCTAGAACGCATGAGGCTGCATGTAAACAAACATGGCCGGAAATCCTAGAACGCACGAGGGCACGCAAGAATATACCCTCTGTTTAAACAGGTTTTTAAATGGTATTAGAACTCTCTAGTATAAGGGAAATAACTCCTGTCGCTTCATCTATCATTCATTTTCAGTTAATAACAATTGTTTCACTTTCTCTACGATAATCTTTTCTTAGGAATGGCCACTGAATATTTGAACAATGTTTTATTTGACAATTTGATCGATGAATTAGTTGCAGATAGGGCTGTAGGCCTGGGAGATGATAATCAATGTGATATATCTGTTTCTTTAGTACACACAAGAGATTTGTCAGATTTTTTTATCAAGCCAGAATGGTCAGACATTGTCGTGGACCATCAACCCCCAACTTTTACCAGTTATGTTGGTCCTAAAAAAAACATTTAGGACTTGATGCCAACCAACAGACCATAAGAAAAATACATTTATCCAGCAACCAAAAAACTATGAAATTGAAATATTCCACTTACACCAATGAATGAATGTATGTATGTATGTATAATATATATAAATACCAGAATCCGAGGGCCATATAAATAATCCCAAAAAAGGAGATAACGGTCAGATAGTATCAAAAGCATTAACGACCTCCCTTGCCCTCAGTTGTGGCAGTCACGCTGGGAAAATTCACTTTAACCCGACCCGCCAAGGGAATGTGACCTGAATCGTCCCAGAAGCAGGACACAGAAACAAACACACACATACATGAATTGACACAGTCAAGAATTTTAAAAAACCTCAGAAAACGGACTTTTCCAATTACTGTAAAATCCACGCTTTATACAAAAAAAGAAATTACCTGAAGAGGCTTTTAACAGCCGAAACACGTGTTGTAAAAATAAAAAATAATACGTAAACCTAATACATTTGCGGACCTTTCTCTTTTTTAAATATATGTGTGTGTGTGTGTGTGTGTGTGTATATATGTATGTATAATGTTTGGGAAATGACAATGTGGAGACTCAGAATAATTTGCAAAAAATTTATTTAATACTGTAACATGTTTCGACGTATTAGGTCGTTTTCAAAAGGAAATGGGAGAGAACATGTTTTCATAGTCGAGGGTGGTGTTTAGATGGAGAATTTCCCTGTCTGTGTGTGTGTGTTTTGTAAGTGCCTAATTTCTTGCAAATTATTCTGAGTCTCCACATTGTCATTTCCCAAACATCATTATGTCTGATAACCTTTATCCTTTCATACACCATATATATTAGTCGGAGAAATATTTTAGGTAAAGATATTTCCAGATATAAGTCTGTAGACAGTCGAAGTAGCAACCCGAGAAACCAGCTCTTGATGGAGAAATTCTTATCTCTTCTCTGGACAGTCGAAGTAGCAACCCAAAATCAGTTTTTAGTGATCGCAGCACAACATATATATGTGGCAGTGATTTATAATTTCCCTTGGAATGCTAGTTTTGTATAGTAACCAATATTACTTTGGATAAATTGATAATTTAAGATAAAATTTAGTGAGCTTTCTGATTAGCGTTATGCTCAGATTTTGTTACATGCAACTGAATGATTATTTTTTTTAATTTTTCTTCCCAGATGCCTAAGGATCTTTTGTCAGCAGCCTTGAGTGAATCAGGGATTGGTGATTTGGCTAGTTTTGATGAATCGGATGATTTTTCCTTCACAAATGATACATTCACAGACTCACAACCAGTAAGTGTCTTCTAACCATTGCTTTTTGTTTTAGGCATTTAAATTTGCAATGCTTTTTGTTCTCTATGAAGATCATACACCAATAGAAATTATCTTAGGAGCTAAATCTAACATTTGCTATTTATTCAAATACAGGGACCTGCAAGAAGTAAATAGACAACAATAGTTTTGCTTTAACTTTATTTGTGCATTTACAGTACAAAATGAAATTTTAAGCAAATATATTAGGTTTAACGGAAGTGATGTTAAAAAAAAAATCCCTTTAAAAAATCCCATCCATCCCGGAAGTGTCCCAGGGAAGATATTTATTCATCCCGAACACATTTTTACCATCTCCCGGGATGACGTTAATTTCAAGCCCTGGCAACAACAGTATAGAATTAATAAGTTCTGAAGTTGCAAAATATTTCAGACAATGCTTGGCATAAAAAATTCGTCAAATCTGAACGTGTTGCTGGCTTCTTAGACTTCCTATGCAAGTTCTTATCTAATATTGCCCAAAGTATCTGAAAGATTGAGCAAATATTCGCCAGAAAAAATTAGGTTGTGCCAAGAAGCTAATGGCTTATTGCTAATCTCAATTGCCCACTCATTCCTTTTAATATTAGTTGTGGCTAAAAGGGGCTTGTTCCTAGGTGCTCGTCCATAATAACCAAGTTGAAGATAATATTTTGCAGTTCTTGGGGTAATTTGAAACTTTTCTGAAGCTTTTAAATGGGTGTTGTTCTCAACATAAAACTATCTATTTACTTCTTGCATGTCTCTGTACTATGAAGGGCCATATGATCTAGAATTGTGAATAAGTTATACTATTGGGTTGGCCAAAAGGTTTGTTCGATTATTAACCCTTTATAGGGCACCACTAAAAGTATTTTAGATATCAAAACAACCTTTTTGTATGTTAAACTAGACCTAATTACAAGATATCTTCAGTTGTAATTTTTCTGAAATTTTTTTTGTTTATGGGCCAAAACCTCCTCTGATGAAGTGATCATATATGGTGACTCACTCAAAAATGGGAAATATTTAAAAAAATTGAAATTAAAGTAAAAAGTTTAAATAAAACATAGAATCAAAGAATAACATTCAATAAAATAAATAGATACAAAAAATTGATATTGACAAAAAAATTATAACACCTACGGGTTGATTTTAAAATTGTATTGTGCTGGCCAAAAACAGGCTAATTCAATGGTGTGGTATGCAATAAAACAGTTTCTGATTTGTTCAAGCACAAGTGTACTTTGCAAAGCTTGCCGACCACATTGGTGCTGTCTTTGTGGCTACAATATTTGCATGTGGCTGACGGGTCCTCAGGTGATCATATATAGTCACTTGCCCCATAAAGGGTTAAGAAAAATTTAAAAAACATTTATTTTCTACACCGTTCTACCGCTATCTTCTGCCATCTTTTAAACAACTTCATAATTCCATCCTCCCAGAACTTTTTATCTTTCTCAGGAAAGAACTGCTCTAAGTGCCTTTTGCAGTCTTCCAGGGAATTGAATTATTTTTTTCATTAAGAAAATTCTCTAAAGACTGGGATAAATGGTGATCTGAAAGTGCGATATTTGATGAATATGGAAGATGAGTGAAAACTTCTTAACTAAGCCGTAGCAAATTTTGCCTGGCCACAAAGGAAACCTGCAGTTTAGCATTATCCTGATGAAAAATTACACTCTTTTTTAAAAATTTATTTTTTTTACTCATGCCCGTCATTCGAGTCCCCATAGCTCAGATGGCAAGAGCAGTAGAACTGCTACCTGTCCTTCCTCCGGAATAGAGGGACGTGAGTTCATCTCATCGGGGGGGGCTTATTCTTTATTTGGATCCATGCTGTTTATTTACTCACAGCTAATGGGGATTGGATCTGAGAAAAGTTGCGATAAAATGCAACCAAAATATTAAGATGAACGTAAATAGTAGCATAAAATCTATTTTTAAATTGTTAATAAGGATGCACAGTTTTTAACTAATTCCAATTGGTCTAATTGAGAGTAGTAGTAGAATAAATCATTTGCTTATTCAGAAGGAGCTCATAGTAGAGACTTCCAACACCACCATATACACAGCACAACCACCTTTGGTTGAAGACTGGGTTTGGATACAATTGTTCATGGTTTTCCTTTTGCTTACCCTATGATCTCTTGCATTCCATATTGTTGTAAAGTATCCACTTTTCATTTTCCATCACAATTATTTTGCTAATTAACGAATCACACATGAAAATATGTTCCAGTCAGTTTTTTTCACTTATGTGGAAGCTTCACATCAAAGCAACTAACATAACCAATTTTTTAACTTTTCTTGAAATCAAAAAAGCACAATATGCCAAAGACATTGCTTATTTTCTTCCATCTTCAATAAACAAAGATATGCCAATTTTGACATTTTATTTTTTTTAAATGCATCCTGATATGACAGTAGTCACCATACAATCGGGAGATTTTTTATTTCTTTTTAATGAAATTAAAACTAAACGTGTCTCTAACGGCTCAGCTTAACATTATCACCATTTTCTGGGTCGACCACACCCTTTAAACCACGGGTTGACATCCTATGGACCACCGAAATGGCAGATAGGAGCAGGGCACATAGGTCGTAGATTTGACAGGAGTGTCCTTCTCTTGACAGATGCCCGAGCTAGCTATGAGGGTCTGCTGCCCCCTTGCGGGAATGTTCCAACAGTAAGGCTGAACTGTGGTTAAGATCAAAGTGTAGTATCTGTTCTTCGAAACTGCCATGGCCTTGAGGTTCGGAGAAACGCGGCCCTTCGGGAGTCCTGTGGCATGCTCGGGTATCTTCGGATACCTGGAAGAAGTTGCGCAGGATATCTTTGCTCTGGCTGAGGCCACGCTAGAATCAAAGTGGATTATCTGTTCTTCGAAACCGCCATGGCCTCGAAGTTCAGAGAAACACGGCCCTTTGGGGGTCCTGTGGCATGCTCGGGTATCTTCGGATACCTGGAAGAAGTTGCACAGGAAATCTTAGTCAGCTGTTCGGGGGTGGGGGGGTCCTTGTGGCATGCTCGTGTATCGTCCTGGGAGAAGTTGCACAGGATATCTTGACAATCAGCATTAGCATGCTCAGGATTCATCCTGAGAAGCTTTGGGAATCTTCTCCTCTTCCCCCCCCCCCTACTGAATTCGGACAATTGAACTCCTTGTTATTTGTGTTGTAAACATGACGTTTCATCCAATCCCTTCTTAAACATTGTTTACAATACTAATAACAAGGAGTTCAATCGTTCAAAGAACCATTTGAATATTAATGACCCTTCTCAAAACTATAGAAAATATCTTTATAAATCTATTTGCTTTGTATTCTAGATTTGAGCTCATTTTCTCTTTTCCTTTGTAGACCCCTATAACATCATCAACCACTGCAAATGGATTCATTAGTGTTACCCCAAACAATGTATACACCCCAGTCGCCACCCAACCATCTGTTACAGTACAACATCTGCCACAACCAAAGGTTATTGCATCAAACCAGGTAAGCAGATTTGCTTTCTTTTAAATTCTATCGTAAGTTCAGAGGACTTGAAAAATCTCAGTGGAAATTAATAATTAACAATATTTGCTGTTAATACTAATTTCCACTGAGATCTTTCAAGTCCTAAAAATGATGTCCAAAATTTCTAATTGAAAATAAATTTTATTCTTTACTAACAATATTTGCTGTTAGTAAAGAATAAAATTTATTTTCAATTAGAAATTTTGGACATCATTTACTTAAGCCATGTTTTCAGAAACATCCGGAATCCAGATTGGGGCAAGTGTAGTTCAGCATCCCAAATTATTGTGCACATCCCTAATTGTTTACACGTGTTCTGTTTTTAACTACTATCACAGAAAAATATCAGATTTAACACTAACCCTAATGTCAATTTAGAAATGAACTGAACATTTAAAAATCAAAATTTGTTTCATTATTCTGTTGTCCTTTTTCGTAGATTAAATTAAAACCTTTTAAGTTCAGAAATGGCCACAATAAAGGTGAGTAAAAAATGTATTAATTGGGCCCTTTCGTAAATTTAAACTAAAAACATTTACATTAAAAAGCTTTTAAATTCAAAAATGACCTCAACTAAGGTGAGTAAACATTGTATTATTAAGATCTTACTTGTGTCACAGTATTTCGGACACCAAAGTTCCCTTCCCTAGATTCTAGATGTTTTTGGATATTTAATTTGGGACGCTAAATTTCCTTAGATATTTCTGGATGTTTTTGAAAACATGGCTTAAGTAAATGATGTCCGGAATCTGTGTCTAATGATCATACAGAAAATAATACAGATTTATTTTTAATTTAGAAGCCTTTCAACTAATTTTATAAAAGATTTGAATGTAATGAAGATAACATTTTGAATTTTAAATCGAATGTTTAACATAAATGCATATTGTATATGAAGATACGGTGAGGGAAGCTTTCAATTTTGAGAGTTCAAACCTCCATAATTATCAAGCAAAATGACTTGAGCTCATGTTAAATCTTTGAGAGAGAAAACCTTAGAAAGGTCTTTGCTTGAAAATGTTGCCTAATCTGTGTATACTTAGAAAATAGTTTCTATAATACAATTGTATAACCCACCTGTAAATACAAATCTTAATCCTGTGTTAACCCTTTCAAAACTAACCTATTATGGGGCTTAACCCTTAATAGAGCACCCCTAAAAATATTTTAGATATCAAAACAACCTTTTTGTAGGTTAAACTAGACCTAATTACAAGATATCTTCAGTTGTAATTTTTCTGAAATCTTTTTGTTTATGGGGGCAAAACCTCCTGATGAAGTGATCATATATGATACCTCACCCAAAAAGTGACCAAAAATATTAAAAAAATTAAAGTAGAAAGTTAAATAAAACGTAGAATTAAAGAATAACATCCAATAAAATAAATAGATACAAAAAAAATGATATTGACAAAAAAAATAACACCTCCAGGTTGATTTTAAATTTTTATTGTGCAGGCTAATTTAATGGGATGTGGAATGTCTCAAAAACGTTTCTGTCTTTGTTCAAGCACAAGTGTACTTTGCAAACCACATTAGTGTGGATTATGTTGTTGGTGGCTACAATATTTGCACGCGGTTGACAGGTCCTCAGGTGACCATATATAGTCACATAAAGGGTTATTGCTTAAACTTTTAAATGGGTATAAAAAGGCCAAAAATATTAATTTTTGTTTGATGGTTAAAGAAAAATTCTTTTAATATAAAACACTTCACCTACACGCCTCTTCTGTTCAGTCATGTAATGCAAACTAATTTCTGTGTGGGTTTCATACTACGATGACATCATTGACTGCGGTGTCAGAATATACATGTCCCAGGGGTCTCGAAAGGTTAAACAATACAATTATAAAGTAACTGAAAATTTCATTAAGATTTATCCCATTAAATTAGACTGTTTTCGGCCCGCACAATAAAATTTTAAAATTCAACCTGGAGGTGTTAATCTTTTTGTTAATATCAATTTTTTTGTATCTATTCATTATTAATTCTACGTTTTATTTAACTTTCTACTTTATTTTTTTAATATGTTCCATTTTTGGTCACTTTTTGAGCGAGGCACCATAAATGATCACTTTATCAGAGGGGGTTTTGTCCCCGTAAACAAAACAATTTCAGAAAACTTGCGACTAGTTTAACATACAAAAAGGTTGTTTTGATATCTAAAATATTTTTAGGGGTGCTCTATAAAGGGTTAATGTGTCAGCTTATTTTTAATGATTCAGATAAAGTAAATATGCACTGGCGTACGGATAAAACTTGTTCATGCTGAATATTCTAAAGCAATTTAAAATAAAGTGGAGGACATTAGGCAAGTTATTAGTACGGTCATTCCAAACAGTTTTGTTACTTTCTACCCCTTTGGCAGTCTGTACCCCTTAAGGATCGAATATTGATAAAATTATATTGATTTTAATTGTTAGTGAAAGCAGTGTTGCCAATTTAGCGCGTTTCGCGTTTTGGCAGTGCGAAAAGCGCTAAATTAGCACATTTTTGCCATTTTCTGGCTATTTTTGACCATTTCAGCATCTTTTTGATGGGTTTTGGCCATTTTTGTTAAATTTTTTATTTTATTTTTTATTTTTTCACTTCTATCTATCAAGTTGAGAATGATTTAAGATGTGCTCTCTCACTAATAGACCCACAAATCGAAGAACTAGTAAAAAAAAACAGATCACATTGATATGTATATCAGTTACGATAGCAGAATTCTTCCTTTCTTTTTTTCTTTTTGTAATAAATTGAAATTTCAAATGATGTGTTCTAATTATTTTCACTTGCTTTCTTTGAGTAACAAATACACAGCAGCAGCTGTACAATTATAAAATTAAACTAATCCTTAGTATGAAGCTGTCCAATTATACATAAAATAAAGTTCAAATGGTTCTTTGGACAATTGAACTCATTCTTGTTATTTGTGTTGTAAACACGACGTTTTGGCCAATCCATTCTTCAGGTGTAAAATCAGAGTGTGATGGGTTAAACATAATTTATGTTTAAAGGTGGGTAGCCCTTATGGCCCAGGTGTTTCTGTGTCTTTGTCTTGTCGGATTTAGATTTGTTGAAGTGGAAGCCACATCGGTTTGAAATCCGCACTTGTCTGGCTAATGCCTTTAGTCAACATTTTGATGTGGGCTGCCTCTTTGATTTTTCTTTGCTTCCAACAACGTTTTCTGTCAATAATCTGGACTTCCTCCCAAAGAGGAAGATGCTCGCCATTCTCTCTCCAGATGTGGTCGGCCAACACAAATAAAAAGGAGTTCAAGCTTCCGAAGAATCATTTGAATATTAATGACCCTTTTCAAAACTATAGAAAATAAAATAGTTATTTGAAATTATTGTTTGTTGCAACTTAATAAAGGAAGGAGGAATACTAGTACTCTTATTGATAAAAGTGGGGAATGACTCAAAGGTTGGGAATCACTGGTGTACACCATGGTTATACTCAGAATGTATTAGCAAACTTCAATATTTTTAAAAAAATTTATTTGAAACTGTTGTATTCTGCACTCTAATTTGTATGCTCTCTCTTTCTCTCTCTCTCCCACTTTTTTGTTTCCCTCCCTTACTTTTTTTTTCCCTCTTTCTCTTCTCTTTGCAGATCCGACCACGTGTAGTTTTGCAACCAACCAATCACAGCCTTAGCAACACAAATTCTCCAGTAATTCGTGTGGTCAAATCATCTGGTGGTAGTAGCCAGCTGCTCCAGATCACTGGTGCCAACAACTCTTACCTCCAGAATGCAGGACTTGGTCAGCCTGGCAGCAAAATCATCTCGCTCACTCCCAAAAATGTTGGTTCACAAAGTGGCCTCCCCACTTCATTTGCGGGTCAAAAAATCTACATTAGTACCACGAGTAGCACTGGTCGTAGCAGTCCCCTGCTGACGGAGGTCAATGCAGGCAAATCACTGCAACTTCTCAGCCAGCTGGGACTATCTGGCAGCAATATAAAAGTGAATACCATAACCTCCGGCAAATTAAAGCCAACGGTTGTTCCAAACATAGTGAAAAATGTTTCTCAGACAACTTTGGTTGGCAACTCGCCGCAGGTAACTAGTATCATCAAAACCAA
Organism: Architeuthis dux; assembly: GCA_006491835.1. Lineage (NCBI taxonomy): Eukaryota > Metazoa > Mollusca > Cephalopoda > Oegopsida > Architeuthidae > Architeuthis > Architeuthis dux. The sequence continues at coordinate 1,087,875 of VCCN01004142.1, read as the reverse complement.
GGTGGCTAACATTAAAACGAACAATGTCCTGTCTACTACACTGGCAAATGGCACAGGGTTTTGTGGGCCTATCACAAACAAAGACTTGTCCCGATTATGGTCTCAAGATGATGTAAAGTTAAAGAAAACCATCAATACATACACAGTGAGTTAATGATTCTTATATACCGTATACATATTAAAAATAAACTTATTTTATACATTTTTTTTTTTTTTTTAAATATTAAATTTTTGAGGCCATGCTTTTTGGGACTATTGGGTTTCTCATTTTTTTCCCACTTGCTAACCTCTTCAATTTCTGCTTATTAATACTAAATTTTCTACAATAAATTTAAAGATTTTTAGAAATTTTTTTTCCAAAAATCCTTATAAATTAATACTATATTTTTGTCGCGTTTTGAAATATTTTTTTTTCTTTTTTTTTTTTTCCAAAATTTCTCAATATTGGAATTTTCTAAAATTAAAAGGAAGAGGTTTCTTTTACTTAGTTTGTGGGTAATGCCCTTGATTCAGTCTCATGTTGTGCCAGGTCCTTCCCTAGCTTGTGCCAGGTCAGGTCAGGTCAGGTCAAATGCCAGGTCCTACTTGAGCTGGTTGGAAACTGTCACACTCTAGTTTTTGTGCTATGCCAAGGTCTGCCTTTCTGGCTGATAGGTGGCAATGTCTCATGTTTTACAAATTCTATCCATAGATTGGGTTCACCAAAAAATTGTTCTTTTTAATATTTGAATTTGAATGTTTTCTTTTAAATACACATTCTCAGTATTTAGATTTCTATGAATGTCATGTTTGAAAAGTTGACTTCATTCATTTATAGTAAGCCAGAATCATTTCTTTATCTCAATTTCTGTTTTGGTGTTATTTAGAAATGTTGTGGATTGAAAATTGTTATCTCTGACTTAGCAAATCTTATCCAAACATATCAATCACTCTATCTTTAAAGTTTTTGTCATTAACTCTTTCCTCTCTGGCAACCATGTTTGATTACTTCCCTGTCCAAGGTCACTAACAATGTGCCTGTGTGCCCTGAAGCAAATTTAACATCAGCTGAACAAAAAAATACAATGGGCAGTAAATAAATTGCTATATCTCTTTTAATATTAAATGCACACTTACCAAATTTTCAGTTATTATTCCCAATGTATCACTTCCAAGTCCAGTGAAATAAAACAATGAAAAAGGTATTATTGTCGTTTGATTGGCATTGTTATGATTTAAATTTGCATATGATTTAAATCAACCTGTTTTTTATTAAAATTTTGTAGTTTTCAATAATAATGAATTATTATCTATAAACTGTTTTTGCACAGCAATATAAGCCCGTATTTCTTTGGCCGAAGTAGCTCTCCATTTTGGGTCATCCAAATATATTTTCTTTCCGCAATTTTTTGGAAACAATTTGGCTCAAAATATCATATTAAAAAAATCAATTTCCTTAGCGGTATCAGGTAATTGTGTAGCTGGTCAAGAAATGTCCATAAAATCCTCAATATTTACATTCTGCAAGCGATCAGTCCAAGTCAACAATGGTGATTTCCATTGTTTACGTGATCATAATTTTCACTTGAGTAATCGTCAAAATCACTTATATCAACATCTCCGATGTTGTAAAATATTTCTTTGGGAAGTTTGTACGGTTTCATGTGAAAATCCCTCAAATTCCAATTCGCTAAAGTCACTTGAATCCATTTTAGATTACCATGTGGCTAGATTGAAATTTGAAATTCATGTGCGTTTCTTTTACCATTACATGATAAATAAAGGGAGAAATAGGTTACATGTTTCCCCATATGGATTCGTAAGCTTCATTTTGATTGGTTGAGATTCTAAGGGATCCCCTACAGACCATTGATTTGACTAATCGGAGCCAATTTCACAGACGCCTGTAATCGTTGTCTGGGAAAGAATGCAGATACGAGATTACACTTCTACGCATGATCAGGGCACAAGTGAAATTATCACGCCTAGAGGCATTATCAGGGAGGAAAGAGTTGGTCAGTCTTCACTATTTTTTATATAAAATAAATAGTACATCAAAATTTTGCATAAATCTGTCTAAAACTTGGTTCAATTGTAAATTTATTTCGGTCAGTGAAATAAATAAATAAATTTAAGCAAAAATTTGCAAAATTCTTTAAACATAGATGTTAAATTTTTGTTTTTTGCTATCATCTTTAAATACATGTTGAATTATTTTTCTGCAAAATTCTTTAAAAACAGATGTTTTAATTTGTTGTTTTTTGCAAAATTCTTCAAAAACATGTTTAATTTTTTTATGATGTAAAAACACTTTCAAATATACACTTATTTTGAAGAAGAAAAAAAACCTACTTTATATGCTTGTAAATTTAAAAAAAAAAAAAAAGCCTGTTCTCTAATTTTTGCTTTTTGGGTAGGTACTTGCTTTATCAGTTTCTTTTGGCATTCAGCTTGTTGCTTTTGGTTGAACAGCTTCTTGACATGGCATTTATTCAAGTAAGAACCTTTTTAACTATTAATGATTTTAATACCCAAAAGCAAATGATCCATCTGACATTGAGATTAAGGTAGGTTTCTTTTCAGTGATTTAAGCTTTTTTTCTTTATTTGAATCTATTTTGACCATGTCTTCCCTTTGGCAATTGCTAGGCTCCAGGCATCAATTTACCCCACCGTGTACATCACCATCACATACCCGAAGATGAAGAAGAGGTAGAAGAAGAAATTGAAGAACTTGGGCAGGCTGAAACATATGCTGAATATATGCCCACAAAATGTAAGAGCTGTTTTTTTTTCCTAATGTGTGGATAAATACAAATTATTAATGGTTTAGAAAAATGCAACCACTTCACAATCTAACATGATAGCAAATGGAAGTAACTCCACCACCATTTTCTTTTTTCAACATTTATCCAATGGGTCAATTCTATATCAGTTATTTAAAATTCTCTCTCTCTCTCGCATATGTAAGTGTTCTGACTTAATTTGCTTTACTCGGCAAGCTTTACTAACTATTGCTGTCACTACTAACAGCACAAACTAAGGGTTTTGTTTTAGTTCATCCCTGCCAAATGTGGATGTTGTTTTTTTTGTTTTTTTGGGGTTTTTTTTTTTTTTTTCAGATTCAAATGTAACATCAAAAAAGGGCTTTGATTATTTAAATAATTACTATATTTCCAGGTGTCGAAGGACCACCCCAATTTCGAAAAAAAGAAAATTAAACCTAAAATTATGCTCTCAGCACTTTCACCTAACTTCTAAGGTTTACCGGTAAACCCTTATAACATATTGCAATTTTACTTTTATCTGGCCCTGTCGGCTGCAGCCTAGAATATACTGACTGCATCCCCTGCAGAGGGGTAGGACCTCTCACCAGGGGCCACCTTTTCTTTCACCAAAGTCGCAATACTCTAGTTAAGGAAAAGTAACCTCTCACCAAAGTTGCAAGACTCTAGTTAAGGAAAGCAAAACTCTATTTTTTTAATACGCTGCTCAACAAATCAATCAACTTCTTTTGTCACTTAATAAGTCAAAGTTGTTAGAGGAGAGTGAAAATACCAATAATATTGATATACATCTTAATTACTACTAGTCCATTGGCTCACCTACTATAGTAACTGATATGGGAATTAAATTTTGTGATTATGTATATTATTTATGATACTTTTGTTTATTTACTATTTTATACTAAGTATAATTTATGCACTTCATTCAGCAGTCATATACAGGAGTTCAGATTACTGTCTAGTGTAGATTATCTTTTTCTGGGATTCGGGTAGGCCTATGAAAAAAGTAACCTTCAGCCTGTAGGATGCCAGATACATTTTTGAGATTTATTTCAGGGGGAAAAAGTGTCATTGACCCCTGGGAAATATGGTAACTAATCCTCACGCTGCATTTGTTTGATTTAACTCCTTGAAAACCCTAAGGAATCGGGTAATCATTCTTTAGTTGCAAAATATTTAACCTAATTATATTGTTTGTAAAGTTGGGGATAATCTAATTATCTCAACGTTGGAGAGGTATATGTATTCGGTCGTATCCATCTGTTTGTCGGTCCACACAATATCTCTGAAAGTACTCGATGGATTTCAATGAGATTTTGTGGAAGGGTGGGCAAAAGGAAGAAGTGGTTGGATTGGGGAAGGCGGTCCAGGAATCTCTAATATTTTTTTCCCCATACATTTATGTATATGCTCATGGCTGTCCACATGATATCTCCAAAAGTTCTCAATTAGATTTTCTGGAAGGGCTATGAAAGAAATGATTAAATTTTTGGGAGGATCCATGCACAATTATCTCCCCTCTCTCAGTGCTTTCTAGTTTTGTCAATGCAAAGAGGAAGGCATTCTCAGTTCTACATGACTATTTGTTCATTAAAACCTTTACATACACAATCTTAGTGGTGTAAGGTCTGTTTTTAATATCTAAGTCCAGGCAACTTACATTGGACATATTAAACTCTTAACATTATGACCTTTAATTTCTATTTCAGTACGAATTGGAGAGAAGCATCCCGATGCTGTTGTAGAATCAAGTTCATTATCCAGTGTGGAACCACCAAATGTTAGATACTCTTTGAACCTGCCTGAAACCACCATTGACTCGGGCCAACTCTCAGCCTTGCAGTTGGAATCCATCACCTACGCATGCCAACGCCACGACACAATCATGCCAAGTGGCGATAGGGCAGGGTTTCTTATTGGTTAGTGTTGTTTTTGTTTTTCTTCTCAACTCCACAATCTTTGTCATATTAGAAACCGTCAACCAAAACTGTCAACATTAACATA
>VCCN01004142.1:1061714-1082926 GCA_006491835.1 Architeuthis dux | reverse complement strand
AATAGGTTTTTTGTGGGAGGTTCAGTTTAAAATGTAAGTTTATTCTAAATTGATATCTTAGTTTGTGCCCGGGAGCATTCACACTTGTTTTTCACTTTTCTTTTACTTTTTTTTTTTTTAAATTTTGTAATTGATCACCCCCAACACAGCATGCAGCCAAAGGACATTAGTCATGTGATGGTTTCTATTGAGTGACTAACCAGACCTGTTTACTTAGTCTCTTCATATTTGAAAAATCTATTAATTGCCTCTGTTTTTATTGGTTAGGTGATGGTGCTGGTGTGGGCAAAGGCCGAACAGTAGCTGGTATCATATTTGAGAATTACCTACAGGGACGAAAACGGGCCTTATGGTATGTACCATTTTTATTCCATCTTCGCTTAAAATCATGAAATAATCAAACACAAAAATCCCTTATACCGACTTCAGGCCAACCATTAATAAATACATCAGATAAATGGCAGGAGTTGTGGAGCTCCTGCACAGACAATAAACTATATAACATCAAACCCACCATCAGAGAGTGGCAGCCGGGCTACAGAGATACAAGAAAGGAGGTGGTGTTGGCTAGGCTCTGCATAGATCATATTCATACATACTGAAAAGTGAAGAGCCACCAATGTGTATAGCAGTGAAACATCTGATAACAAACTGTGGCAACCTAAGTCTGACCCTAACAAAATACTACCAAGCAAACATAAAAGAACTCTGTCAAACCGTGCAAAATATTACAATTTCTAAAAGTCAGACTTTACACGAAAATATAATTCTAACATCCTAAATACAATATCCATATATACTCATTTCTCTCCCCTACCCATAAAACACCTCACTGAAACCAATTAACTTTACTATACATTTTTTTTTTTTTAAAACTTTATTAAAACCTAACAGAAATATTTTCCGACCCTCAGTTTTCAATTTCTATCAATTCCGGCATTAAATAACCCACCAGGGGTTGAAAACCAAACAATACAATCCCTTAAAATTAACACTTTGTGCAGCTGTCTTTTGTGTGTGTTCATAATTATTTTATTTTTTATGTAGGTTCAGTGTTTCTAATGACTTGAAAGTAGATGCTGAGCGGGATCTCAAAGATATTGGGGCTGGGAAAATAGACGTCCATCCCTTGAATAAAGTAAGTATATTATTTTGATGTTTGATTGTTATCATATAATTAAATGATGTATTACTCTAGTTTACAATTAAACTAATATTGGAAAAATGAATGTACTTATAGTGTAAGTGAGTATAAAAAGAAATGTTCAGTTGCTAAATGTAAATTGCTTATAGAAACCTGTTTGTATTTATGTTAAAATAAAAAATGTTATTTATTTACAAGACCTTTTCACGATTACTAGTCCCCCCCCCCTCTATTAAGTAAGTTGCAACAAAGAATAATTTCAAATGTTTTATTTTGCATATAATTAGACAGCTTTATGATAAGAATTACTTTAACTTGATAATGACGCTGCAGCTGTGTATTTGTTACTCAAAGAAAGCAAGCGAAAATAATTAGGAACACATCATTTGAAATTCCAATTTATTACAAAAGAAATAAGATCTGCAATCGTAACTGATATACACATCAATGTGATCTCTGTTCTTGTATGTTTTTTTGCTACTAGTTCTTTGATTTGTGGGTCTATTAATGAGAAACACATCCCCCACTACCCTTAAGCCTTAAACATTCACAACTTTTATTTTTACCTAATACCTAAATGGAAAAAACATGAGATTACAAGGACATTTTTTTAATCTGTCAGATGAGATTTTCAAGAGTTTGATCTGGGAATTGTGCTAAATTGTAGATGTTGTTTGTATATTTGCATGTTTTTTATGAATTTTGTATTTGTTTAGAAGTTGATGTGTAAATATTGTGTATAGTTGGAGATGCCTAAAGAGGAATAATAATAGCAGCAGCAGCATTCCCTCTTTGGACTACCTAATTCCCCTCTTGGGAATCACTCTCCTAAAAGCATGACCATTTCTGAACATGTGGTTTATGGTAGTTGAAACATCCAATCAGCTTTTAACAATTGATTCAATTTGTGTTGGATTAGATTTTAATTTAGCTTTACCTTAATTCTAATCAGTTGGCAAGAGTATGCTCTGTCAACTTTCTACCTCCATTTTGTTTTATTTCTTTTTTCTTTTTCTCCCCCCCCCCACCTCCATAATGTAATAGTTTTGGTATTGAATGCTAATCCTGATTCTAATTTATTTTTCAGTTCAAATATGCCAAGATCTCTTCTAAAGAAAATGGTAGTGTTAAAAAGGGAGTAATTTTTGCCACTTACTCATCACTGATTGGTGAAAGCCAGTCAGATGGAAAATACAAAACCCGGTTGAAACAACTCATGAGGTGGTGTGGTGAAGATTTTGATGGAGTTGTATCCTTTTTTTTTTAAATTTAATTTTCTATTTATATATATATATAATTCAATTGTGTGGGTGTGTATATATGAAATGTTTATTATATGTTTGAAATAATTTGCATTAGCATGGGTTGTCTATTCAAGAAATTAAGACTTAAATCCTTTTCGGTTCATGGGTATTAAAACTGCTGTATATTAACTTTATAAAAAAATAATACCATTCACAAAAAATCTAGGTATTTTATCCAAACATTATACATTAGTGTTTGAATTAGTTTTAACTTTTTTAAAATGTAGCTTTACACAAATGTGAAAGCTTGCATTTACAGTTTAAAGATTTCAAGTTTAAATTCTAAAATGCTGGTCTGTGGTGACCTTTTTCTAACTAAGATAAAAGTAATTCCATTAACCCTTTCAAGACTAACCTATTAAGGTGCTTAATGCCTGTATTTTTAAAAGGGTATTAAAAAAAAGTCGAAATGTGTTAATTTTTTACATAATTGTTAAGAAAACTATTCTTTTATTAAATCAAAAATTTTCCATATTGAAAAACAAATCATGATGGGATATATTTGTCCCAGGACAGATGAAAAACACAGTATTAGCATATCACTACGCCTACACATCTTTCCTGTTCAGTCATGTAGTGCAAACTAATTTTTGAGTGCGTTTCATACTACGATGACAACATTGTCTGCGGTTGTAAAAGCTGGGTGAATTTCATTTACTTTAGTTTTCATGACAAATATGTCCCAGTAAACCTCTAAAAGAGATCTACAGGACATGATTGGGGTTTCTATGACTGCTGGGACATATATGTCCCAGGAGTCTAGAAAGGTTGAACAATATTATAAAACAATACAATTATAAAGTAACTGAAAATTGCATTAAGATTGATAAAAATGTATTACCCAACTAAGATTAAGTTTAATGTTTTTAGAATCAGTTTTTGTATAAATTTCTTAACTAAATCTACAGATTGTCTTTGATGAATGTCATCGAGCAAAAAATCTTTGTCCAGTTGGTTCAAGTAAACCAACTAAAACAGGACAAACTGTATTGGAATTACAGAACAAATTACCCAAATCCAGGGTTATTTATGCCAGTGCCACAGGTATGTAGAACTTTCAAATATCTTAGTATTTTTGTTGGTTTCTCTTATTGTATGTACGGCCCTGTCGGCTGGGGCCTAAAATACGCTGACTGCAGATGGGTAAGACCCCTCCCAAACAGGTTTTTAGCACCAAAGTTGCAAGACTAGTTTTAAAAAAAATAAACTTTCACTAAAGTCGCAAGACACTAATTAAAAAAAAATAACCAATTAACAAAGTTGCAAGACACTATTTTGGGGATTTTAAATTGATTTTGGCATTAAATGACCCAGGGTTGATATGCAGCTAAACAAATCAATCTATCAAATCTTATTGTATGTTGGTGCTTGGATAATCAGGTGCATCTGTGATAGAGGAGAAAAGATTGTGCAGCGAAAAACACTCATGTGAATGAAAGACCCACCTATTGACGAAAATGCACACTTAGTGTTGCCAACTTTTTCTAGAGACCACCTCTTGGTCATAATTAAGTTTCCTTATTTTTGCTAATAAATTACTTCTATAAATCTAACTACAATTGAAGAAATCTCTGTATGTGTATGCACTGCAATTACTCAACAACTGACCATTGTTCGAAGTTGACATTCGCGAAATATATTAGTCAGCACACAAGGCAGTGCAGTGTCGAGTTTGAAGTTTCTTGGATCAGCGGTTCTCAAGAAATCTAATAAAATAAATTAAATAATTATAGATCTTCTATCTAAATTGCAACACTGAAGAGAACTAAGCAAAATACTTTGAATCCATAGTTTCGTACAACAGATGGAAAATTATTTTACATGACTATTATGGCAGGCCCCATCCAAACATGCACCTTTGGAACAGGCACCACCTTAGTTTTATAAATTGCTTTTATGAAGGTATACTTATAAAATCTTAACTTAAATGTTATATTTTAATGAGTTAACTGGTAAGTAAATGATCATAAAATTGTATTTGTTAAAATCTCTTTAGCATAACATTTACGAATAAAATCTTTGTCTTTTTAATCTCAAGAATTTACTTAATATCACATTCATAATTTCTTTTACTTCTCTTAGGTGCATCTGAACCCAAAAACATGGCTTATATGACAAGGCTTGGTTTATGGGGACAAGGAACTCCATTCAAAGAGTTCAGCGACTTCATTCAAGCAGTGGAAAGACGGTAAGCTGTTCTTCTTGTCCCAAGCTTTTGTTATATCTAATATCTATCATTAGAAGCTACTCTACATGGCCTCAGATATAGTGGGCGAAGTTTTGAACAATGTAGTTGCAAAAAGTATCCAAAACCTCTTTAAAAAAAAAAAAAGTTAATTTTAACTTCTTTATACACTTTCAAAATTGACAGAATTTGGACCAAAAATTTCTGATTTTCATACATAACTTATCAATGTTAAATCTTGTTTCAATTTTTTTCAGTCCAAACTCTGTCAATTTTGAAGCTGTAAGGATGTTAAAATGAACTTTTTGAAATCCATCTGATACTTTTTGCACTCACTGTATTTGAAAGAACTCATTATAGACATTTCAGCTCTGAAAATTCGTGATTTAAAAATCAAAAAAATAAAACTCGCTTAAGTTGTTAAAATGTTAATACTAGATATTCTAAAGTAGTTTTAAGATAAATTTATTTATTTTTTAGTAGATGAGGTATTGTAAATCATTAACAATTTATTTTTCATTTTTATGCTACTGTTTACCTTCATCTTTATTTTTGTTACTTTTTATCGCAACTTTTCTCAAACCAAATTCCCTTCAGCTGTGAGACTTGAACTCGCGTCCCTCTATGCTGGTGGGAAGCTAGGTCATTAAGATGAAGGTAAATAGCATAAAAATGAGAGAAATTGTTAATAATAGTTTTTAAATCTTTGGCATTTCATGATTCATTTAAATTTTAACCTTGTGATAGTCAGATAAATCGGATCAAGTTTACATCAGGCACCCAGAAAATTGTTGAATCAAAAAGGGACACATTTTGCCTTGACACCGGATGTTCAAAGTTACTTACATTCGATAAAAAATAGGTTTTTTTTTTTTTATTGTTTTCAAAGTTACTAAGATACTTAAAACCTATTTTTTATCGAATGTAAGTAACTTCGAACATTTTTTCACGGCAAAATGTGTCCCTTTTCGATTCAACAATTTTCAGGGTGCCTGATGTAAACTTGATCCAATAATTCAGTATTCAAATGTCTATAATCTTGAAGGGTCGTTAACATTCAAAGAGTTTTTCGGATTATTGAACTCCTTGTTGCTTGTCAACACAACGTTTTGGCCAATCCATTCTACAGCCTTCTTTAGATGTACTATCCAAATGTGATGATTGTAAACAGAAATTCTCCTACATTATAAGCGTTGCTACCATTGGAGTGAAAAATTTCTGTTTACTACCACATTCGGATAATACACCTGAAGAAAGCCGTAGAATGAATCGGCCAAAGGAGTTCAATCGTCAAAAATAATCTTTGAAAGTATTCAAATATTGTGAAATAAAGTATAGTCAAAATGATTGCTAAAATTTCTTATACGGTTATCTTTTTTTAGGGGTGTTGGTGCTATGGAGCTTGTGGCTATGGATATGAAACTTCGAGGGATGTACATTGCGAGGCAGTTAAGTTTTGGGGGAACTTCTTTCCGTATTGAAGAAATCCATCTCCCTCCACCATTTGTAGAAACCTACAACAAATCTGTTGAAGTGGTGAGTAATGTCCTTTGTAGAAATGTTTTTCTATAAACAATTGAACTTCGTATACTTGCATATAGTTTGTAAATATATCTACAATGTCTCTCTGTAAAGTATCCAGTCATTTAATATCACCGGAGGGGGGAAAAAATAGCCTACCTAGCGCAATGAGACCTCACACAATTATTCTAGCTCCCTTCCACTTTTCAAAACAGTAAGTACTCTTTTGGGATAGCCATCAGCTGCCTTGTTGCATTCTCCTTAATCTCATCCACGGTCTGAAATCTACCTTTTAACGACAAAGGGTCAGAAGTTGCAGGCAGCCAAAACCTGCATGCTCTGTCATTGTGAATGCAACGGTCACAAGCCATTCAATGGTGTCTCACTGCCGACTGAGTAACCTCTCAAGAGAGTGTCTTTTTTTTACACGAGCAGTAAGGTCCCCCTCAGATTGGTTTCCAATTTACATCAAAGCTGTGCAACTGGTTCTTGAGATGTTCAAAAGGGCTGGATACTTTCAGGACAGACCTCGTATTTGTCAGAAATTTGATCTATGTTCAGTTCTGAAGAATAGTAAAGCTGCTTAATTACTACTCAGGAATTTTTTTCTTGAAATTCCTGAGTGTAGGATGAAATTAGTATAGTGTTTGTATGAAAACACCATATTTTAAATTTAATGAATTATCAAATGAGACAGCTAATATTTGGTACTTACTGATGGGATTTTTATGCTATAAACTTTATTTCAATTAAGTAATCTTAATCTTTCTTCTTTTTATAGTGGGTTCGTGCTCGAGAATTGTTCCAAAATGCTGCAGATTTGATTGGAGCTGAACAGCGAATGAAAAAATCCATGTGGGGCCAATTTTGGTCTGCTCACCAACGCTTTTTCAAGTACCTTTGTATATCAGCTAAAGTTGCACATTGTGTTAAACTTACAAGGGAAGCTGTCAAAAATGGAAAGGTAATTAATGAAATTTTCTATCTTTTAATAACAAGCATGAGTGATAAATAATTATGAAATGTTTGCAATGTTTTTGTTTTTTTGTTTGTTTGTTTTTTTTTAAACGTTTTAATTACAATATTCAATGTTTGAATATGTACCCCTATGAACTTTGTGCTGTTATTAACATCCGCGATTTAGAGATTTACTTTAGAACTTTTTATGAATACGACTCCTGGGAAGATGAGTTTCAATTATATAGCATCCAGACTTTGGAATCAATTACCCTTTGACATCCGGAAAATTAAAATATTAGCAAGTTTTAAATCAAAAATAAAATCTTTCTTGTTTCGAGACTTTCATACTTATACAAACTCGTTAAACAGCTTTATTAACAAGTTACAATTTCTTTGAATATTGACCGTACATTGATACTCTTCTTTAACAGGCCATATATTTTACTGCAATGATTACATGGGTTTTCAAGTGCTTTTGTCCAGTGGGGACTTGAGTATTGAGGTTCCCAAGAAAAGGCGCTATGTATAAATGTATATATTATCATTTATCAATTAAATATATCATATAACGATATATATAAGGTTATTTTCTATAGTTTTGAGAAGGCTCATTAATATTCAAATGGTTCTTCAGGCGATTGAACTCATTCTTGTTATTTGTGTTGTAAACACTACGTTTCAACCGATCCATTTTTCGGCCTTCTTCAGATGTAAAATCCTAGTGTGATGGGTTAAACAGAAGTTATATTTAAAGGGGGGTAACCCTTATAACACATGGCCCGGGTGTTGCTGCATCTGTGTCTTTGTCTTGTCGGGTTTAGGTTTGTTGAAGTGGAAGCCACATCAGGTTGAAATCCGCACTTGTCTGGCTAATGCATTTAGTCGACATTTTGATGTGAGCTGCCTCTTTGAATTTTCTCTGCTTCCAACATCATTCTCTGTCAATAATCTGGACTTTCTCCCAGAGAGGAAGATGCTCACCGTTATCTCTCTCTCCAGATGTGGTCGGCCATAGCCAATTTATCTATCTCGCCACTGATTATGGCTTTCTTGTATTCATCAAGTCTGACCTTGATATTTAAGGTATTCAAAATTTTTAAAGTAAACTATTCAATCAATTTAATTTTCTTTTTGTGTTGAATTTTAAATTGGTCTAATACTGCACTGTATTACTGCAGATATGACTTGCAATTTTGTGGCAGGGGTGGTGATAATAAGAACCAAATTGGCTCAATGGTTTTAGTATTTTCCCATTTTTGGTACCTATGCTTTTCCTGGCTTTGTATTATTAATACTTATATTAATAACTGTCAGTATTAATGCAACACCAAATTTCAAATCTTTATCCTATATTAGCTTCAGATTTAGGAAGACATTGAATATACACTTTCTAATTAATATAACTGTTTTTCTTTTCTCAGTGTGTTGTCATTGGTCTGCAATCGACTGGTGAAGCTCGAACATTGGAACAGTTGGAGGAACATGGAGGGGAGTTGAATGATTTTGTATCTACTGCTAAGTAAGTTTTGTCTTTTCCTAACGAATGCTGATGTATTAAAATTTGGCTAGGTCTCTTCCCAATACAGTTATATGGACTATTGTAATTATTGAATTAATGTTGCTTCAATTTTTGCAATAAACTGGTCAAGCAGGCTTTCTGCATACTTGAAAATTGAAATGGGCATCAGAAAAGAAAAATAGATTACACTATGCAATTTATTTATTTTAGTTTTAGTTTTAAAATATTTGAGTTTTGTCTAAATTCTTCAGGAAAACATGAATATTCTTAGAGGGTGGTTAATTGAATCCTAAAATATAATTTCTTTGCTATTTCCAAAATTCATGCTAATTTTGTGCACTTTCTTTTGACAGAGGTGTCTTCCAAACATTAGTTGAAAAGCATTTTCCAGCTCCTGATCGACGGAAGACTTTGGATTTCCTAAATTTTGGTAATGATAACTTTGCCAATGATGATTCCTCTTGGAATAGCGGGTCAAAGCGAAAGAAAGGTAAAAAAAGATTTGTAAATCAACCTTGATTATTTAAGTATTTTGTAAACCTAATTTGGGTTTTATATTAAAGTACATCTTGAAGCTTTTGTCGATAGTATTTGCTCTTTAATACTAAAAATTACTTGAATTTGGTAATTGGTACTTTATATATTGTTGTTAAAGTTAATTTGTGTGAAATCAGGTTTTTTCTTTATGCATTTTTTCACCAAAGTCACAAGACTTGGGGGCGGAGGGATTTTAAACTGATTTCAGCATTAAATGACCCATCAAGGGTTGATATGCTGCTAAACAAATCAATCCATCTTCATGCACAATTTGTACGACTCGCATAGTATCCATCAAGAGTGACAGGATTATGTATGGATCGGCAGCTCTGCATAGGATCAAAGTGTTGCTCCCTGGCACTTCTGCCTAGGATTAGTGAAGCATCTGTACACTCTTTGAAAAGTGTTACACACAAAGAATATTGTTTGCATTTTTGAGTCAATAGATATACAGATGTATATGTATTATCTTAAAATTGTTTTATTATAAAAGTGCTCAATACACAAAGGGGTAGAGCTGAAATATAAATATGTGGGAAAACATGGCTTTGTTTCACTGTTGGTTGAGATTACATTTTATATGATGGTTATCAATTTTTTAGTTATATTTAACATTAGGAAAAAACCCAACTCTGCAAAATGTTGGTAGAAAATTATACAGTAAAAGATGGGGTGCTAAAATTATTCTCATGGTACTCTTTGATAATTATTTTGTTTTTTTAATTCTTGGTAGGAGGTATGTATTACAAAAAACGTTATTGAATTTCTTCTGATACTTAGACTTTTCCTCTATTTTCTAGGAAACCTTCAAGATGGTAATAATGCCAAACGGATTAAATGTGAAAAATCTGATTCCAATTCTGACTCTGAAAGCAGTGACTCAAGTCTCAGTCCATCAGAATCTTCTGGTTCTGATGACTTCAATCCTTTTGGATCAGGATCAGACAGTGATGATGGTAAGTACCCGCAATCATCTACTCTATTTTGGCAGTGGAGCTAAACTACTGTATTTCACAGCTTTGAAGATGCTAGTTTTTTCCCTAGATAAGTCTCGAAAATTTACCCTACAAGTGTTAATTGGTACTTTATATATTGTTGTTAAAGTTAATTTGTGTAAAATCAGGTTTTTTTCTTTATGCCAAATACCTGTTGGCTGCGACATAGAATACGCTTACTGCATACCCTGCACAGGGGTAAGGACCGCCCCACCCACCCAAACGGGCCACCTGTTTTTCGACCAAAGTCAGAAGACTCTAGTTTAAAAAATATCCTAACCCCAGTAATCTATGCTAGACAGCAATCTGAACTTCTGAATGAAGCATATAAATTATACTTAGCATAAAATAGTAAATAAACAAAATTATTATAAATAGTTAAATGTGTAATCACAAATATTAATTCTCATTTAATTCCATATTGGTGTACTATGGTAGAAAAGCCAATAGACTACTAGTAATTTAGATGTATATCAATATTGCCAATATTTTCACTGACTTTGCAAGTCAAAATAGGGGGACGGCCTTGAGGCCGGAGCATCTTTGATGCCGGGAAATACAGTATATAATTTGGATAAAGTAATATCAGATTCTCTCTTTACAGAAAGCATATAAATCACTCACCAAAAATCATTTTTTTTTCAATCCATTAAATTCAATAAAAATTCTTATTGGATGCTACCAAGTTTTCCAAATTTATAACTGTTTGCTTAATCCATGACTTTTTATTTGTTTTGTTTTTGTTTTTTTTTACTTCTATGAATGTTTTTGACTTTTTCAGATCCCTGGCTGAAGAAAGCCAAGGCCAGATCTAAAAATAAACAAAAGAAGAAAAAGAAGAAAAAAAAGAAGAATAGTGATAAGGATGTGGATGCTCAGTTTGATAAAGCTTTGGCTGCTATTGGCTTACTAAAGAAAAATAATTCTATGGCTTCTGCTGATAATGATACATTTAACAATACAAGTAAGTCATCTCTTGCTTTGTTGCATTCTACTAATCTGCTTCCTGTCATTTATAGAACAAAAAACACTTTGTTCAAAACCTGCGACGTTGTATATACAATTTTTGACAGCATTTGTCAATATTTATTTCCAATTCAAAACGAAAAATATTGTCCAAAATGCAATATAATGCATTGGCAAATGAAAAAGTATAAATATAGGAAGTGTATACATTAGTTATAAACACTGTATAGTCTGCTTTCTTTCTATTTTTTATCTTCAGAATTGATTTTTATAAAAGGAATATGTAACGTAAAAAAGAGAAAAAATATTCCTCTTTCTTTGCCCATTCTCTATATCCTACCTTTCTACCTTTTACCAACGTCGTGAACCAATTCAAAAAAGTCTGAACGACAAACCTTTTGCCATTCATAGAACTGTTGACTTTTGTCAAAGATATGCATTTATCGATGCGTCCACCATCCGTGGTCGGCTCTGTCGGCTGGGGCCTAGAATACACTGACTGCGGCCTAGAATACGCCGACTGCATCTCCTGCAGAAGCTCAAACAGGGGCCACCTGTTTTTGCACCAAAGTCGCAAGACTCTGGTTAAGGAAAAGTAACCTTTCACCAAAATCGCTAGACAAATCAACCATCCGTCAAGGACCAAGTTTCATATAATTCCAACATGATATGGCTGTAACATATTAGGGATCGATCAACTGACTGAAAAGTGTCTTATAGAGATGTGTGGACGCATATTTAAAAATTAAGGAGTGCTGCTGCTGCACCCTGGACAAATCTGCTTACATTCAGGCCATTGCTTTAAATTAAATTGGGTGATTTTGCGATCCACGTTTTCTTGTGTATTTTACATTGATATTTTTCCTTTTATGGTTAGTTGCTTTCATGTGTGTATATTTTGATTTCTCTAATACTATTTTTTCAGGCATGGACAGTATAGACCAAGCAATTGCAATGAAGAGAGAACTCCTTGAAAGCATTGAGAAACTCTCTGACATCCTTCCCCCAAACACTTTGGACCATTTAATTGATGAACTTGGAGGACCAGAAAATGTTGCAGAGGTAAGAACTGGGCCTTTTATATTGTAGACTTTTCGTTATCTAGTTTCATTGACAATTTTAATAATAAATGTTAACTAGCATTCCATGGGAACTTATGATTCACCACCACCTATATATGCTGTGTTGGGGGTGATCAATTAAAAAGTTGGGCAGTGATCACTAAAGAATGTCTGAATTTTCAAAATAACAAGCAGTCACAAACTAGTGACCAATTTAGTATAAGCTTACATTGAAAATTGAAACCCCCACTAAAACCCTATTTGGGAGGGGAATTTAAAAAAAAAAAAGAAGCATTTTCCCTACTCATTGAGGGAGCATGTGTATAAAATTTCAAGTTTCTGCTATGAATGGTTAGTGCTGGGCGAAGTCTAGATACATATAAATATATAAACACATGAATAACCTAAACTTTTGGTCAAAATTAAAAGAAATGTGTACATTACAAAATTTGCTTTCTTTTTTATCATCATAATCAACTTAAGCCATTTGTATCTTTAACCCTTTAGGCGTCACCGTCACCGTATTGCAACCACACACCCTCACTCAGTCGTTAGATGATATATTCGAAAATATGGTTGTGCATATGACTAATAGGTGGCACACATATATTGGCAAAAATATGAAGTAAAATACTGCGCTTGTTCTATTCATGTTTTTTTGTAAAGTGGCAAAAAAGTTGTACTAAAAATTATAAAAATCCAAGATGGCCAAGATACGTTATCATATGCAAATTATTTAATATTTTTTCCAACATAAACCTTGTGCCATACTGATCATTTCATTTCTGTATAGCAAATTTCTATCATGAACCATTCTCCCTTTATAGCCCTTCAAAAAACATATTTACGAAATCATCCTCAAAAACTTGGCACCTAAAAGGTTAACTCTGACATATTTTACTTAAGTTACAAATATCATTTGCAAATGCAGTTTTTAACATTACAGATAAAAACTTATATATAGGTAGGCCACCTTGGTTCCAGAACCATGCCGGATTATCCATTTTGCCGGACCAACAGTGGTCATGTAATAATTCAATAAGCCACTTACAAACTAATTATGCACATCTCGGTGAGCTGTAAGAAATTCAAGTGTTCTCTCATAAATTTGACTGCATTAAAAGGTTCCATTGCCGGAAATTTGGTGTTGTACCTGTATTTACTTTTGAATTCCTATTTGAAATAACATTTATTTTTTTCTCTCCCCCAGATGACTGGACGCAAAGGCAGAGTTGTGTCCAATGAAGATGGAGGTGTCAGTTATGAATCTAGAAGTGAACTTGATGTTCCTCTTGAAATTCTTAATCTGACTGAAAAGCAGCGATTTATGGATGGAGAGAAAGTAAGTTTTCCCCAAACCTACTGTCTGCATTTAACTTTTTTATTTTATTTTTTTGTTTGTTTTTTTTATTTTTTTTTATTGATAATGTAATTTTTTTATTTTTTAAAGTAGTTAAAAGATTCTCAAAATTGAATGGTAAATCCTTGATAGAAAAAAATAAGTATGCTATCATACTAAGGTTCCTAACAATCAATATACATTTTTATTTGCTCATCTTGATTGAAATAAATAAGTCTTTGATATTTGCAGCTTTCTTGATTTGTCAGCAATATTTCAAATTGTATTGATATTTTTAGGGGTTATAAGCTATATTTTGAATAGCTGATAGATGTAAGCAAAGATTTCTAAACCGTGATAAAACTTGACATTACAATTATTCTTGATTTTATTCATTGAAGACCTGAGTTTCAGTCAGCCTTTCTCAACCTTTTCAGACTAGAAAACCCTTCGAATAACTTTCATATCTCGAGGAACCCCTGCATAAAAATATATTTACAGCTAACGGCACATCAGTGTGTTAAAAAATTATTTAAAAGCAATTATCAGTATTCTACTATGTACAGGAAGATAGTTTTCTACATACAATGATCCCCAGAATGAACAAGTAAGATACTCTCTTTTTCAGTCCCCTCTCACCAAAGGGACATTTAATATAAAAAATATAAAATGGAAATAAGTTTCCTTGAAAGAATTACAGATAAGCTTAGCTTACTTTTTTATAAAAAAAGACACTTTTAATTACACCTATTCTTTAAATAAGACGTTTTAAATTGTCAAAACTTGACACTTCCAATTAGCCAAACCTCAATGTTTGGATTTACAAATTCCTACCTTTGTCAGGTTTACTATCAAACTCACATCCAGTGATTCTAAATGACTTCTGTGTAAACTTGTCATATTAAAATGATTTCTAATTAATCTGAGTAATTTGTTTTTCTTTTTTTCCAGAATATTTCTATCATTTCCGAAGCTGCCAGCTCTGGAATTTCTCTGCAAGCTGACAGACGAGCTCGTAATCAGAAGCGACGTGTTCATATAACATTAGAACTGCCATGGAGTGCAGACAGAGCTATCCAACAGTTTGGTAAGTTTACCAGGCCCGGGCAGAGGGGTGGGGCCATATGGCCTAGGCCTACGATTTGGAGGGGGGGGCACTAATTTTTAAAAAATGGGCTGTTCAAAACGGGGCCTACTTTTCACATCTGGTTGGGGCCTACAGCCAGACCTACCGGCCCTGAAGTTTACTAAAAATTTGAATTGAAAGCTGACCTATTAAAACTAATATTCTCGTTAAGATTGTAAACAACAGAACCATTTGATCTTGGATCTTTCCTTACTGTATTTTTTTTTTTTTTTTTTTTTTTTTTAAAGAGTTCAATTTTATGTTAAATGAGAATGAAACAAAGTTAGACAGAGGATAATCTTCAGAGGTTTTTAACTTGGACAATATTTGGTAATGATGCTCTCGATATCATGGCATCAGTTTTAATATTATTGTGCTTCAAAAAGGTGGCTAAACCAGCCACCTTTTTTGAAGCACTATAATATTAAAGTGAAGACTTTTAGCTGAAGATGCTTTTTGAAAGAGTAGGCTTTTAAGCAATAATATTAATAGTAATTAGTATTAAGAATTTTCTCCATACCAGTTTCTTGAAAATAAAACCATGGAATTCTCTTACTGATAAAGTCTATAGTAAACGTTTTGTTTTATGTTCTTGAGTTATGAAAGAAATTAGATTGATTACTTCTATTAATGCTGTGTCCAGAATTTATGCAACAGTATTTTAAAAAGATTTTTTTTATCCTTTTAGGACGAACACATCGATCCAATCAAGTGAGTGCACCTGAATACATTTTCCTCATATCTGAATTGGCAGGAGAAAGGAGGTTTGCTTCTACTGTAGCCAAACGGCTTGAAAGTTTGGTAAGTTTCTATCTTATATTATAAAACCTGTTGTCTCTTTTTTGTTGTTTTTGTTTGGGGGTGGGGGTGTCTTCATACACAACCCATTTTCTAGATAACTATTCTAAGCATTTTTGATGATAGCAAATTTTCAAAGGTAGAATGATGTTTATAATTAAAAATAAAAATTGAGGTAAATTTCCCAAAGAAAAAGAACACTATACTACATGACAGAGCTTTCCAAACATTTTGCATTCACGTCTCACCTTTTCAAAATAAAATTATTTGTGACACATTATTTAAATTTTGTTATCCAAGCCAAATATGACAACCCAGCAGTTCAACTGACCCAGGAAAAGTATCTCTTGAAATAGATACAAATTATACTTAATTTCGTGACACACTAGAGATTATCAGCAATATGAGAACAGGTATGTCATGATTACTCTTCAACTAGCCATTGGTTCTTTTAGTATAATTAAACAGTTCGATAGCTGGAACCTTCTTAAATTATACAAAGAGGGCAGGCAATATTTAGCTTGTCTTGATGAGTGAACATAACTGTTTAAACAAGTGACTTTGCTTGAATGCATTTTGCTTCAATTTTGTTTTTGATGTTTGAAATGGTTTCTTTTTCATTCTTCTAGGGAGCCTTGACACATGGTGACCGAAGAGCGACAGAAACCAGAGATTTAAGTAGATTTAATTTTGATAACAAGGTAAGAAAAAATTATTTTAAACTTATTTTGCAAAGACTTCTTAAAGCCATTTACATTAACAGTAAATACTTTGAATGTTTTTGAACCCCTTTCTCTTTTTTTTCTTTTTTTTTTTTTTTTAATGAATAATTTAGAGTACTTATACTTTAATTCAGCATTCACAAATAACTTTTCACTTAATCTCTGGAGGCCCTCCAGGCAGAGATCTTTGGGCTGCAGCCCCTGAAGTCTATGCCTTCATCCTGCACTGCAGACAACTAATAGAAATACATATATTTATATAATTTTAAAATGTTTCTTACTTTATCTCTTTTTCCTGCTCTTCAAGAAGATAGTTTTGTTTTTTTTCCCTTTCTTTTTTAATGTTAATATGATTTTATTGTGTTGTCTAAGTGGGATATTAAATTTTCAGTTTTATTTTGCTTGTCATTTATTCAAACAAATGTTTTCTTTTTAAAATTCCAGTATGGTAGAGCGTCTCTCGAGAGTGTCATGAAATCTGTTTTGCGTTATGAAACCCCTGTTGTTTCTCCACCAACTGAATATTCCGGAGAGTTCTTTGAAGGTAAATTTGTGTTTAATGCTAATTTTATAATTATTGGCAGATCAAATTATTTATAAATTTTGAAATTAATCCATTTTTGTTCAGTACATTGTAACAAAGTGACAAGTGTAAAAGATTATCAATGTGCTATTTAGGCTATAATCACCTAAAATAATGTTACTGTCTATATATTTGATTTGTTAGTGGGTAGGTTCAATTTACAATGTAAGTTTATGCTAAATTGGTCCTTAGTTTGTGTCTGGCTGCATTCACGCTTGCTTTTTTTTTTTAATTCAGACTTTTTTTTAACTATGCAAATATTACACTTCAAGCTTTATATGAACAGTTATGAAGCTTGAATGAGTTGCAGTGAGCGGTAGTCCTCCAAATAAACATGTAAATCATTCATCTCATAGTCTGGCATTTCCAGTAACTTTTGATTTGTGGATGAATTTAATATTTTGGTTTAAAAAAAAAAATCTAACTATTATCATCACTTAGTCCGTCTCAGATAGTCTAATCTCGGATACGTCTGCCTAACACACACAATGTCCCTGGTTCGATTCCCAGTATGTGCACTCGGCTAATTGAGTACACTCTAAGCTATGTGATTAGGATGGAGGTATTCCTTTGGAAGACTTGCATCCTGTCAAGGAGGTGGTCATAAAAACTTAATAGTCCTGGTCTCGACCAGACTTGACACTTGCAAGGATCACTAAGCTGACGCATGCAATGGGAACCGGGACTTTGTCAGCGGTCATTCATACTCCAATGGGAGTTGTCTCTTAAGAGACGGGCGCTTTACCTTACCTTGTTATCATCGCCTACAGATTTTGTTTATACAAAGAAAATAACTTGACCCATATAATCTTGTGCAAAATAGGAGCTTTACCTGTATATGTTTATGATATGATATATATATATGCAAAAAATTTCAATTTTTATCTAAAAGTTACCATGATTGATTTGAAATTGAATTTTCTCTTCTTTTTTATCTCGTGTAGATATCAAAACCTCTCTTATTGGTGTCGGACTGATTAGTCTTGATGAAAGAGTTGGAACACCTTATTTGGAGAAAGGTAAGCAAACTCGCTTTCACTTCACTGCTGCCCAATTTTTATTTTCCTCTAGGTTTTCTTTCTGTGAATTTAATCCTATTTTGTCCCCTTTTTCAGAATATAACAACATCAGCAAGTTCTTGAACCGAATTCTTGGTATGCCTGTGGAACAACAAAATGCCTTATTTAAGTACTTCCTGGAAACATTAACAGCTATAATATTGGATGCAAAACGGAATGGTCGATGGGACATGGGAATTATGGGTGAGTTTTTAATCCTTCTGGCTTTTTTTTACTGTTTTAGATAAATTGTTTGAGTTGCTTGCTAAGAATATTTTCCCGACGAGTACAATGTCTATTCTTTTAAATCCAGGGTGAACAAGTGCCTGACCCAATGTTAGTCTTTTTTAATTCTCTTATTGCTCGTCATTTTAGTGTTTTTAACTCTTATTGCTTTTTTAGTCTTCATTTTAAACAGTCATATTTTAATGTTTCTGACTTTTATAATTTTAGCATCAATAAGCTATTTTAACATGTTTAGTGATCATAATTCTGTGGCATAAATAACTCACTTTTTATTAACCTTTTGATGTGAGAATTGACTGAAAAGCCTTGCTTAGGGTGACCAAAAGTCTTTTAAAAAGTTGTGACTCTTAATTCAAAAGATTTTGACTGTTGATCAAAGGTTTGTAGTCTCCAATGTTAAAGAATAATGTTTCTTTTTTGTAGATTTGGGTTCTGGAGGAGAAAGTGTTAAAAAACTTGAAACTAAAATATTTGTAGGCAACACTGATCTTAACAAAGCCCGCACAGAATTACACACTGTAAGTATATTTTTTTTAAAAATTACTTTTGAATCATATATATATATCTAATTCACCTGTGCCGTAAAAAAGTGACGGTATATATGAAATATATGAAGACATATTGCATTTTACAAACGCAGATAATAGAGATTTGCAATGAGTATGGAGAATAGCGTTCTGTTGACCACAAACTATTTCTCCCCCCCCCCATTCATTTTTTATATTTTTTATTATTCTTTAAATTCAGCACTTTTACTATGTCATCAGAACATAAAATTCTATTTTACTACATCAGTTGCGTCCCTTAGCATGACGGAGTACAAAAACACATTGCTAATTATGTGTGGATATATATATATATAATGAACTGCAATTATGACTGGTTTGTATTTAAAGCAGTGTAGTGAGAATACTTCTGTCTATCTTTTTATATAAAACCGTAAGACTCTCTTGCACCAAGGTCTGTATTTTGCTTTTCAAAACAATTTAGTCAAGACCCCCCACCTTTACTCATATAAGTTATAACTTGTATCCTGTTAAATATGAATACAATAGTCTACTAGTATTGATTAAAACTTCATAATTTTCAACAGTGTCAATTTCATTTAACCTAATTTCTTAAGTAAAATCTTTTTCATTAGCCATAAAGTATTAAATATAGAAATAAAGCCTTTAGAATTGTCATAGAATGATTTTGATGAGATACAAATTATTCATTCTTCCAGCCAATGCTTTCAAATATAGACTGTCCATCTAATGTTGCATAATGAGACCTATTTAAATATACTTAATATAAATGAAATCATCTGCCATAACATGTCAATACATAAATCAATCTTTATTATAATTGGATGAAGTATTGTATTTTTATTAAAACTATATTAAAAAATATATTATATAAAAACAACTAAAATTAGGATGATGGTAAAAACAACTAAAATTAGGATGATGGTAAAAACTAGTCAAATTTAATAAAAATAGTGTATGTCAATACAATTTTGTCATTGCTTTTTGGTCTATTTTAAAAACAAGATCGTGATTACATTTTTTTAGTTCCTTTTTCCCTGCTGTCCTAAGCTTTTAAATCATTTTGCGCTTCATTGCTGTTTATTTGTTAAATCATGTGAGCTCCGTAGATCTATTTGAAAATGATGCTGCTGACAACTTTATACTTCAATCTTTATTATTATTAAGTAATTGTAACACCTTATTTCAATTAAATTTGACTAGTTTTTACCCTTATCAATTTGGGCAATGAGGGTGTGAGTTTGACCACACTGTTGTTCATTGCTGTAGAAACAATGTGGTCAAATTCACACCCTCATTGCCAGAGGGAGTTTGGTTTAACAGAAATATGGGTCTGAGAGTCAGATATAAGGAGCGAGTTTAGAAGTGAATCAGCTTCAGCTAATCCATGAAGTCCTTGTGGCTGATTGGTAAAAGCAGCTAGGCGTAAACTAGACTCCCTCTGGCAATGAGGGTGTGAGTTCGATACTACCGAAGGCTTGTTCTTTATTATCCGACTGCGCTGTTATTCATTGCCATAGAAACAACGGCCCAAATTGAAAGTTGTGTATAAAAACAACTGAAATTGAGAAGAGGGTAAAAACTAGTCATTTAATTGAAATAATGAACTTTATACTTATTCTTCAATTACCTCTTGTAACACTAGGGATTTTATTTGAAAAATCTGTTTGGCTGAACATGATTTATTGAAAAAATTTGATCAATTATCTATACTGAACAGTTGTAATGTATTTTATGAGCAGAAAATATATCTTGAAATCTAGAATTAGTTTGTCAGCAAACTTAATAAAGAGTAATAAAAAGCAACTAAAAATTAAAATGAAGATAAAACTAGTCAAAATTAATAATAAAAAATATTGTTTTACAATATTTCATCCAATAATAAGAATAAATAAAAGATCACTAGGTCTTAAAATATAAACAAACATGGCATCGAATATCGGTTGTAAGGAGTCAAGTTTAAAAGGTGGCTAAAAGATTAAAGGCAGCTTTACTGGACTCCCTCTGGCTAGAGGGTGGGAGTTCGATTCTCACTGTGGACTTACTCTTTATTTCCGATCATACTGTTTACATGTTGCTGTAGGATGATGGTCCGAGTCTAAGTTGTGATGAAAAGCAACTAAAAATTAAGATGACAGTAAAAACTAGTCAAAATTAATGAAATTATGTGTTAATAAATATTTATCGTCCTTTTTTTTTTTTTAGGTGAGTGTTGAGCGAGGGTTGTCTTGGAACCAAGCCATTGACATCTGGAAAGATTGCAAAGGGCAAGACGATGGATTCTACCTTTCAGCACAGGTTTGTAAAATATTTCTTTTAAGATGCAAAGAGGATGCTAAACAATTCATGAGTTTTAGTTTATTGCCACTGGGAAATATCTTGTTTGATTATCATTGTTTTGTTTATTCTTGTAGGCTCCTTGTGGTGCATAGGGCCACAACCACTCTGCTCTGGTTTCAGTAGCAAGTAGGTTTTTATGGCGTGGCGTTGCTAGCCCCATACTCAACCCTCCTCCTTTACCCGGGATGGAGATCAGCTATGGTGATTGCCAAGCTTTAGGTCTTTTCTATCAGAGTAACCTTCCCTTAGATCAGTGGTTCCCAACCTTTTCAAGTCATTCC
>VCCN01004142.1:1049898-1060908 GCA_006491835.1 Architeuthis dux | reverse complement strand
CTGATTCTGTTTTCCATGCCAGTAACTGTTACACTACCCTGCACCTTCTTGGTTATCATTGGCTGCTTCAGAAATGTGGTCTTGTGCGCAATATGGTTGAGTCCTGCATGGGTGACCTTTTTGATCTCGCAGGCCACATAAGATATTTTTCATCTTTTATTTGGGCCACACATTCACTTAAAAAATATTGACTGGATTAAAGAGAGAGTACTTAAATTCTATTTTAAACAAACATCTGAATTACAATTATTATATTATTGATTTGTGAAGCCGAAACAATAGTAATTTTACAATATAAATTATAAAATTGACTTTCTGAGAAAAATTATATAAGATTTTAAATAAATGCCTAGTTTGGCCGTGGGCCACAAAAAATGTTGCTGTGGGCCTATCATTGGCCATATGTGGTTAAGTCCAAACAGCTTTTTTGTGTGTGGTCAATACATTGGGGATTTGCTGTCAAGTTAAATCTAGCTGGTATTTCTCACAGATTTGCAGATAACACATTCCCAAAATTGGTTCAACTTAAAACATTTTTTTTTTTCTTTCTTTTTCCACTCTCTTTAGATGCGAAATGGTAAAAAGACTGCGGTGCTAGCTGTTCTTCCTGCTATGATGAAAAAGAAGGAGCGACTCTTCCATGTTTACCGTCCAAACACGGGTTTACAACCCCGTTCAGAATCACCAGCTGAACTAAAGAAAAAATTTCATAAGGTAAAAATTATATATAAAATTCTGGGGTTGAGGGGTGTATAAAATAACATTGAATAAGTGTTAAGAATATTTTTTCTCATAGGCTTTGACCTGAAATTGGAAACTTAAGTAAATTTGTAAATGAATCAATTAAAAACTTTGAACCATCTCTTACTTTATCAAAAGTTCAGGGGTTCAGAAATAAACAAGGCCACACCATGATTTGAGTCCACATTTCTTTCCTCACAGTTCCCATTCCAAAGATGCATGTGTGGTGCAGCCTGCCATAATTGTCATGTAAAATAATTTTCTGTCCATCACACAAGACAAAGTATTTCGGTTACTTCTCTTCAGTGTTACCAATCTAGATATTTTATATCTAAATTTAGATCTTATTTTAGATAAAAGAAATATAATCTGTAACTTTTTATTTATTTTTTTATTAGATTTCTCGAACCGAAAATACGAAAAACTCGACACTTTTTAATAACTAATATATCTGGCGAATGTCAACTTCGTACAATGCCCAGTTGTCGAGCAATCACAGTGCATACACATACATTGATTTCTTCAATTGTAGTTAGATATGAACATGTTTATCTATGAGTATATATAATGCAATACCAGACTGCTTCCCTATCCAAACAAAATCTGTAAAAAATTATGTGCAAAATAACTGCACAAGATTTTAGTAGATAACAGTAGTGATACACTATTTGTTGTGGATTTAAAAACTGAATAGCACTCATGAAGTAACAAGACAATAGTGGTTCTAACAGTGACTAATATTTTCAGAGAGAACCAACTACTATTGTTAAAACTGAAACGTTTGTATATATGTCTTTTGAATATATAACAATCTATATATCTCTGATACTTTCAGGTGTTGCCAGACGAGGCCAGATCTTGGTGGGAGAGCCAATACCACTCATCTGCTAAAACTTGCATTCATGCATATTGGTAAGTTATTCTTTGTAATTGATATTTTTTTGTCAGAAAATATTTTGCTGGTTTATATATATATATATATTGGTTTGTTCATTTCGAATTAACTACTATTTCTGTAAATGTTATATTATAATTAGCTAATATTTTTTATATAGTGTATATATATATATATGTGTGTGTGTGTATATATATTATATATATATATATATTACTTTTTATCTTTGCGCCTCCCCACACACCCCCAAAAACTGTATTTACTATGACAAACTTTGTATGTTGCAGGAAAGGAAATTGTAAAAAGACTGCCATGGGTTTACATTGTGAAATTGGTCTGCGTACAAGGACTTACCATGTTCTAAGTGGTTCTGTGCTGAGCGTGTGGAGTAAAGTGGAAAATGTTCTTACCTCTTTACCTGGTGGAAACTCTTCGAAAATGCAGATTATTCGACTCAGAACTGATGATAAACGAAGAATTGTTGGTGAGTATACAAAATTTATTTAAATGGAGATATCACTATGCAACAGAGATTTGTAATGTATAAAATATTGTATGTACAGGCATCTCCTGTTATAATGCAGATGTTGGGATTCAAGAAAGATAAAAAAATCACACTATAACCAAGCCGTGATCAATTTAGCTATTTTGTAGCTAAATCTAGCTACTTTGGAAGTAGATTATTTTGGGATCCATCATCCACCAACATTATAACACAAATGCCTGTATTATGTAACTCATTGGCAGAGCTGGTAACAGGCCCGGGCCATATGTGAAATATAGCCCACCCCCACCCCATTTCAAACTGCTCATTAAATGTTTTTGTAATCGGTGCTAAATACATATGATTTATGTATGGGTATACATGTATGCCTCTGGAATAGGCCCTCCTCAAAACCGTGGGCCCAGGCCAAATGGCCCCACTGCCCAAGGAATTTAATTTCCCTGTCATTTTTATAGGATTTGGGAAGTTTTCCAAGGTCTGCATTTTTTGTATTTGTATTTATTTTGTATTTTTAAAAAACAATAAATGGCCAAAAAGACACTCGGCTTGATTGGGGAAAATGGAATTAGGGAATTAGCCATTAAATGGCTAATGAGAATGCTGGCCAACACCCTGAATATTTACATTAGATATATTTTATTCTAAATTGGCATATCATTTGAGAGAAAATTAAAATATAGGTACAAAAAATTCAGATAAATATAATTGAAAGTACCAAGAAATAATTTAAAATGAGATTATTTGATAAAGTGTAGAAATGAAAAAAATTGAAGAATATAAAATTAATGCTGTACAATAAGTCTGAGAATTAATATGTAGGGGGGGGACACAGCTCCTCTTCAGTTTTTGAATAGAAAGTAATCATTTGATGTTAGTAGACCAGTGGTTCCCAAACCCATGGCCACAACATAAATGATGGTTGTGGAATGGTTGTTTTTGTTGGGGTTTTTTTAATGGAATCTTTTTTTTTTTTCTTTTTTTTTTGGTCAAAAGTAAAAAAAAAAATAGTGCAGATATATTTACATCACAATTTTGGAATATAATAAAGTCATTGAGACTCTGGAACAATAATCAAGCATCGATAAATGTATGAAAACTCCTGACGGATTTCAGTCTGTTCACATCCAATACTTGTACTTGATTATTAAATTAAACTAAAATTCAGTAATAAATTCATTGGATAAAACTAAATGAAGAAACACTGAAATTATGTTTTGAGGGTCACCAAGCCAAAAATTGGGGAAACACTGTAGTAGACATTTCATTTTTATTAATATGATATGAGTGCGGAAGGACTAATTGTTTGAAAAATTAACAATTTACTGACATGTTTCGCTGGTTACAGCTTCATCAATGTAATACAAAATGAAACCATTGAAAGCTTTAAAAAAAACCCAGTAATTTCTGTTTCATTTTGTATTACTTTGAATAAGCTGTAACCTGCGAAACAAGTCGGTAAATAAATATTTATTCTTATTGGATGAAGTATTGCAACACCACTTTTTATTACAGCTAGGCATAAACTAGTCTCCCTCTGGCAATGAGGGTGTGTGTTCGATTCTCACCGAATTCTGACTCTTTATTTCTGATTGCGCCGTTATTTGTTGCCATAGAAACAGTGGCCCGAATTAATAAGTTGTATAAAAACAACTAAAATTAGGATGACTGTAAAAACTAGTCAAATATAATAAAAAGAAGTCGGTAAATTGTTCATTTTTCAAACAATTTGTCTTTCCACATTAACAATATCCTCCTGTCGTATATCATTATCCAAACATTGATCATGATGTTGTATGCTACCTTAATCATATTCTAAACAAATGTTTTTTCTTTTCTGTTTTTCAGGCAGTTTAATTCCAGGCAACTGCTTGAAAGCCTTGTGTAATGTCCTGTCGCAGGATTCTGCACACACCTACACTGAAACCCCGGATCAGAATGCAATGGAGGCTGTCCACTTGAGCATGCCCGTGCTATTATGATCTCCCTGCAACTGGGGTAGTAAGCAGCAGCTCACTACCACAAGTCTTTCATTGCTAACTCAAATCTTGAACACATACACACAAAAAAAAAAAACTGTCATTGCTCGGTCTCTTTAGCCCTCTACACCACTTGCCGTACCTTTTCTCTGCTCATATCATCCCTTTAAAAATACGCATGCACATATACAAAAACAAAATTTCTCATTCTTTTTGAAATTTAAAAAAAAAAACAAAAGAGAAAAATTAAATGCTGGTAATGAGGGCTTGTAGCTTTGGCAGTTGTGATCTTTTGTGTAGAATTCCTGGTGAGTACTGGAGATGGACTCTTGAGTCTGTAAGACGGGCTGCTTGCTTGCCCAACTTACTGCTGCTTTGTCACTATACTTGAGGGGTCTGTCTGAACCACTGCCATCTTCCCAGTTTAATAAATCATATACGAGAACAACCTGCTGGCTGAAATCAAACTAGTGGTATACATCCCACTTGCAGGACAAGTATCCAGTTGTATCAACTATAGCAAGAGAGACCAAGTCAGAGACAATCGAATTGATAGTTCTCTCTTGCTACAACTCTTATATTCAGTTGATCAGATCAACAAGAAAAAAACTGTATAAAGTATGTAGGAGTCAGTATGTTAATTTACTTATAAAATCTCTTCTGCTCTAAAATAACTC
Source organism: Architeuthis dux (assembly GCA_006491835.1). Taxonomy (NCBI): domain Eukaryota; kingdom Metazoa; phylum Mollusca; class Cephalopoda; order Oegopsida; family Architeuthidae; genus Architeuthis; species Architeuthis dux. Next base: position 1,056,114 of record VCCN01004142.1, on the reverse strand, counting down.
TTACAGAGAATTTTGAAATGCCAACAAATCAACAGTACATAGACATTTTTTTATTTTTTAAGACTCTGATTCTGTTCACTGATTTGAGAGAAATTGCAAGTATAACACTACAACTGAAAGGAAATTATGTGGCTACTTTTTTTTTCTCTTTTTAAATTTTGCTACTTCTCTCTTTCTTTCCAGCCAGTTGCAGAGTTGTAATTCTGAGTTGAAATTTGAATTCTATTCGGGTGTATCAAAAGTATTTTCGTTTTTTAATCAACAGTTCATGAGGAACCTCTCAAGGGCTCCTGTATGTTTGTGAAGTGTATGTAATACTCTACATATGGTATCTTTCAATGATCCTAGCTCTTAAAGTTTTCAATTGCTAGTGGTCGGGTTCTTCTCTACCTTGTGTTTTAAACCATCATAGTCAGCAAATGGTGGTCATCCACTTCTTGGCTCTTTTTCAAGTCACTGCCCTTAAGACAGTTTTGGGCAGTACGGTCAGATATTGATTCATTTCCTTCCATTTCCTTGGATTCTGCAAGCAGTTTTGGGGCCAAGTTTAAAATGATGCCTCAAAATTGACAGAATCTCAATACTTATATATGCCATAACATCTGAAACAAAAGCTACAACTGATTAGTATATATATAAGTGGTTAGAAGTATGCATCACAAATCTGCATAAGTATATTAATAGACCTGTATTTCCAACCGAAGAAGGCTCAATACGTTAGAGCGAATATTGTAGAAAAATATTTATTGGTTCATTACAAACTGTACAGTTGGTTTCACGAGAATTCGATCTTCACATATTTTATAAAATGAAACAGTTACAGAAAATTTGCTGTTTCACGCAGGTCCTCTGTGATTCTCAAACTCAGATTTACCCATAAGAAAACCTATGTATAATATAGTACCCGTCAAGAAAGATTGGATTATTTACGTATGGATCGGCACTTCTGCCTAGGCTCGGTGTTTGTGCGCTCTGCCTAGGATCAGTGTAGCATCTGTGCAATCATTGCCTAGGATCAGTGTAGCATCTGTGCAATCATTGCCTAGGATCAGTGTAGCATCTGTGCAATCATTGCCTAGGATCAGTGCAGCATCTGTGCAATCATTGCTTAGGATCAGTGTAGCATCTGTGCAATCATTGAAAAGTGTTACACGACCAAGAAAATATTGTTTGCATTCTTAAATTAAATTAAACAATTCAAGTCATATTAATTGCTTAGCAATATCTGATATAACTTCATCGCTGAAGTAATTTTCCCTTATTATTAAAAGCGTAACATTTGAATGAAGGTAGGAACAAACAAGATAATATAGTGGAGTCATAGATAGTCTTCAGCAATGTTCCCTCTAATGTTTTGTAGTCAGTGTGTGCAATTATTTTATATTGTGCCATTTTTTTCTGTGACAAAAGTATGTGCGCATTTTTGAATTCGACAGGGATCAATATTTATTTCAATAAAAATTTTGTAAGCTATCTACAGAATTTGAAATATTTTGTGCACACATTAATTTATTTTGCGTACTGGTTGCAAAACGTGTACGCGCACTGCTTAGAGGGAATTATAGTCTTCAGGTGTGTACATGAAATAAGCTTAGGAGTATTGGTCTGTAAAAAATGAAAATACTTTTGATTCACTCAAATAATTCGATAAAGTTAATAGTAAAGAGTTGGTTCATAACATGAGAATTGTGTGTAGGAATCTCTTCACTTGCAGTTGTCTGAACTGTATTCTTTAATACTCTTCGAACATTCCTTTTTTTCTTTTTTAACTTTAGTTTTCTATCTTTTTTCTCCTTTTGTTTTTTTTTTCTTTCCCACTCAAGAAAAATCATTATAACTAAAAGATTAGTTTACTCCATTATTTTTCAATCACTGATATCGATCGCCATACTGATCTTTATTTTTTAACTAAAGAACATTTATCTTTTTTTTATTAGAGAGATCGGAATGGAAGTTTAAGTTTTAGATTTGATCTTCTTGCCAGGCCATAAAGTTCTCATAGCTCAGTTGATTAGAGCAGCTGGTGCATTTAACCAGGCTTCCCTGTTGCAAAAGGGGCGATAGTTCGAATCTCACCAAGAGCTCATTCTTTCTTTCCGATCTGCACTGTTTTACTCACTGCCGTAGGTTGACGGCCTGAGTCACGTTGCGATAAAAAGCAACTATAAATTAAGGTAAGGGAAATAATAATTTTCCGCTTATAGTGTAGAAAAACTTTTGAACTTCAAAAGAGAACAGAACCTTAAGTCTAAAAGTTTTTACAGGAGACAGTGTCTTTAGCCAATTCCTGTTCGTCTGTTGGACATAGATAAGCTTGTATTGTGCAATGAATGAAGGCCTATATATTTTTATCAGTTTTCTACTTTTGGCTCCTAAATCTAAGTTCTTAAACTTTTCACATTTGAATAATTTTAATATATACACTTGAATTTAACAGTCAAGTGAATGAAAGTGTTGTGACTTTGGTCACAAATTTATTTTTTCAACAGAAACTGTCTCATTTTCAGGAAAAGGTCACAGAAGCACACTCCTTCCTTTTTATTTATTGTTGATCTTTACCTAGCAAAATAGATTTTCTGTTTCAAGAGATGCTCCCTTAAATACTTTATACACTCCTATTCACTTGATAGGGTTAATATTCATAGCTTTGGGGTTATTTTTTTCAGTGGGTGATTACTCGATAGAATTTATTTCCACTAGCTCTCTATGCATAGTTATATCTATAATAACTTTATTATATTGATTGGTACAGCACTTTCGTCTACATCACTTTAGCAAATATCAGTTTTGTCTAAATCACTTTTGTCCCAACAATATCTCCGAAGGTTCTCAATGAATTTCAATGACATTTTGTTGAATGGTTGGCCATGGGCTAAGGAAGAATTGATGAAATTTTGAGGTGGATCCAGGGATTTTTTTTTTTTCTTTCTCCATTGAGAAATGTTTTTATTAAATTTTTGGACGGATCCGTGAATTTTAAAAATCTTTTTCTCTTCCTCTCTCTCTCTCCCCCCCCCTCTCAATCGAAAAAGAATCCTTGGATCCACCCCAAAATTTCACCAATTTTGCCTTAGCCAATGGCCTACCCTTCAACAAAATGTCATTGAGAACTTTTGGAGATATTGTGGGGACCAAAGTGATTTAGACAAAAGCTGATATTTCATCTAAAGTGATTTAGACGAAAGTACTGTAACCCATTGATTATACAATTGACCTTAAGTTTAAAGCCAAAGCCTTTCATTTCTATACTTTTGATCATAAAGGTTTTCATTTCAGATTGCTTTATTAACTCCAGGTTTAGTTGTAGCATTAACATCATTTTTTTTTATTCATTTCACATAGAGAAAATTATTTGCAATTTTCGTATTATAATTTGTATGTTTCCTAACAGATGAAAGTCATTTTGTCTAGTATTTTCTTTCTCTCTATCTCTCTCTCTTAAAACATTCCAATGCAGGTTTTGCTTCAATATTAATTCGTAGCCATCATTTATTCCTTTTTGTTTGTGTAGGTTTAACACTTTCTCTACCTTTTTAAATGTTTAGAAAGGATCCCAATTGTTTCAACAAATCAGTTGTGGGGGGTAGAGTTGTTCTCTCTGATGAATATTTAGCCAGTATAAGATAAGATCCTCACCCCCACCTTGAAAAACAAATGTTCTAAGTCTCATTAGTTAATTGTATTAGTGTAAGTCCATCCAGCATACTACAAAAAATGGCAACACTACTTCATATTACTCTCATCAGAATATTTATACAACTCATTTTGAATTACTTACTCTCATTTTTGTACATTTAATTCATCTTAATGATTTTTTGTACTGTGGTTATTTTTTTTTATTTAAAAAGAAAAAAAAAGTCTCTAGCTCTCTCTCCTTCCTCTTTTTTTCTCTCTCCCCCATTGTTTCTTGTTACACCACCATCATGATTCCTTAACAGTAATTGTAGAGAGTTTTAATCTTTTCATCCAAGTAGGCCATAAGAAAAAAATAACGCTGCCTGTTTTACTGTTTGCCAGCCTGTGATACTCTATGGCTGCTGGATTATTAACTGTTATTTATGGAATCGAACCAACAATACATCCATTCACTCATTGTACTTATATCTCATCCAAATAAAAGCCAAGAAAAATCTTAAGTGTCAATATTGGAGAGTCACTTCAGTCAAGTAGTGATATGTTGATTTGCAGAGGATTATCTGAGTTCATGCCTGTATTTTGTTCATCCAACTCTTTATTTCTTTCATCATTTATGTTCTGCTTCAGATTTTCCCACTTTTGACAAATGCTCGCTCTTAATCTCAGTGATAAATAACAGCATCACTTTGTCTTGTCATTTGTCAACAAACCTGCATAATTGTATCAAAATGTTTTGGTTATATCAACTGTTGCCTCTTTGAATAAAAATCTGTAACAATTTGTATCTCCTACTCTGTACATAATTTTTTTTTTTTTTTTTAACCTTTCTTAATCTTGACCAGAAGAAAATAGGTATTGGCTGGTCAGTTCTACATAAACTGCTGCTTTTCCCCATCAACCTTTGGCTGTATAGTAAGATTATTTATCAATGTCTACTCTCTTCTCTCTCTTCCTCTTGTACATAGTTGCCACTACCTTTTTGTCTATAGCTTTGAGAAGAGTCATTAACATTCAAACTCTTGTTTGTCCAATCAAATCTCTTCTTCCCATCCTTGATGTTATCAGCAAAATATTTCAGCCAATCCGTTCTTCCAGAAAAAAGATGGTTCGCCTCTTGAATTATACACCTGACGAGGGCTGAAGAACCGGTCGGCCGAAATGTTGTGCTGGCAACATCCAGGATGGTAAAAAGAGATTTGATTGTCTGACCAAAAGTTGGAACACTTTTTTTAATTTTTTTTTTTTTTTGGTTCTGAATCTGATCCCATCCCATCCTAACCCAAACACCACCTTGATTTCAACATTTTATATTTAATGGTGCATAGCATAATCAAAGTATTCAGTAGTTACACTGAAATTTAAAAAAAAAAAATTAATAGTTATTTGAATAGCTGCAAAGTTTATTTGATGTCAAGCATATTTGTTTTTGCAGTCAGTGAGGCTGATGTTGGTGTGCCTCTTCGAATAATGTGAGCACACACGCATTGTAGCCATTCTTCATAGTTGTACAGTTTTAGTGCCTTCCTCCTCCCCCAAATACCATCAACACATACTTTTAAAAAATCAAAAAAAAATAATCATTAAAATTTGTTTTTGCTGGTGTGTGTATACAACCAATCCTCCAAGCTAACCTTTCGATATTTCCAACCTTTGTGTGTGAAAGGGAAATTTAAAATGATTGCTAGTTGGGCAAGCAGGATTTTTTTAAACTCTAGATTGGAACCCTCCCTGCGTCTCTGAACTTCCAGCAAGTTGAGATTTACTGCTGCTGCTTACTAAACTGCTGTCCTACTTCCTCTAGCAATATATCCTTTGTTCTCTCGCCCACAAATCATTTCCCACTCAACTGAATTCGATGTCTACAAATTGCCACTGTTCATGCACCAGATCAGGGTGTTAGCCAGGAATTTGATTTCCCCCATCATTTTTATAGGATTGGGAAGTTTTCCAAAGTCCGCATTTTTAAAAAAGCCAAAAATGACCGAAAAGACACTAAAAAGGTCAAAAATGATCAAAACAGTTCAGCTTAATTGGGAAATTGGAATTAGGTTTCTATTGGGAATTAGCTGTTAGCCAGCGTTCTCATTAGCTGTTTAACACCCTGTTTAATACCCATCAGTGTGTCTTGTACCCATGCAATCATTGCAAGTATTTTAGCTGACATCTGGAAATAGAAAATGGTTGTTGCTTCCTTCGTTAAGATAAAGAAGAAAAAGTCTTTCCATTTTTTTGTGCTGGTCACGCACCATGTATTTGTAATTTTAATAAGTAAAATTGGTTAACTCTTTGAACACGGGCAGCCACCTTTTGAAAGTCAATAAGTGGTTGCTGACGTGTGTTTCATTTACAAAAATTCCAACACCCCAGGAATTGTGACTCACTGTCCTGAGGACATTGATCAGACACAGTGCACATTATATTTGCTGTTTGTCTGCCTGTGTGAGCTTTCATGCTCCTGGAATCATGGCCCTCTGACCATAATCTAACGGCACACGTTATATAGCTCCTGGAGGTCAGTGTTCAAAGGGTTAATGGACGCGCGTATTGTTCAATTTTTATATCAAGGAACTTCAGTTTTTT
>VCCN01004142.1:1017390-1049875 GCA_006491835.1 Architeuthis dux | reverse complement strand
CTCTATCTGGGCATGAATGTAGGGGAACAAAGCCTAAATAAGAGTGGGCTAATCTTACTCAGAGGTAGTTAAAAGTAAGGACCTGGAGTCTTAAAATCATAAAATTACCTGTTTCTCAGGTTTGAACTGAATCCCTTTTCGTTGGGGAAATATTTTTCTGCTGCGATTCGACCCCTCTCCCTTCAAATATTAATAAGCCAAAACCCTTCTTGCTGTAAACTCCTTTCTTCTGTTTAAAAATCTGAAGCCTGTTTGTACTATACTATTTATTCTCTCTTCTTCAGCACTCTCCCTCCTTGCTTTCTTCCCGTCCTCTCTCTCCCTGCTTTCTCTTCTCTCTTCCTCTTTCTGTCGCTCTCTCTCTCTCATATTCGTTCCTTAAGCATGAAGAGCAGTTTTCTCTGGTTTAAGACTGCTTTCCCATGTTTTTTTAAAAAAACTTTATTTTTAGCCAACTCAGTACATCATGAATGTTTGAAAGAAATGACAGAACCTGAAAGATAGTTTGAATGTTGTTTTCTTTTAATTTTTGTTATTTTTTTTAAATAAAAAATTGTAAAATAAAGTAATAAAATTCTTTCATTTCTTTTTTCTATCTTCTCCCATACATTTGTGTAAACTCCCTTTCAAAGATCCTATAATTTTTCAGATCAAATTAATAATTGTTATCCTTTGTAACTTGGTTATTAGAGGATGCAGGTTGGAGGCTAAGTTTTATTCTTACATTTAACTTGCAACGACACACAGGTTGCAGTGGACATTCTTAAGATATTTGGTTAGTTATTTCGGTACTTCCCGATTTCGTGGGTTAGACAAACATGAAAAAAATCACTTGGGGGAAATATTATACCGATGTTACCCAAAACAATAACCGTGCTGAAGATAATTCTGTCATATTCATTAAATTCTCTTTCCTTTTCTACTTTTTAAAAAACCAACAATAATTTACATAGGAAACAGTTAAAATTTTAGGGTAAATTGGATTAATTTTGAATTTAATCTTTAAATCTCAAAGTGCCCTGTCACATAACAGCGATGATTAAAAATCCTAACTTGTTTTTGTAAATTGAAATAAAATTTTGCAAAATAAATTAAATATCAATAAAAAAAAAATTAAAATCGGTAATGCTGTCATAATTCTTATGACAGAATTCTTTGCACCATTATTGTTTGGCCATGAAAAAAAGTGTTTGTTTCTGCAGTGAGCCATTATAGTTGAGTGTTCCCAGACACAAAAATGGTGATGATGGTATGTTAGGCTGAGTGGTGGGAGATACAGGAGCCTGGGGTGTAAGTGAGAGAGAGAGGTTTGTGTTGCTTCTATAAAAACTCTCAAAACAAACGCTGAACACTATTTTCGTTTTTCATGAAAGCGAACTTTAAAAAAGCAGGGGATAACCTGTATTTAGATCTCTGTATTATCATTAGCTACAGGAAGATATTAAAAACTGTCAACATAGGTTTCTTCAGTTTACGAGTTGGTCTGGCATGGTTATAATATAGCTAGAGGGTTGAACATTTTTTTTTTTTTTTTTTTTTTTTTTTTTTTTTTTTTTTAAATATCCCCCTAAATAGGTTTTTAGTGGGGGTTTCAATTTACAGTGTAAGTTTATGCTAAATTGACACCTCACTTTGTGTCCAGCAGCATTCATGCTTATTTTTCGAAAAATTCCCTCTTTTTAGTGATCACTGCCCCCAAAATGGTAAGACCAATAACTTATTCAGTGATCACCCCCAACATGGCATGCTGCCAAAAGACGTTGGTCACGTGATGGTTTCTATTGAATTACTATTAGCCAGACCTGTTCTATTATTACTGTTGTGTCGATCCAGCAGGTGTTATATTCTCAGGTGTTGATGACTCTCATCCTCCTTTTCAAAAGGAGACCTACCGCGAGGAACCGCCATTATAAGCACCATTCATTGTGGCTCTTTGTATGTTCCGCTTCAGCACCATAACCACTGTACTGTTACACCACAGCTTGTTATGGCTTCATAATGATGTTTCACTAACGGAATTCAGCACAGATCATTTATTAGGTTTATTATAGTCTGGCATAAGGCCACGAGTACAAAGCCCCAGGAAGTAACACAATAACGTTATCTTCACAATATTCTTTTTATGTAGTTAAAGAGGTCTGATTTCTACATTCCATCCTTGTTTTGATTAAATTACTTTAAAGTTTGATTGTTGCAACCGTGTTTTAATTAAATTTTCGGTAATAGTGGCGTAAAATTTGCAATTTCTGTTTGAACGGTGTAAAATGTTTTTAATATCTTAACACAAAACCATTTTACGATTGAAGTTGTAATAAACTTAATTCTGTAGGTATATTATAAAAAAATAAATTAAAATTCATATGGGAAATGAAAGGTTGGTTAGTCTATTAATTTCAAAAGCAAATAGTGAATAAATAAAATTATCACAATTTTAATCAGAACAATGATTGTAATTAAATCAAGGCGAAACCTACCACTTAGGCCTGGTGAACATGGTTATTTTTTTTTATTTTTTTTTTTTTGAGATGATTAATATAGCTCCTGCAAAAGGAGGGGGGGGGGATTACATGTGAGTTTTTGGGGGTTTTTTTTACACCATGATATTGTAGAATTAATGAGTCCATTTGTTTCTACTGATCAATTATTTCTTATTGATCAGAAAGCAGAGAAAACATTAATTCAATCAGAACGTGATTTTAACTTTTACAAAAATACTCAACAAAGCAATAAAAATACTTTAGGAAAAAATATGAGACTCTGAGAAACAATAATTTTTTTTTTTTTTTTATAACATTCAACGAATTTTTGTCATTTATATAACTGTCTTAACTTCCACGCACATTATTTGACTTTATTTCACAGTATATGAAGAAAATAAAAAGTTGCCAAGAACAGCAATATATTTTACAACCTTGAATTAAATAAATGACAACCGGTGAAGACTGAAAAATGTATCTTTTGGATAGATCAAATTTGGGTCCTTGAAAACATTATTGTGCCAAACCCACTACAGTCGTAATGGTCTGTGAGATTATCTTGTTAACCATTGCTCCACAACAAGGCACCATTAGGTATTTACTAAGCTGAGCTTAGATGGACACAAGGCGACATATATGGTGCACCCAGTGAGGATCAAACTCTCTACATTAGTAATGGTCTGCGACACTAGTTTGGATAATCACTACTTGACGTGGCACCCTTAGGTATTTACTAAATTGATATATATAAGTAGCAATTCCCAGTCATATCGTCTAGACCAGGCCTTCCCAAAGTGGGGGTCGCAGGTGCAATTGAGAACATTTTTTTTTCTTTTTTTTTTAAATTTTAGCTTTAGGAGCATTATTTGCTGGTTATTGCAATTTTTCCTACAAAAAAAAATAAAACCTTACTATTGTACATTTGGCAACACTAATCGTGCCCAGACAAAATAAACTTCTGGGTACTCTCCCATTTAGTGGGTTAGGACAAAATCGAAAAAAATCCCTTGTGAAAAATTGATGAGGGCCACGACAAATTTCTTTTAACAAAAGGGGGTAGCAAATTGAAAGGTTTGGGAAGGCCTGGTCTAGACCAAGGGTCAGCAAACTTTTTTGGAGGTTGGCCAATTTTTAATGTTTTTATGTCTTGCGGGCCAAAGAGATTGAAACAATGACCATACAAGGTTTTTTGTTGTTTCCCACCCATTTAATGTTTTTCTTCATTATAGGCGTCATGGGAGGATCCAGGTGGTCTTCCAGTGTCTTCTGACTCCCCTAAAAGCCCCAATTTGGAAGACAATCAACTGAACAGGCTGGATCCGCCCCTGGGAGTATATACCTACATAAACTTCCATGTACTATCAATCAATGAGAACTATGAAATTCTTCTTTAGGGACAAAATATTGATTAATTGTGGTTCAAATTTTGTGTATATTAACAGAACAGCAGAAATTTGTTGTGTTGAAACATTTTTAGCTATAAAACATTGTGACTTTTGCTCTATTTTTCAATACCGAACTTTATTGTTCGCTAACAGATAAGGAAAACAAAGAATTTTGTATCCAACGTCACATGAAATGCGGCCGTGGACTGGCTTTTGCCCATGGGCCGTAGTTGGCCAACCCCTGGTCTAGATTTAAGAACCCAGGGATCAAATGTCGAGAAGTCAGATTGAAAAACTCAACAAAAACTAGAGCGCATACCTCTAGCCAACGCTGAACACCATCTAAAAACTGAATGAAAATAAATATTAAAGAACGGGAGAGAACGCAATTCTTGCAATATGTGCAAATATTTATTTACTTCCCTTGAATTTTAGTTGACTCTTCGTTTTTAACCTTTTTTTCATGCAGAATAAAAAATATCTTTCAATCGAAAACAAATTCCTGAATCCACCCCAAAATTGTATCACTTCTTCCATACCCCATTGCCCACCCATCCACAAAATTTAATTGCAATTCATTGAGAACTCTTGGAGATATGTAGACAGACAGACAGACAGACAGATGGAAGGATGGACACGAGTGAATACATATACCTCTCCAACTTTGTTGGCGGTAGTAGCAAGCTTTCTTCCAAATGGTACATTAGTTATACTAGCTGAAAACGTGACCTGTGGTTCGGTTTTTCAGCTAGATGTCTACTTTATACAGTTAAACAAACATAACCAATGAGTTACATTACAGTTTAGCGTCATGTAGCGACATCTGACACCAATTTATAGTGAATGTATTCGATAATATAAGCTTTTGTGAATGTAAGGTTGTGGCTCATGCGTAGGTAATGTAAGGTGTAGAAGGGTCATGTTTAATGGGTGAGAGAAATGTATTACTTTTTTACTAGGCAGCAAGCGCGTAGCTAGGTTGAGATGAACACAAAGTAAGGGTCCTGTTTAGCATTACACTTACATTGTAAAATGAACTCCTCACTAAAGACTTTATGAATTTTCAAAAACTAATTTGTTAAAAACATGCTCTGGGTTCCCATTAACTCTTTCCTCCCTGACAGCCATGTTTGTTAGAGCCAGCAGTCAGGGAAGTAATCAATGTGCCTGTGTGCCCTTAAACTAATTTAACAGCCTGTGGCTGAACAAAAAAATACAATGGGCAGTAAATAAATATATCTCTTTTAATATTAAATGTATACTTAATACATTTTCAGTGATTATTCCCAATGTATCACTTCCAAGTTGAAAAAGGTATTATTATGATTTAAATTTGTGTATGATTTAAATTAAAATGTGTTTTTTAAGTAATTTTTTCGTTGTTAACCAGGAAATAATGCAAATACGAGATCACGCTTCTACGCCTGGTCAGGGCATGAGTGATATTTATTATCAGGGATGAAAGAGTTAATAACCCCAGAGAATTTAGTGGCTCTAGCTGTCCTTGATTTATGCGAGGACAGATACATGGACAAAAAAGACATTTGGCAAATTATGAAGGGCCTGTCACCAGAGTCTCTCATTGCACTTTGACAGGGGGGAAACCAACATTTTCAGTTAATGTGTGAATACTCAGAGATACCTAGTTGGTTGAAGAAATTAGGGGTGTTTTTCGTAAAAGATAACGTCCGTAATTTTAAATTACGGATACCTAAAAAGGGAAATATATGTATTTTCTTTTTCACACCGACTAGAAACTCAAAATGTGGTGTTAGTTTGGGGTCATATTTTAAGATCAATTTGATCTTGGAGAATCAAAACATTTCAACCTTTCACCCGAATGGTCATCTCATCCTTGTCACCAGTAACAATAATGCTCTTTTTATATATAGCCAATCTTTATTATCTGAAATACATAAAACATAACATAACACAATACATAACATAACAAATATTTCAGATAATAATATAAACATGTTACTTGGTCAATCTTGTATATCTTTTTAGTTGGGTTCCAGGTCAGTCAAGTGGTCAGATGTTTGAAAAAGGAAGAAATTACCAATATAGGACATAGCATTTCTTAAAATCCATCAGTTGTATTTCTTTCTTTGGGGGGGGGGGGGCGGTCGGCTCAAACAAATCCAGTTTTACAATACTTATTTATTTACTAACATCAAAGTGATGTATGGATAAATTTTATAAATATGTATTTTAGTATAAATGCATTTTATTGTAAACAAAACACATACCTGGAACAAAATTTACTCTACAACTCTTCAGATTTTCGGGGTGGGGGGTAATAATTTTAAATCAATAAGGCAACAGAATTGGGTAAAAAATGAATTCCTTTTTTAATATGAGATAAACATCAGTTTTATTCATGAAAAATCAGAGATGCCTATATTTAGTGGAATTGTTTTCCATGCCACTACTGAGACACCAGCAGTAGTAGTAGTAGTAGTGATGTAGACAACCACATCCTTGCTTTACTTTCTTCCTCTCTTTCTATTTGCTTTAACATAACAGAAACCAACCAACAAACAAACAAAAAAGTGATAACAGCTTTCATATTATAAGATTCTTTTCATCTGGTCTCTTTAAAGGATCTGTGGTCATTGTATGCCATAATGCTGCCTCTCAGTATCATAAGTAAACATTTTGTTTTGAATTCTTTCAGTCTAAAAACTTAACTAATAAGCTTGTATAACTCTGTTTCCTTTAGGTATTTTCACAAATTAGGACTGAGATCTTTTATCTGCAGTAGATGAGTTTGGGCTAAGCAAACCTCATCTATACAGCAATGGTAATTGAACAGTAGACTTTGTAGTATCCTTTCCAATATTCTAACCATGAAGCTATCACCTTGAAGACGATAAAGGGAAGCTGATCTCTATCTTTTGAGGCCAAATGATTGAAAAAGCATTTGTTTCTAATTTGGCAAGCAGTTAATATAAACATATTAATATAAATACGCCTCCCAACACATCATGGTCCAGCGCAGCAGCGTAAGACCCATCGCTCCACATGTCTTACACCTAGAGCAACCGTCCTTGGGGGAGGCCTATATCCAACGGTTGTAGGACGTTTCTGCCAGAACGTTTCGACCACGGACGTTTCGACGTCATTTTGTTTTTGAAGGCAAAAATGACTATAAATTTATGTATTTACTTCTGTTTTTCTTTCATGAATTCTCTTATTTCTTTTTATGTATGTGCCATTTTAACATCGAGTGTGCGCGGTTGTAACATTTTTACACTCATAAAATTAAAATTACTAAAGAAAAAAAATAATTTCTAATTTTTTAGCCATTTGGTAAAAAAAAACATTTTATTTGCCTTTTTATACAAAATAAAAATAAATAAACAAAAATTAACTATAAAAAGTTTTAAAAAAAAGAAATTTTATGAAAGTTTTGTTTTTAAAAGAGAAATAATGTTAGTCGTTTAGTGAAACACTAAACAACTAACATTATTTCTCTTTTAAAAACAAAAACAGGCCGAAACGTCTGCGGCCGAAACGTCCGATTACCACGTACAACAATTGATGACGATGATAATATTAATATAAATGCGTGGTCACGCAATTCACTGGCCAAACTGACCTATTTCACGGAGATGTTTTAATTGGACATTGACCAATTTCGTCCATAGGAATAACACCTGATACGCCTAACGCCTACTGGTCAAGTTAAAAATAATTTCTCTTATTCGGCTAAAGCAGCAACAAAAGGTCAGAGGATTTAATTAACAAGGCTAGTGGCCTGGAGGATGTTACATTTTCCCCACCCGTGCCAAGGTCGGTGTCCGAGCCCAGGTAGAAAGCCAGGATTTCGAACGCCGAATTTCTAGGCAGGATCTCCTTATTTGGAAGATTGGCGTAAAACGTAGTCTTCCTTTTTCTTTTTGGGTTCGTAAAGTTAAATGACCGGAACACGCGGCTGAAGGCTGAAATCGCTGTAAACAACTCTTCTATCTGACCGGTCATGCTTACACTTGTAAAATATACACATTAACCTCCTTCTTAAGATTTAATCACCCGATGTTCAATTTACGATGTAAATATCTGCTAAACTGGACCTTTACTTTGTGTCTAACTACGCAAATATGTCCGCCAATCGTAAATTTACATGGTAAATCGACCCCCCCCACCACCACCACCAATTTAGAGCCAAGCATATATGCTTTTTAAATTGAACATCAAGTATCGCAAAGACGGACATAAAGTAAGGGTCCAGTTTTACATTATACATAAATTGTAATTCGATCACCCACTTTAGAGCTAATTCATTCACTTCCTCTATAAAAGTTAATTTCTCTCAAAAACGAAAACTTTCCGGACGAAAGGAAGGTCAGATTCAGTCAAAACAATTCAAACAACATAGGAAAAATACTTTTTCATGCATTTTTATTTTGGTTCGCTGAGCCGAATCTTAACCCAGATGTACTTAATGATTTGTGTACGTTTGAATAACTGCCTTAATTTCTATACGGATGTTGATTTGAGATCCAATATAAATTGTTTAGTACTGGTTTTATCATTGTGTGTATGCAATACAATCCAATACCGAAAAAATAAATTTTCTGAAGTCATATTGCAATGAAATTGTTTGTTTGTTACATTTCATTTACGTCGCACTTAAAAATCAGTTCTGGCTTTCTTTACTGTTCTAGACAAAAGAAGTGTTCAATTAAAAAAAAAAAAAGAAAAAAGAGTGATAGAGAAACAATGATGAATATATTCTTTCACTTTCTTTTAGATCCAACAATAATTTACTATAATATTCACTAAGAAAATACGCAAAAAGGATACGCTGCGGGCAGGATTCGAACCTGCGCGGGCAATGCCCATTGGATTTCAAGTCCAACGCCTTAACCACTCGGCCACCACAGCCCCATAGAGAGTAATGGCTCTAACAAAAATCTATATAATTAATGCGTATATCAGGAACTGTTTTAAAGCTTATATTGCGTTTTTAGATGTTTTAAGCATCTCAAGATTGTATTTTCATTATTTTAAGATTGTAAATATAATGACACAAGCTTAAATTTATGAATGAAAGCTTTTAAATATTGTTTCTTATCACAACAATGTTTTCGTATGGAAAAGTGTGTCACTTGCTTTTCGTACATCGTGACACAAGTTGTTAAGTTCAGGATTATCTTAAAGGGTCTGTAATCTCTATTTTATTTTAAAATGTTTAGCTTTATTTAAAATATATATTCTTGAAGTAGAAGAAAATAAATACTAAAAGCCCATAGAAGCAATAGATTCCTAATATTCAACAAAACAGACATTATTATTGGTATCACTATCATCATAGCTTTTTACGTTGTGTTGTAAATAATATGAAACCTAAACCTGGAAACCAAGTTACTACTAACATTATGCTTTAAACGTTTTGTTGTTAAAAAAGTTTATTTAAAGCCTTGAAAAAAGAAAATATTTTTAAAAAACTCCCAAAAAAGGTTAGTTCCTTATATAAGCATTTAAACGGTACTTCTGACATACGAGGGTCCCGACTCAAAAAAAATAGAAAAATCAATTTTTCGTGAGTAATGTTTTGTGCTTTCAATCATTAAGACCTTCGTTTTCTCAGGGAATTTGCCAGTTTTGACAAAAAGTTGATTTTTTTAAGCCTTTAGAGGGGGGTTCTATTTACAATGTAAATATAAAGCGAAACTGGGCACGTATTTTCCGCCACGTTCGCAGAAGTAAGGCCAGGAAGTATGCGGTTATTTCCCTTAACACGAAATACTATGTGAAAATAACAAATGAAAACATAATAAAAACATAAAAATAAAATACAACAGACTATGTGGAATAAAGTAGATACCTATTTATTCTGAAAATCCTGTATTTTAGCAGCCGTTAGCCGAAAATTATGTAGTAGTAGTAGTAGTGGTAGTCTTTATTTTTCGGGAAAAATCCTGGAAAACAGGTACTTTGATATATACCTTGGGTACTAAGAAGCCTTCTTGTTCCCAGACCGAAGAATCCATGTCTTCACATATCTGCAAAAACGCATACTTCGAGGTCTTACTTCCGCGAAAATGGCGGAAAATAGGTGCCCAATTTCGCATTATAGTTACATTGTAAATAGAACCCAGCTTTAAATCCTTTAAAAATTAACTTTTTTTTCTTCAAAACCGACAAATTCCCTGAGGAAGGGAAGGTCTTATGGATTGACAACAGAAAAATTAATTTTTCTATTTTTTTTCGTATGTCAGAAGTGCCTTAAAATATATTTGATTTGATTTTCTTAGCGTAAAACTGAAAGTATCTTAAGACTTGCTAAAAAAACAAGTTATTGGAAAATGGAAAGTAACTTCACTTTCAGTGTCGTTTTTCCAAGTCTGGTTGAAAGTTGGCTTTTAGGTTTAAGATAAATAAGAGTTGGAAAATTATATATATCAGAAAAATATGTTAGATTTTTAAGGTAGTAAAAACTATACCGTAGTTTACCGTGTATAATCCGCATTTTTCCCTAAGATTTTCAGCAAAAATATCCAGGTGCGTATTATCTATTGAAACATAATGCTATATTTGTATAGATAATCAATTGTATACAATTACACGGGATAATGCATTTTTCATTGGAAATTGAAGCTCAATGTCAATATCGGGGATGCGTGCGTGTGCGGGTTATCTATGGTAGCGGATTATACATGGTGAAATACGGTAATATGGTTTTTACTACCAACCACTATCAAAACGATTATTACGGCTGCAATTTAGTGTAAACTACTTTAAATAAAGATACATGGTCAAAACCAAAAGAAATCTCCCAAGCCCAAGCTATCAAAATAAACATTAACATTTTTCTTTCAATTAGATGTGGATTTTTAAAATTATATTTTTTTTAAATCTCAAAATACCCTTTTTTCTATGTTGTTTTATCGTTTTCTCTTGGCTGTTAAAAAACATTTGTTTTCGTTGTTGTACGTCGCGTCACTATAAAAAAGAATTAAACATAAAAGGAAGTTTCTTTTTACTTACTTTCGCTTTTGACTCTTAGTGAAAAAAAAAAGGTATTGTTTGGTTGAGGTTCGCAAAAAGGGGGAGGTAACTAGTATAGACTCTGTACACAGTGTTGCCAACAAAACAAAATATTTTGAGTGCCAAAAAGCGCTAATAATGAGCTAAAAATGAGCTAAATCTTTTTAAATAGCCAAAAATGGACAGAATGTTTTAAGCGCAAACGCGCTAATTTAGCGCTTTTTGCACTAGCAAAATACGAAACACGCTGAATTGACAACACTGGCTGTACATGATAGAAGTGTAAATTACGCAGACAATTCAGTACAAACACACCACTTTTCACTTTATATTTACACGAGTTTGTGTGGAGATACTGTCAGAAAAATTATTCAATCATTTTATGATATTGCTTTCTACTGTATATTCGTTTTAGAGTTATAAATATGAAAATTATAAATAAAAACCCCAATCCTAAACACTAACCCTAAACTAAATACTAACCCTTGTAAATAGATTTAATAAAATACAGTTTAAAATTTTTTTTTTCTGCTTTCATTTGTTCCGTAATATTTTCTCATTTACAGCGTCTTATACTAGTTACCTCCCCTTTTCTTTGCGATCATAATTTCTTTGCGAACCTCATCCAAACAATTACCGGAAAAAAATTCACTCTGCCTCATAATGTGAAAATGCCTTTCAAATACAAATAGCAACCTTTGGTGCTCGTAACAATAACACTATGTTTTTAAATCCATCCACATATATAATAATAATTAACAATGTGTTGGTGTACTCTGTCACGCTAAGGGACGCAACTGACGTAGTAAAATAAAATTCAATTATCTACTTATATAAAATGAAAATGCAATGTGTATCCATCCATATATTTCATATATATGCCTTCATTTTTGACGGCACGGGTAATCCACACATATAATAATTAGCATAGGCACTAACTTTTAGTTTTCCAAGGCGGGGCTCAAATAAAAAAAAACGTTACGTTGAAGCTATTCGAATTAATTACATAGAAACACGTATTACCAGTAATGACATTTAACGGTTATGCTTGTATTAAAGTCCATAATTATCCCCAATATCAAAAAAAGAATGTTCGAAATAGATTAAATTTCCGTTAAAAAATGTTTCTTTTAAATACCTTCAAATGTAAGATACGTTCTGAACATATCAAATGAAAAAACAAAAACTAAACAATGCCATAATTCTGTGTTTAAAAACAAATTAAATTAATAGTGACAAAGTTTAATAGTGACAAAATTTAACACAGGTGCACCACCTGTATTAAATTGTTTGTCAATTAACAGGGGGAGGGTGCTCGGACCCATGACAATTTTCCCAGGGGTAGCTCGAGCCCCCAAGTCCCCTCGTAGTCGGCACGTATGATAATTAGCAATGTGTGTTTGTACTCTGTCACGGTAAGGGACGCAACTGACGTAATAAAAAGAATTATATTCCCTGATGATGTAATAAAAATGCTTAACTTAGAGAATAATTAAACAAAACTAAAAAATAAGTAAAATTTCGTTTATGATCAACAGAACGCTATTCTCCAAGCTCACTGCAGCGCAAATCTCTATTATCCGCGTATATAAAATGCAATTGTGTATCCATATATTTAATATATGCCGTCATTTTTGACGGCACGACAGAATAATAAAACATTAACATTTTGTTTTAAAAAGAATGTAAAACAACCACTTTAAAGAAAAACTATTTTAAAAAAAAAAGCCAATACGTTAGTCTCGTGACCAAACACTATTCCTCTTTCACACAATCATGTAGTCTGCACTTTCTGATTTAAATCAATAATTCCGTAGCCTAATGATGAAAAAAGCATTTCTTTTACACAACAAATTTTTATTTTTCAACATAATCTCACTCTTTGTCAATGCACTTAATTCAGTGGTGGTGAATATTAATCACATTGATCGAACATTATACATTGTATAATTTGCAGCAATATAAATAAATGTAATATGCACATTTATTTTAACTAGCTGTGTCATAACCTCGGGGCAACAGGAGTTAGCTGGTGCTATTATTAGAAGCACTTCCTGTTGACCTTGGAGTCAACCTAAGCGTCCCAATTTTGCCGCGTTTTCAGGCAATACTATTCCGACAGAAGCAACTGGTCAACTAAGCCAGTAACACCTATTTCTGCGTCTTCTAAATCAGCCCATGAAAAGATCAACTGAATCTTCTTAATACTAACTAAACTATTCTATTCTTCCTCCCTATCTTCTCAATCACTGACCACTACTAAAAGCCACTAATGCTAACACTAGTACTAATACTAAAGAAGAAACCAGACAACTTAACGAACGGACTTCTCACCTTGTGTTTTTCTACATAGAATATAAGGTAGGTTCTTTTTTTCATTTACATTGTTTGACTTTGTGACTTCTTTCGAAGCCCAAGTCATTACAAGCTGGACTCGTGGAAATTCCACAGGTGTTGTCAACTAAAATATCATCATTACTCTCGCATATATATTTCTGCAATTAAAGTATATAAGTTTGTTAAAGTAATTAATTACCTATGGAATGTATTTATAACATGCAAAGGCAAATGAAAGTAATATATTGTTGTTGTTGTTATTATTATTATTGATTACTTCTGCTATATGTCTATATTCCTGTGGCCTACTACTACACCTTAATCTTTAGAGAGAAAGGTAATGAATGTCATAGTGATGGTTGGGTTCTCTGTTCTCCCATACAAGCATAAGCACCTTTTCCATTCTTACTCTTGTTCATTACATTGCAATGGTGGTTGGAGAGAGAGAAGAGAAAGGATGGAAATATGAAGAGAATGAATAATAATCAGAAAGCATAACGGTCGTACATGCAAACAAGCAGAATAATTTACTATGATATTACGCCACGTCTATTTGTATATTTATTTTTTGTCTGTAACACCTCAAATCAATTAAATAAACTTAGTTACTAAAGGGACGTAACCTACAATGATAATATAGAAGAGTTGCGCCCCTTGCATAATTGCCGGCTTGAACTTTACCATTTATCTTTAGATATTTTTACATCTAAGCCTCATTAGAAATTATCTAAATTTATATCTAATATCTAAAAATAATTTCTTACATCTAAACGCAATACAAATTATCTAAATTTAGATATAAAATATCTAAATTTGCAACACTCCTTTCAACACTACACTCAAAGTTTGGTTTGTAATGTCTTCAACTCTTGAGATTAATTTTTTTCTCCAAACCCACTGAAAAGTTAAATATTTTTATTTGAGAAAATTAAAGAAGTTTTGCTGTAACTGCGTTGGTTTTTTTTTTTTGTTGTTTCTTTTTTAAACAAAGGGGTGGATATTACCGTTTTACTGAAAATACCATGCCATTAAACAGGTTCGAATGGGTCTCCTTGGTGAAATACTGGTCTCTAGGGTCGCGTGTAGTTAAACACTTACGCATACCAGAGCAACCGGGTTTGGTGGTTTATTTTCATAAATAGCAGGTAAATAAATTCTCTTTCATTTTTCCCCTCCCCTTTTCTTATTTCTTTACTTATGTCTTCAATTTTTACACATATTTTATTTACAATTCGCTTAAAGGGGACAAATTAAATATGAGCAAAAATATTTATCTTAAATTAATTATTTAAATGCAGCAAAATGAAGATTTCCCGTAAAAAAAGTAATTAGCTAAGTAAGTGGTTTTTTTTTACTAGTGTTAATTTGTATTGTAAATTTAATCAATGAAAATAAAATCATTTTTTATCTGATTTTTTAAACTGATATTTATTTGTTTATGTATAATTTATCAAATAATTCAATTTTTAAGATTAAGTCTTTATTTTCCTATTTCCAATTATTTTTTTCTTTCACTTTTCTTTTCAATTTTTTTTTTCTTCAGTTAATTAGCTTAAAAAATACTTTCAAAAATGAAATTATTTCGCGATCCTAATTTTATTTTACACGGTCAGATTTTGAAAATCTGTCATATACAGGGTGGGTCACTGGTTGAGAATTAACTCTCCTATTAGAAATTATATGTAACTTTTGTAAATATTGCTCTATTTTCGTGAGAAAATTTTATTTTGGTCCTTGGAGTGGTAGAATCCTACCATTGTATGGTCCAAAGTAAAACTAGTTTGACTACAATCGACCAATAAATAATAAAGTTATTACCAATTTCAAATAGGGAGTTTCTTTTCACCCACCCTGTATTTTAATTTTATCGTGATTTCTTTTTTTCTTTTTTTTTTTTTTTTCTTTCCACACCACAAATATTTTTATTTGAAAAAAAGAAAAGTCGTTTTCTTGACTTTCCTATTATTGTAAGTTTAAGGAGAAAAACAAAAAAGCAAGGACAGTCTTGTTCAGTCAGTGTATTTACTTGATGGGTGGCGGGCATTACATTTTGTATCTAAGAAGCGGCGAACCGCCCTTCTTTGCAAGTGTCAGTTTTTTTCCCGGATACCATGGAGTTAAGCCATGTTTTCAAAAACATCTAGAAATATCTAGCATCCGAGGAAGTTTAGCGTCCCAAATTAAATATCTAAAAACATCTAGAATCTAGGGAGTTTTCGCGTCCGTTACAAACGCGAAAACTCCCTAGATTCTAGATGTTTTTAGATATTTAAGCATTGATTTGGATTTTAATAATAAGTTTTTTTTTTTTTTACTCACCGTAATTGAGATTATTTCTGAATTTAAAAGTTTTTAACGTAAGTGTGTTTATTTTAAGTTTACGAAACTGCACGAATAGTTGTTGAGGCCATTTCTGAATGAATGTAAATGATTTTAATATACATTTTTACGAAAGTGCACGGATACAAAAGGAAACGAAACAAATTTTGATTTTTTAAATGTTCAATTTATTTCTAAATTGCCGTTAGTGTTTTAATTTATACCAGATGCTTTTCTGTGATATTTCTATGTCAACGGGTGGCAATAGTACAGATATTAGCACAATTTCAGACGCAGTAATTTGGGACGCTGAACTACACTGCCCTGATTCTGGATACTAGATGTTTTTGAAAACGTGGCTTAACTCCATGATATCGAGTTTTCCTTAGTGAAACTACACAAGGATTACAGGTATACCTTGATTAGTGCGGTTAATTAGTTTCAGAATTTCTCGTATTGTTCGAAACCGCACTGTTCATGGTCTTTATTATAAATTAATTAATGTGTTTGTTTTTTCGGCTTATACTTAACTTAGTTATATTAATTTGCACAGCAATACTTTAACCGCACTAATTCCTGTAGTCTAGTTCGCTAAACTGTTTACTGTTAGTGTTCTGTTAATCAAAGGAAAACATAGAAATAATACTAGATGACCCACATAGATGTTGGTGCACCAGAAAACCTTTCTAATCACATAATGTAGCACAAGACTAGATAGCTAGACAGTTATTTTCACTTTACTTCAAAGTGTGGGAGAAAAAAAAAAGA
Organism: Architeuthis dux; assembly: GCA_006491835.1. Lineage (NCBI taxonomy): Eukaryota > Metazoa > Mollusca > Cephalopoda > Oegopsida > Architeuthidae > Architeuthis > Architeuthis dux. Next base: position 1,033,593 of record VCCN01004142.1, on the reverse strand, counting down.
AAGATTAGTTCCGTTAGAAGTGACACACCCTTCTTTCTTTCAAAATCGATCCTGGCGATCTCGTAGTTTAACGTTCCAAATTATCACGGTTATTGGGGGGGGGGGCACATGAGGGGTCAGTCACAATAAAATACTAACCAAGTAGTTATCAAATCTAATAAAAAGAAAGTATAACTCCAAAAATAAAAATAAAAGTAATCACTCAGCTATTTTAGATAGTTGTATTTATCAGAGTTTATGATATGGTCGGACTATTTCCCTCGTCTGTGTGTTCATTTGTTCACAACGTTTCGGCCGTTTACCCTCCGGCCTTCGTCGGGTATTCCACATTCTAGAAACAGGAACACCCGACGAAGGCCGGAGGGTACACGGCCGAAACGTTGTGAACAAATGAACACAGACTAGGAAAATAGTCCGACCATATGATTAATACACCCCGTCTAAAACAAATTCAGACTAGTTGCATTTATTTAGATTGAGATTCATTTTAGTTAACCTAGTCGAAAAAAAGAAAAAACAATTTTGTGTGCTTTTGTTGATCCATTCATTAGACCAGTGGTTCCCAACGGGGGGATACGTTTATTAGGTAAAAACAAAAGTCCAGTCTAGAGATAGGGTTTTCTGCATTTCTATCTATCAAGTCGAAGGCTCAAAATAAGGTCCAAGTTGAGAATGATTTAAGATGTGCTCTCTCACTAATAGACCCACAAATCGAAGAACTAGTAACAACAACAAAAAACAAGAAAGAAGATCACATTGATGTGTATCAGTTGCAATAGCAGAATCCTCATTTTTTTGGTATTAAATTGGAATTTCAAATGATGTGCTGCTAATTATTTTCACTTGCTTTCATGAGTAACAAATACACAACAGCAACTGTACAATTATAAAATTAAACTAATTCTTAGTATAAAGCTGTCTACCTAAAACTAAAGTTATTTGAAATTATTCTTTGTTGCAACTTAATAAATGAAAGTGGGGAATACTAGTAATCTTATTGACAAAAGTGGGGAATGACTCGAAAAGGTTGGGAACCACTGCATTTAGACCCTATAACTTTCCTGGAGTTAATGTTAGTTTTTAGAAAAATCGATTTTTAAAGGTTTTAGCAGGAGGATGGTTCTATTTACAAGGTAACTGATGGTAAACTAGACAGTTACTTTCTGTCCGTTGTACGGAAGTGAGGCTTCGAAGTATTCCGTTACTTCCCCTGTAAAGGTTGTTAGGCTTCTTTGATATTTTATTTTACCATATAGTCGGTAAGCACAATATTTATTTTTCGTTTTTTCTTTCGAAATTGTTGCAGTAAAAATTGTTGATACTGTCGAAAACGAATGACTCTGAAAAGTTTTTTTTTTGTTTTCATTATTATTAGATTTTGTTGATACCTGCTTAGTCAGTATGTTGTTGTAACAGAGAATGCCCTCACCAACTAACAACAACCGTGATAATCTGGGAACTTGAACCAGGGGTAAAGCAAACCATTTTGTGGGGTGGGCCCAGTGTTGCCAACTCAAAAAATATTATCGCGCTAGTTTGACTGCCAAAAAGAGCTAAATCTTTTAAAATAGTCATAAATGGCCAGAAACCACCAAAAGGACGTTAAAAATGGTCGAAAATAGCCGAAATGTTTTAGGCGCAAACGCGCTAATTTAGCGCTTTTTGCACTTCCAAAACAAGAAACGCGCCGAATCTAGCGCGAAACGCGCTAAATTGGCAACACTGGGTGGGCCGGATTAGAAATGTTTTGTGAGGGTCAAGGCGAAATTAAAATTAAGCAATGATCATACGACAAGTCTATGGAAACGGCTTGGGTTTTTTTTCCCATTTAATATCCGGTTCGGTTCCCTTAGTTTAAAACACTGGACTACCGCCCCCTTTTAGAGCATATACTTCATCAGCCCCCCCCCCCCGTAAGGTCGGTCAAAAATGATACATTGAAAATTAAAATTGAAGTCAATTTCTTTTAAATTTCTTAATTTAAGCATTGATTTTATAACCAAAAAAATATAATTGTACAGACGTATCTAAAAGTACATGAGGTAGAAGGTATCGATCGGTATTCTTTGTCCCCACACACCCCTCACCACACCTTGCCTTCCAACGATCCCTACCGCCCCCTTGCCTTCCACTTCCAGTGTTCCCCTTAAAGGGGGTGGAGCGCCCACTTTAAGAATCACCTATTTAAAACATCGGAAAGGGAAGTGAAAAGATCCACAGTAAATATTCGTTGGGCGACGAAGCCAATTTCTACACAAGTCCATATTAACATGGTGCATCCGTTGAGGATCGAACCCTCACACTTAGCAACGAGCCGCATGACTAACACTCTACGGAATGTTGTCAATTTCTTGTTTGACCTATTTCCGGCTTTTGGAGGATTTTAGACTAAATACCAGACGCAATCGATAATGATTGAATTATTAAAGAATTTGGATCAGTTGTTTTTGTTTTTGTTTTTGTTTTAGAAAGTTCGAGGCGAATTTGATCAGTTACGTCACTTCTCAACTTGTTCTTCTTCCTATAAAAATAGCAAAGACACTTTTAGTTTTACTTTTAAGGTTGCATTGCTTATTGTTTAAATTTATATCCTAAATGTTTTTTGTAAATAAATGACAACATTAGTAGTTTGTTTTTGGCTGATTTAATAATCTATACTTAATAAAACGCTAGGTGTATCCATAATACATATATGGCAATCTTTGCAATAACGCACTTCGGAGAATGGCCATTTTAGTTGCTAAAAAAGTGGTAACCGTATACGTTCCAAAAACTCATACACTCAGTGCACTGTTAATTTTCAATTTTATTTGTGTTTAAAAACAAGAAAAAAATGTAAATTAACAGTTCAAAAAGTAAGTAATATTCTTTCACCCTCATTATTTTTTATCACAGAAGTTCCAGAACTACCAAGTCTCCCGCATTTCGTGGGACTCCCGCATTTTGTAGCCAAGTGCTGTCTCCCCACCCCAGCATGTAATGAATTTGTACGACTCTCCTGCATTTAAAAAGATATGCCTGTAAAAAAAAAATTCTTTGCCCCCCCCCCCAATCATGGGTGTGTGTGCATTTTTTATGAAATCTCCCTCCTGAGAATTTCTAAACCTTGGCAGGTATGAAGTTCTCTATTAGAGAACCTAAATAGAAACTCTGGTTACTATTATTAGACAAATGCTTAACAAACAAAAGTCTACTTATTTGTGACAATGATGTAATTACAATCTGTCAACCAAAACTGTCAACGTCAACTTAGGTTTATTCAGTTTTTAAGTGGGTCTGGCTGTCTATAATGTATGTATGTGTCACATGTACAGCAGGCGTGTCGCCAGTGGGGGGGGCTCTCCTGGAAATCACCCCACCCCCCACCCCCATGAATGTGATGTGAATAATTTTTGTGCTAACTTTTACAACATAAACCATTTTTACGATATATCTCCAGCACTTGAAACTGCTTCACCTTCTTTCATCATACACTTGGCCATTTTTGGTTTTGACAGAGTGAATTTATAAAAAAATGGACAAAAAGAATGTTTGCTTAAACATTTTGGCCATTTTTTGCATGTTTTTGACCATTTTTATTATCTTTTGTGGTGTGTTTTGGCCATTTTGGTTTTTTTTGTTGCTATTTTTCAAAATTTAGCGCAATTTTAGTAACACTGATCACTTCTACTCACCACCCCTCTAATAAAATAACTAATGGCCAGGAAAATATTAAATGTTAATTTTAGCAGCTAATCAAAAAAAAAACAACATTCCAAGGGAAATTATGAATCACCACCACCTATATATGTTAGATATTTAGGCATGGTTCACAGGGTGATCAATGAATAAGATACTTCTCTCGCTTTTGTTGCGGTGTGATCATTAAAAAGGGTCTGAATTTTCAAAAAACAAGCAGGCAAAAACTGGTGACCAATTTAACATAAACTTACATTGCATATTGAATCCTATTTTGGAGGGGAATTTTCAAAAAACAAAAAAAAAACATTTTCCCTACTCATTGAGTGGAGTGTGGGTGCAAAATTTCAAAGGGCAAAGTTTGGATACATAGATAGATACATATAAATGTCTGAACACATGAATAACCTAAACCCAGCAACAGTATTCAAACCGGTCTGTTGTCGGTAGCAGTGATTTAAAGATTTTTAAAACATTTGATAGCTATTATTAAATCATATTTTTTGTATGTCTAATATTTTAATAGGGTGCTAATACTTTGGTTAAGTTTCCTTAATATGGTGAATAAACATTAACCCAGTGGCACCCCTAAAAATATTTTAGATATCAAAACAACCTTTTTGTATGTTAAACTAGACCTAATTACAAGATGTTTTCAGTTGCAAGTTTTCTGAATTTTTTTTGGGGGGGTGGGGGGCAAAACCCCTACTGATGAAGTGATCAAATATGGTGTCTCGCCCAAAAATGGAAAATATTTAAAAAATTAAAAATTAAAGTAGAACATTAAATAAAACATAGAATTAAAGAATAACATTCAATAAAATAAATAGATAGAAAAAATTGATATTATCAAAAAAAATAACACCTCTGGGTTAATTTAAAAATGTTATTGTGTGGGCTAAAAACAGGCTAATTTAATGGGGTGTGGTATGCCGCAAAACAGTTTCTGCTTTGTTCAAGCACAAGTGTACTTTGCAAAGCTTGCAGACCACATTGGTGCGGATTATGTTGTCTTTGTGGCTACAATATTTGCATGTAGCTGACGGGTCCTCAGGTGATCATATATAGTCACTTAAGGGTTAAAGACTTTTTAGGCTAAACACCAACTAGAGCAGTGGTTCTCAGAGTCTCAGGTCATATACCTCCCCTTGTAGACCCAGGTTTCTTCAACTCCTCCCCCACTTTGAATTGTCATCTAGTAATTTTTTCACCATTTTACATTTCTCCCCTGAATGAAATACCTCCTCAATTCCTCCCCGAGCTAAAATTCAGAAAATCCTCTCCTGGCAGCGCCAGTGTTTTGTACCAGCCTGGGCAAGATTCGGCCAGAAAGCTATGAGCACGGGCACAGTTTTTATATATAAGTTAATTAGTTTGTTATGCTAATCTCCACTATCACGGTCCTGTCAACTGGGGACTAGAATGCGCCGACTGCAACCCCTGCAGAGGGTAAGACCCCCCCCCCCAAACCAAGGGCCACCTGTTCTTTCACCAAAGTCGCAAGACTCTAGTTAAAAAAAATAACCTTCCACCAAAGTCGCATGACGCTATTTTTTAAATTTAAAAAAAATTTTAAACTGATTTTGGCATTAAATGACCCATCAAGGGTTGATATGCCGCTAAACAAATCATTCATTCATTCATTCATTCATTCATTCTCCACTATCGCCTAAATTTTAACTAAATTCAACTTTAGTAATAATGAATTGTTAGGAAACATAAATATCAGTACTTCTATTCATTTTTTAAAGTATTTAAACATTTTTACATACCTTATTATTATTTATTACAGTAAATCTTATTAAGATTAAATTTTGCGAGCACGTCAAGGCTGCTGGGGGCATTTGAGAAACACTGTACTAAAGTATGCTTGATGATGATGATGACTCTGAGTAAGTATTTGGGCTAATAAAGAAGGCTGGGTTGGGATGTGATGCATGGGGAAACGGAATATTGTCATTCGGAGTTTGAATTTCGCCTGAGGCTGCATGTGTTTACTTAGCACTCATGCCGATATATGGCAATATCCCATCGCCATATCTTGACAAGAAAAAAACAGATTGGGTGAGTGAGCACTTGGGCAAACCCATAACTACCTAACCTAACCATAACGTAGTAGCAGTAAAAAGCTGTTACACTCATTGTCAACCTAAACTGGGGCCAGCCAAGGAAGGCCTATGTTTCCCAACCAAAGCTGAAGATATTTCCTGCATTTTTAGTAAAATGCAGGAAATATCTTCAGCTTTTGTATCTATTCCAAGAATTTGAATTTTATAAAATTCTGAGTACTTTGCCGCTCCCTCCACTTATAACTATAAAATTCAAATTCTTAGAATAGATACACAAGAATATCTCTCCCACAAATAAAGACCACAACAAAAGTAATTTTGGTCTTTGCAAAAGGTCATTTAGTATTTTTTGTTGAATATGTTTGTATGTTTTTTTTCTTTTTAAAAATATTTTATTTCATTAACACATTGCATTTAAAATGTCACTTTATTTATTGTTGGGTGTGGTTGCTTGTAAACAGTAAGCCAAGTCGCTTGCTTTTATGCTAGCAAAATTTAAATGGTAACGACAATAGTGAAAATCTTATAATTATTGTCTAGGGATTAATTTTTTATTTAAATTAATTAGTTTTTTTAAAGGTCAATGATGAAATCCATAATAAGAGCCTATGTAATTTTTTTACTGGATTTTCACTTTTTTTCCTTCTTTTAAAGATGAGGTGTTATTATTATTGTACAGGCATCCCCCGATTAATGTTGTGGTTAGGTTCCTGAAAACCTCGACTTTAACTGAAACAATGTTAACACTAAACAATTTTACCATAGACACAATTATATAAATAATATAATATATGGTGATATCCCATCGCTAGATATCTTGACAAGATATATAAATATTTATTGTGTAAGATTAATGCTTTTTTTTAATCTATGGACTTCTTGATATACCTATGTATGTCCTTTGTTAATCCTTTTGAGATTAGTGGAGATTATTTAATTTATTCTAATGTTTGTGACTATCTTATGTCTAGTCAGAAAAACCACTTAATTCCCAATTCCACCAAAAATATTTTATATCATCGTGTATTTATATCTTTTTTTCTAAACAACGTTATAATGCAATGATGTTGACTGAAACAACATTAATCAAGGAGTTCTTGTATATAAATACAGGTGAATAATTAATAATTTTCTAAAAGACTTTGTCAATCGTAGTCCTCCACAACTTCCCCCTTTTCCAGATGAAGCCACCACAACGACTACTAAGCCAGTTATAACTTTGCCCATGATTCTGCTTGTCACTTGCGAGGGTGCATGAATAAGTCACAGTCACTAGCTGAATTTTGATCTGAAATTTTCACTGTATAATGTTCGATCTATACGATTAATATTGTGTCGAGCAAACTGATAACTGATCATTTTATCCCTTCCAAGCATATTAAAGTGGGGATCGCATTATACATGAAAATATATACACGCACGGGTGAATCAATAATCCTGAACCCTGAAACGTAGTTTTTAGCTGAATTTTGATCTGAAATTTTCATTGCATAATGTCTGATCTATATGATTAAAATTCACCACAGAATTTAGTGCATTGACAAGGTAGATTATGTTGAAAAATAAATATTTGTTGTGGAAGATAAATGCTTTTTTTATCATTAGGCTATGGACTTATTGATATACCTATATATATCCTTTGAGTTAATCCTTTTGAGATTACTGGGACATCTATATCCGGATGTTTCTGACTGCTGGGATATATATCAGGGTGTTAGCCAGGAATTTGATTTCCCCACCATTTTAATAGGATTGCAAAACTTTCCGCTGTCCACATTTTTGTATTTAAAAAAAATGGCTAAAAAGACACTAAAAATGGCTAAAAAGACACTAGAAATGGCCAAAATGATCGAAACAGAACTCAGTTTAATTGAGAAATTGGAATTCTATTGGTAATTAGCCATTAAACAGTTAGTGAGAATGCTGGTTAACACCCAGTACATGCCATGTAGATCTCTTCTGGAAGGCTACTGCGATGTATGTGTCACAAAAGATAAAGTAAATGAGATTTTCCTGGCTTTTACAACCGCAGACAATGATGTCATCATAGCATGAAAGCCACGCAGAAATTAGTTTGCACTATATGACTAAATGGGAAAGACGTGTAAGGTGATCTGCTAATTCTGTTGTTTTTCATTTGTTCCAGGATAAATGTCTAATGGGACAAATATATTCCATCTTGATTTTGGTTCTTTAAAATATGGGAATTTTTTGATTTAATAAAAGAATAGTTTTTCTTTAACCATTAAATAAAAACTAACATGTTTTTGGATTTTTTAGGCATTTCAGGTATTAAGAACTTAGTCTTGAAACGGTTAAGATACTTTTCTGCTGTAATAGTTCAACTTACTCCTGGGTTAATGCTTATATTCTTTTAGAAACTGTCAACATAGGTTTCTTCAGTATTTAAGTTGGTTTGGCTGCCTGGCTATTAATGTATCATGTGTACAAGCCGCATCAATGGAGCTGAAAATTTAAATATTTACTCTTTATTATGTTTAGAAAAAAACGTTTTTTCATTGTTTTTTTAAACCCTCCCCATGGTTTTTTTTAGTGGGGGTTCAATTTGCAATGTAAGTTTATGCTAAATTGGTCCCTTAGTTTGTGTCCGGCAGCAGTCACAGCTTGTTTTTTGAAAATTCAGACTTTTTTTAGTGTTCACAGCCCAACAAAAGGTGACAGAAGTAACTTATTCATTAATCACCCCTTTTTCCAATTTTTTAATTGATCACCCCCAACATGGCATGCTGCCAAAAGACGTTGGTCACATGACGGTTTCTATTGAGTGACTAACCAGACTTGTTTCTATTTGTACTGCTTGGAAAAGATGCAAAAATAACTAATGCCCAGGAATATATTAAACGTTAATTTTATTGCAAGGGAAATTATGAATCACCACCACCCATATATGCTTCTTTTTACCTTGTAAATTAAGTAGTGGTGGTGGTAAAATTAAGTTACCATGATCAAAATGCTACCAGTATGGTTTGAACCATAAATTCATGATTTTAAAAAAAAAACCTGAATGTGACACAAACTAAGGGATCAATTTAGGATAAACTTACATTGCATATTGAACCTCCAACTAAAATATTATTTAGGGGGTGAATTAGCAAAAAACAAAAAAAACATTTTCCTTGCTCATTGAAGTGGATGTGTGTGCAAAATTTCAAGTTTACTGTAATTTTTCCTTTTTTTCTCTCTACAGAATTGGTGCTGAGGGTTTTACAGTTCTGCAATGGCCACCAAAGTGGCCCCCCGTGACTGGCAAATCCATTTGCCAATGCCAACCAAACGTGTCTTCTCTACACCTGTAATTCTTAACGACAATCTTTATGTAGTTGGTGGCTGTGATGCTCGTGGCAAAGCCCTTGACAGTTTTGAGGTCTACAATCTCAAGGGAAACACCTGGAAGACTTTACCTGGAATCCCGACCAAAAGAGCGGGAGCTGCTGCAGTGGCTGTTGGCAACAAGATTGTTGTGCTCGGAGGCGTATCGGTCACTCAGAAACCTTTGGATTCGGTTGAGATTTACGATGTTGCCGCGAATACCTGGACAACCGGAGAGAGTATGAGGGAATGTCTCCTTGGAATTCCTGCTGTGGTTCATGGTAAAGTTATCATTACAGTCAACATTATTAGGTTATTACATATGAAATGTTGTTCTTTGAATAGTAAGATGAAGGATGATATAAACAACAAAAAAACTGTAAATAGTTAATCAAAATATGACCCATTTGAAGCAATAACCTTTTCCCAACGATCCTCTAATGATAATATGCCATCTCTATAAAATTCTTTAGGTTTTCTTTAAGTCAAAGCTTACCAAACTTTTAGCATAGGTGACACTTTTTAAAAATAAAATTTTTGGCAACACATTACTTTTTGTTAGCCAAGCCAAATATACAATGTCATCCCAGCAGTTCAACTGACTCAGAAGTATCTTTTCAAAGATATACAAAACTAGCATTCCAAGGGAAATTATTAATCACCACCACCTATATATGCTTCTTTTTACCTTGTAAATTAAACAGTAGTGGTGGGGAGTGATCATTAAATAGTCTAAATTTTCAAAAAACAACTGAGAATGCTGCTGGACACAAACTAAGGGATCAATTTGGCATAAACTTACATTATAAATTGAACCACCCACTAAAAACCCTTTTTTGGGGGAGGGGGTTAAAAAAAAACAAAAAACATTCTCACTGCTCATTGAGGGAAGTGTGTGTACGTACAAAATTTCAAGTTTTTACTATGAACGGGTAGGGCTGGGCGAAGTCCGGATACATAGATAGATACATAGATACATATAAATGTCAGAACAAATGAATAACCTAAAACCGGCAACAGTATTTAAACCAGCACTAAAGTGTCGCAACACATAGTTTGGAAAGCTCTGATTTATGTTATATCTGTATTTACATTGAATCTACAGAAAATGCAATTACATTAGTAAATCTTTCACTTTTAGCTTTATTCTCTATGATGTAAAAAAAGACTAAAAACAACATTCCATGTGTAACAACATAATATCTTTGTCTGTAAATGCTGGTTTTCTATTCAGTGGATCTGTGCATGTGCCAAAAAATAGCCTCAGTGAAAAGCTAAATTGATAAAGCTGGTTTGGCTGTTGACTGAGAAAAGGCATTCATGCCCGGATAGTTAAACAGGCAAAGGAGGTTTCTGAACATTTGAGTGGCAGCACATGATAAGTGCCCAACAATCCATTTTTAAAAGTTGATATTTTCGTTATTTTTAGAGCTACAATGTAGTTGGGTTTTTTAAAAAGCTTTAACACTCTATGAATCATAATTCAGTGTTCAAGCTTCAAAATAAAAAACTGAGCATTGTAACTCTAAAAATAACAAAACTACAACTTTTTAAAAATGGTTTGTTTGTTCGCCTTTTTTGAATGGTACTAATATTTTTCTATAATATTTCAATCACATTGTGATAGTAACATTTGTAAATAACATATTTATTTATATAAGTATATAAAGTTTATGAAAAACATTAATTTTATGAAAGGTAAGCTAAGCTTATCAATATTTCTTTTAAGGTGACTGACTTCCATTTTGTATTTTTTATATTAACCTTTTTAGCACTATAGCCTTTTTGACTATATAGCAACAAAAAAACTACTGTCAGCCAAAACTGTCACCAACGGTTTCTTCAGTTTTTAGGTCGATATATCACCCATGTAGTGTTTTTGTCTATGTTATCAAGTCCAATATATCAGCCTGGCAGTGCTATAAGTGTTAAATGTCCTTTGGATGAGAAGGGGACAAAAAAAAAAAAGAGTATCATAGAATGTTCACCAAAATGAACAAATATGTAGAAAACTATTTTCCTGTACACTGTAGAATATTGATAACTACTTTGGGATTATAATGCTTATAAATTTTTGAACATGTTGATGTGTTGTTAGCTGTACATATAATATTTTATGCAGAGGTTCCTTGGGATATGAAAATTGTTTCAAAGGTTCTTTCTGTCTAAAAAGGTTGAGAAAGGCTGCTCTAGGCTGTCATTCCACTGCCCTATCACTGAACTATACTTGGAAGTATATCAAGAATTATTTATTTAATAAGTGAAGATCGAATTCAGTAGTAATGATCTGCGCAGCCCTCTTGCCTTGTTATACAATACATTATACAAACAAAACACTGAAAACCAACTGTTGAATGAGGTCAAACTACAGTAGCCGAATCGATAAAAGTAAGGGAGATAACCTATGCTTACACATTAACTGTAAAGAAATAGCACAATGAATCTATCTCTATATGTCTATTGGCAAGGCACCTTTTAGCAAGCTGTTCTCGTAGATCATTACTATTGGGTAGTGAGTTAGATCCTCACTGGGTGCCCCATAATATGGCCTTGTGATAAACTTAGTAAATAATTATTGGTAGGGTGGCTTGTTGTAGTGTAATGTTTAGTAATCGGGTCTCTTTAAACCACCCTTTACCTCAAATATCTAGAACGTTTTATAACATTTTATTTCAGTGTGAAAAAAAAAGTATACAATTTGTATATACAAGCACACATCATAACAATCATATTTACACAATGTCTGTGGCTTCAGACCTTTTGGGTTGGGGTAATAAATTCTTAAAATCATTTACATCTGTTGATAGCACTACATATTCCGGTAATCTATTCCAAAATCCTACCACTCTATCGCTAAAAAAGAATTTTCTGATATTCAATCTACTTCTATTTGCTTCTACCGTATATGTGTGACCTCTCAGTCCCTTGTACCCCCTTCTAGTAAAAAATACATCATACTTCTAAACCATGCATATATCTGTGCCATGTTTGTTGTTTATGTTTTAGTACTAGTAATAAATAATAAAATAATTGCTTTAATAATAATACTAGTACTGATGTACATAAGCAGCAAACATGTTGAAGATATTTGGAGTAAAGGGTGGGTTTAAAAGGTAAGATTTGACTTCTGCTGGACATGAAGCTTTCATAGTGGAGTTGTCATAGCAGCTGGGCATAAACCAGGTAAGAGGTATGTGAGTTCAAATCTCACCGAAAGCTTACTCTTTATTTCCGATATACACTGTTTGCTTGCTGCAATAGAAGTTGGGAGTTGGGATAAAAACAACTTAAAAATTAAGATGAAAGTAAATAGTAGTCAAAATTTTAAAAAATGAGATAGGCAGGCTTCCCCAGAGAAAAAAGATGCGAGTTCAAGTTTCACCAAAAGCTTATTCTTTATTTCCATTCCATGCTGTTGACTAACATCCGTAAAATGATGGTCGGGGTATTTGTGATGAAATGCAACTGAAATTAAAATGCAAGAAATACTTTATTTTTCCGTTTTTATTTTTGTTAGATGAAGTATTATAAATCATTATTATTTAAATTTTTATGAGTACTTTTTACTAGTGATGTACCAGAATATCAATCCAGTCGGATATCACAAAAAATTATCACTGCCACCATGTGAATCTGACGCCGGATATTCAACCAGATTAATATTCCGGTACATCACTACTTTTTACCTTCATCTTAAATTTTATTACTTGCTCTTTATCACAACTTTTGCTCAGACTGTTTACCCTCTGGCAGCCGATCCATTCTTCAGCCATCTTCAGGTGTAAAATCCAAGTGTGATGGGTTAAACAGAAGTTATGTTTAAAGGGGGTAACCGTCATAACCGTCCGAAACGTTGTGTTTACAACACAAACAACAAGAAGGAGTTCAATCGTCCGAAGAACCATTTGAATATTAATGATCCTTCTCAAAACTATAGAAAAAAGAAATACTATTCTAAAAGTTAATAAGAAATAATTTTCAATAAACATTTTTCTACATCTAACGTTGCCATAACTCTCCTGGTTAAACTTGGATCTTTATTTTTCAAAATATTTTTCAGAGGATCAAATACTCGTGGTTGGTGGAATGTCAGCGGATGGCAACCCTCGAGACTATTTTATGTCTTATAATCTGGAGAAGAATATTTGGAAGAGTCTAGCACCAATGCCTACAGAGCGTTATGCCACATTCTCATTTATGATCAACAATCAACTTTATGTAATCGGTAAGTTATTGTGAATGATTTTGGCTCTTCTATGCTTGGATTTCTTTTTGTCCCCAGCGGAAAGAAAGCTGCCGGGACTATCATTTATGGTTGTCTGTCATCGTTGTGGTGTCACTTTTCTCAATTGAATAACAATGTTATTCCTCAATATATTTCAATGAAATTTTGTATGTATGCTTGTGGAAAGATTCAACCTGGGGGGTGGTGAGTTATGGTCGATCCGATTGTTTGTTTACATTTTATAAGCAAAAACGTTTTTGTTTATAATTGGGAAAATTTCTCAAATCTTGACCGATTTTACTGAAATTTGGCTGTAATGTTGACAAAATGCTGGGAATTGAAAAATGGTGAGTTACAGTTGATCTGAATGTTTTGTATGTAAATAACCATATGCAAAACATATTGAATTTTGGGATGTTATTCCCATCAAGCACCCCAAAGTTTGGCAAATCGAAAAGGGATTGATTTTTCCTTGACACTGGTGACGTCAATGAAATGTCAGCAGTGTTACCAAGATAAACAAAGTCCACGTGTTGACATCGAAGAAGATACTAGCCTGAACTGGTGTCGCTAGTCTGCCTATGAAATGTTCAAAGTTACTTACATTCGATAAAAAATAGGTTGTTTATAGGTTTTTTTTTTTTAAACTAACAAACTTTCAAAGTTACTAAGATACTTTCTTCCGAAAAAATTAAAAACTATTTTTTGTGCTTTCAATCTAAGTATCTTTTTGTGCTTATTGCTCATTTGTGATTATTAGAGTTTAAATTTTACAGTCAGTCAATAACTGTCATCTTAGCATAATCGTTAGCGTATCGGACAGTCAGCTCCTATGACGCAAGTTCAAACCACATCAAATCTTCAGTGTTATTTTTATGAATTCGTTTTGTTTAACATGACAGTTTGGAATTTATATAAGTAGCTTATAAATAAACTAATAGTAAGACCGTTAAAAATTGTTTTTTTCCCACAGCTGACTGACTGAACCGATTAGAATGAAATTTTATGGTTCAAATAAAAAATATTGTGTATCTCAGAGTTAATGGTCCTAATGAACAACTAATTGCCACTCTCTTTCTCTATTTCAACTGTTTTCTGCCAGGGACCTTTTATACTTTTAAGATTATTTGCTTGTAATTTTCTTTTTAGGAGGGAAGCTGTTTATATTGTCAAAACATGTTCTGTCATTAATCAAGGTTTCTGTTAGGTTTAATCTTGATAAACCTACATCCCTTGAAATAAAGCTTCTCAACTTGTTTTTGCAACACATTTTTATTTAACTCTTAAATTCATACTAGGGAATTCAAAAAGTAATTCAAGGGGAGTAACTTCTAATTAAAGTCATGTTCCCTCTAATTGTTAGTAGTCAGGATGAGCAAAAATCCTATGTTGCGCAAATTTTTGAATTCGACATAGTGAATCAATATTTTTTTCAATAAAAACTCAGTAAGCTATCCACAGAATTTGAAATCTTTTGTGCACACATTAATTTGATTTGTGCACTGGTTGCAAGATGTGTGTGAGCACACAGACGCGCACGTCTTAGAGGGAACAATGATTAAAGTTATTTCCCTTGCACTTTTTGGTAAATTTTTTTTCTTTAATTCAATTCACAAAACAGTTCCATTTTCTTTTTTAACCTATTCATTGAAGAGTTCCACAGTAGTTACAAGCAGTTTATGAATCTAAAGATTTGATTTATTGCGTTATAGAAATCACAGGTGACTAGATATAACTAGAAAGCAGCTAAAGATCACCTACCTCTGCCAATGCCATACAGTAACAACTGAATGAAAATCTGTTCATATATAGCTACGATGTAGGGTGGTAAAAAGTTTCAACTTCAATATTTTGGACTATTGTCTTGATGTATAAAAAATATCTCTCAATTGAAAAAAAATTCCTGAACCCACCCCCATGTATAATCAATTCTTCCTTAGCTCATCATCCATCCTTCTACAAAATGTCATTGAAATTCATTGAGAACTCTTGGAGATATTGTGTGGACAAACATGAGTGAATATATAAATATATGAAAAAATATCTCTCAATTGAAAAACAAATTCCTGGATCCGCCCCAAAATTTAACCAAAGAATAAAACCTGAATTATTCCCTTTATTTAAATTATTTTTTTTCCCGTTTCAGGTGGACGTCAAGGGAAGCTTCCTGTAGATGCTTTTGAAAAGTATGATTTTTCTTCAAAGACGTGGGAAAAACTACCTAACATCCCTTCCAAACGAGTCTTTGCCCTTTATGCATCCAACGACACACACATTTTTAGTGTTGGTGGTTTGAAACAAAAAGCTGAGGAAGGTTTCTCTGATACGTTGGAATGCTATGATGTTACAGAAAGTGAGTACCAATTTCTTTTATTTTAAGCTAACTGTTATATGTAACCCGTGATATCACAGGTAGTATCTATTAAACAAATATGTCAAAAACTTTCAATCCCTCTAATGATTACATCTATAGTGACACAGCAAATTCTGTTGGAGGTGGAGGAATTAAATGTAATTACGGTTGTAGCGCCAACTGCATTTCAACCTTTTCTTATTGCTCCCACTGACTTTATTGCTACTCTTCTGCTTAGAATGAATAACATCTATAGTTTTTCTCTGATCTTGATAATAGCCAGAAGTATGGTCAAAAGCATTAGATCTCAAACGTTTCAACAATATTTACACTCATTGGAGCCTGACATGCATTCTCTTGTACGTAAACAAGGGAGGTTAACTAAAATATTAAAAAAAAAAATTTCTATTGTCTTTACTCAGACTTGTATTAATGAAGAACCGCTGCCTAAATACACACACACATACATACATACATTATTCAAGTGGATCTACTGAATTATTTTGACACCACTTTGTGTCATTTTGATGAATATAGATTATTTATAT
>VCCN01004142.1:985549-996197 GCA_006491835.1 Architeuthis dux | reverse complement strand
TTGTGCTTGGCTTTTTGTGTTAAGCAAGATTTTTTGTGCTCTCTCGCGCATAAAGAGAAAAAAATCAACCTGTTTTTTTGTTTTTTAACCCAAAAGATTTATTTTTTCGCTTAATTTTTTTTAAGCTAATTGCTCTTTTTGTGATTTTATTGTATTTCAATTGAGTGGTTTTTCAATAAATTTGTTGCTTGAAAAGAGAAACATATTTTTAATTATTTCTTTTATTGGAAGTGTGACTTAAACTATTATAAACTGTCAACATCAACGTCTTTGTTGTTGTTATCACAACTTTTAGACCGCTGCACTCTCAGGCCTTCTTGTTGTCTGAATTTCTGAGATCAGCTGTTGTTACTACTATACATTGATTCTTTCGGACTAGTTTCCTCATCTTTGTTGTTTTTATCACAATGTTTTGGTCACTGTATTCTTCGATTTTCCTCAGTTGTCTGTTACATTTAGTAACTTCCCAGGAATATCAGACAGACTGAACCCTCTATTAGATCCAGGTAGGGATTTGTTATTTTTCTTTGTATACCTGTCACGTTCAGTATCTTTTCCAGGGAATTTCAGAACTTGTAACCATCAATTTTCCTTCTGGTGCCGATCTATCTCTCTACTGAAAAAAAGGCATCCCATCTCTTAAGAGACAACTCCCAATGGAGTATACACCCGGTGACAGTTCCAGTTTCTGTTGCAATGCGTCAGCTTACTGACCCTTGCAAGTTTCAAGTCTGGTCGAGATCAGGACTTTATTCCTACAAGTTTTTATGACCACCTCCTTGGCAGGATGCAAGTCCACCGAAAGGGATACCTCCACCCTAACCACACAGCTTAGAGTGTACTCAATTAGCAGCTGAGTGTACAGGGAAATTTATGAAGAGTTTCGCCCTCCCCCACTTGTATAAATAGACTCAGCCAGATGAGCTATGTGTGACGTAATAGGTAAAGAGGTACTGTAGCAGCAGGGACGGATTGGGAGCCCGAAATGGCCTGGCCAAACACCTAAAATGAGCCCATTAATGTCCGACTACATCTTAGCAGACAGGAGTGACACCTTCAAAGATATTCAGGTCCTAAATCAAGTCAATGTGGGAAGAGACTACAGAATTGTAAGATGTAAAATTCAAATTAACACAAACAAAGAACGCAGGAAAAAGTTCCGCATCAAACTGAAAGCACTTAGCGTACAAAAAGAGCTCTCTCGATCCTTCAAGCTCGAACTGAAAAACAGCTATGAACTTCTCACCGAACGAGCTCAACAACAAAATAACAACCTCTCTAATTGAAGTCGCCAGTATGTTTAAGCCAAAGAGCGTAGACGCCATATATGTCAGAGTCTTCCAACAAACCTACGGAGACAGCAGTTCCTTTATCAGACGACACAAATACTCTGAGCTCTTCCAGCTCTAAAAAGGAGTAAGACAAGGCGACACCAGCTCACGAAAACTCTTCACAGCCTGTCTCAAGATGATCTTCCGAAATCTAGACTGGGAAAATAAAGGAATCAAAATAGACGGCGAATATCTAAGTAACCTCAGATTTGCAGACGACATCGTCCTTTTTGCTGTGAACCTTCATGATCTCTAAATAATGCTAGACGAACTGAATGAAGAAAGCAAGAAGGTTGGTCTTCACATGAACTTCAGTAAAACAAAGGCCATGTACAACAAACATGTTGAGGACAAAGGCAGAAAGATAGAAATCAGAAACGCAGAGCTGAATAAAGTGGACCACTACATCTACATGGGACAACAAATCTCCATGAAATCATCAAAAGAAGAAGAGATCAGACGAAGAATCACTTTAAGTTAGCAAGCTTTCGGAAGGGCAAGCTCAACCTTCAAGAATAAGAATATCCCAGTAGTCCTAAAAAGAAGGATATACAACCAATGCATCCTCCCGATAGTCACCTATGGAGCAGAAACATGGAACCTAACCAAAAGATTTACTCTCAAACTGAGAACCATGCAACGTGCACAAGAAAGAATCATGCTTAACATCACATGGAGGTCTCACAAGACAGCACATTATATTAGAGAGAAAAAACAGGTGTCAGAGATATCATAGAATCCATTAGAAAACTTAAATGGCAATGGGCTGATTATGTTGAAAGAATACCAGACAACCGCTGGTCATTACGACTCACAATGTGGATCCCCAGAGATCATATGTGAAACTGTGGCCGGCAAAAAATAAGATGGCGTGATGAACTAGACAAGTTCAGAAAGTATTGGCTCCGCGATGCCCATGATCTGAGATCTTACAATAAAAGTGAAGCAACTCGGAATTGACACCGACATACAGGATATACAAAAACGGATGTGATGTGTCCAGTCCAATCGAGCATGCGCTCTAAACAGTGATTCCACATTTTAGAACCAGGAACACCCGACAAAGGCCGGAGGTTACGCGGTCGAAACGTTGTGAACAAATGAACACATGGACGAGGAGAATAGTCTGACCATATCATACATAACATGTTTCTATATCTATTTATTAATACTCGTAACTACTACCGTCTCTATCTATCATGTCACGCCGAAGACGACACTATAAAAGAGAGAGTGGAAAGAGAGAGATGGAAACACGAAAACAGTCACTGCTGTACAACGCCTCGCTCCACTACGTTGTTGAAGTGTAAGACGTTGTCCTCCACCAGCACGGCAACCCCAACCCACTGTTAAAAAAATGGGCAGGGGACAGGAAAATTATTATTTTGTTGAAGAGGAAGACGCTGAATTAAAAAGTATTTGAAATTTGAAGCAAACGATGAAAAGTTGAGAATAAATTTACACTGAGAGGAAAGAGAAAAGAAAAGACGGAAGAGGAATAAAAGAAAGGGTAAAGAAGAATCGGATGAAAGAAAAAGAGAAAAAAGAAAGATGATACCATAAATGTAGAATCATGGGAGGGTGTGTGCACAGTAACCCCTGCTGGCCCCTCGGACTATCTATCATTATCCTCTACGATATAATCGTTTCGGACTATCTATCATTATCCTATACGATATAATCGTTTCGATTATATCGTAGTGGATAATGATAGATAGTCCGGGGGCAGCAGGGGTTACTGTGCACCCCCCCATGATTCTACATTTATGGTACCAAAATGTTCCTTATGATGTCCTCTTTCAGAAAAAAGATGTTCCCAAGAAAAAAGTTGGGAAGAACTACCTCATTTGCATAAAACGAAATGGCCGCCAGCACACACCAAAAAAGACAGAATTTCATATCGCGTGTCCCAGTTGACATATCTGAGTACTTTAAAGGGCCGGTGCCGCCTGAAGTCTAGCCAGTAGGCCAGTGATTCTCAAATTGTGTCATCAGCAGCAGCAGCAACCCTTTAACGTCCTTCGTTAGACATAGACCTTCCCAAGATTCGCCAGATCTCTCTATCGAGGTCGTCGCGAGGCCAATATCTTCCGAATCTATCTAAATCGTCACGCCATCTTATTTTCTGTCAGTCACAGTTTCGCATGTTGTGAGCCGCGATGTCCTGCGGTTGTCTGACATTCTTGCAATATGGCCTGTCCATTTGAGTTTTCTAATGGATTCTATATCTCTGACTCCTGTTTGTCTCTAATATACTGTGCTCTCTTGTGATCCCTCCATGTGACGGCAAGCTTGATCCTCTCTTGTGCACATTGCATGATTCTTAGTTTGAGAGCCAATCTTTTGGTTGGGTTCCTCGTTTCAGCTCCATAACTGACTATCGGGAGGACGCATTGGTTATAGACCGTTCTTTTCAGGACTAATGGGATCTTTCTGTTCTTGAATGTTGAGCTTGCTCTACTGAAAGCTTTGCCAGCCTAGGGTGATTCTTCGTTTGATTTCTTCTTCTTTTGAGGATTTCGACACAACAGTGGGCCGCAACTATCTCTCAACTATGCTGCATACATCTTTCCAAATACGCAGACATGTATTTTGAGACTTGAACCTGTTCAGTATGAGTATTATATATCTGTCCCGCTCCCACCACAGAGTTTCCAATCTAGTGGTTTTATCACTAGATTTTGTGAGACCTCAACCTTTTTAGCGACGGGTGAAAGGAAAAAGGAGCGATGAGTACTTATATCAGTATGCTGATATGAAAGTTTCGTTCATTCACTACTGAAATGCTTTTGTGTAATTCATTTCATTTCTACACTTGGTGTGCCGCACAACTCAAATATATTACTTAGTGTGCCGTCATAGAATAAAGTTTGAGAACCACTGCAGTGGGCTGATAATCCCATTGGCCCCTCTCTCTAGTTTCAATACTTCTGTGCTACTGACAGGGCCGAATTTAACATTGATGGGGTCCAGTGCATAACATTTCTCGGGGTCCCTTCTATTTTTGTATTCGGCTATTATGTTCAAACAAATCAAAACAAAAATGAAACATTCATAAAATAATGTTTAATTTAACGCAAAGTCCGGTATGGATCAATAATATATCTTTATGTAAGATAATAAATCCCCAAACAATTTTAGTTTATTTTACTTTTTTACCCGCAAAAAATTTTTAAGACATATTTTTGGGGGCCCTAAAATCTTGGGGCCCTATGAAGCTGCACTGTTTGCACTGCCTTAAGTACGACCCTGGCTTCTGAGCAACCTACTGCACTCTACATTTGTTGTAGGTGTTTGCATATGTAAAAGTTCTCAATGACACTTTGTGGAAGGATGGGCTATGGGCTAAGGTGGAATTAGTTACTGTAATGTTCTTGTTGTGTTTAGTGCCTTTGTTCTTCTTTCTGTTCTAGCTGTATGAGATTAGAATGCGTTTGATTCGTAACCGTGTTTAAGCGTGTTAAGAAAAGAAGATGTAACGAAAGACACATGTTGTTCAGGGCTATGCCTGTGTTGAACTCAACCTTCCCCATTCCTACTCCCGGTCCACGCTTTCTGGGACCGGAAACGGAATGGGGGCTGCTGGGAGCTTGCTTCGGCATGTTTATTGATTTAACATAGCATACATATATATAAACATTACAGTTACATTCTGGGGAGGGTCTAGGAATTATTTTTACAGTTATATCCAGAGCATCGTAGCTATATATGAATTGATTTTCCTTCGTTTTTTAGTTGGAGATATGCGCTCTCAGGTTTTCAAGTTTTTCATGTTTTTCAAGTTTTGTGTCAAACATACAATGCATCTTTTTGAAATGTCCTTTCCAAGAAAAGGGTGACTTCCTGTAACAATGAAATGCGTATCGAACATTCAAGATGTTTACGATGTGATAATTATATTACTGCGAAAAGCAAACAATGAAAAAAACAAGTTTCAAGTCAACCATGAAGGACTTTGTGAGAAAGTAGGCTGTAAAAGCAAAATAATCTATGCCTGATTAATTTTTGATGGCGTCTGACTCATCTAATACAAAATAAAATCACGATAATATCACAATTGATGCCCGATTTGATAAACGTAATTTTCTTCCCGTTTCTCAAGAGTATTTTACTCGCGTCAAATGGAAAAACGTACATAAATCTTTTCTCAGCCATATCATTTTTATGTGAAAAGGTGCACATAAAAAGTCACAATGATTGATTCTGTTCAGATTTAACTTATTGAAAATTAACAGTCTCTGCTTCTAAAAAACGACATCTCATGTATAACAACCTAATACAGTAACACCTCGGTTACCGCCCTAGATACAACGTCTCTAAAAGAATTCAGCGCTAAACGAAAAAACAAAACAAACGGGGTCATTATAACATACCAAATAGAGATTGTGCCTGCAAAGATTTTAAAAATATATGATGTTGTTAAGTCTCAACATGATGGAATAGATTAGTGCTGGTGTTTCACTAGGTGTCGATATATATCACTACATGATAAATTATTGTGTATTTGTATGTCTTTATTCTCATACTCATAGTACATTAACCAAAGTGTATAGCATACACTTCTTCGGTGACTATCAATAATCCTCTCCTTTATCATTATTTATTTCGGAAATTTAACATTATACAAACATGGATTAGATGCAAAAAATGTCCTATCCCCTCACTAAACTATCTTTCTCTTCTACCCTCTCCCTTTCTTCCCTCTTATTAAACTACCCAATCCAGGCTGGCCATATTTACGTAACAGAGGACTGTGAAGTCAAAGGCAGCTTTTTTTGCACTTCCTAACACAACACTCCTTACATTTGCAGGAGACAAGTTCAAAGCTGGACTGGCCTGCATCTGGTAGGCATGTCCAGAAGGGTTCATAATACCCCTCAGATGTATTTGACCAGCTCCATCTACACGGTGAAGGTAGTTTTGGTGTGGACACTAGCATCTGAATCCACACATGACCTCTTCGGTACACTTCTCTCTTAACATGATCCCATAGAGCACCCTTTGTTAGAGTGATTATCTGCACATTGTGCCTCTACACTTGCCTTGACTATTTCTCCGCATGTTGGTTCGGTCATAGTGCAGGATAATAAACGTCTCGATCGAGGCCATTACCTCCTGTGGGGTGTCATCCCGGACAGAAGATTGTTTCAACAGTGCATGTGTGAGATCTGGATAGACAGCCGATGCAGCCCACGCAGTCTTTTATCCGTAGCCAATACAGCTTGAGACAGTGTCACAACCCGCCAATGCATTAAACAGTGGAAGTACAAATGCCTTCTCAGGGCCTATCCCTGCAGCAATTTCATGCACTACTAGGTATCGAAAACTCTTTCCAGTTCCAAAGGTCAACCAAAGCTGATCTTCTGGCTGTATACCCTGAGCCACTGCCAACACCACAACACCATATAGTGTCTCCCAGCTCGTGGGAGTCTCACTGAAAGGGAAAAAGGATGAAGCAAAAGGAACAAAGGACAAAGACGAATGTGATGTTGACTGATCGCCGTCAGCGAAAGAACTGTTCTGTTCTTGCTTCCGAACGTCTTCTTTATTTTCCCCCGGTCTGCCTCGCGCATGACCGGGGACTCACTTCCGTTTTAGGGGTTTGTGGCAGGGGACGCTTTATGGGTTGGGGACTCACTTCCGTTTTAGGGGTTTGTGACAAGGGAGGTAACTCGTGGTATTTGCTCCCTTGCGCAGCCTGGCAGGACATCACACACCAGTACAACCCGATGAATTACTTTCTAGGGATTCAATTATTAACGAAGACCCTATAGATTACCTTACTATTTCAACCCCCACTGAAGACCAGGTAAAGCTCATTGAGTGGCTGGTTAAACACCGCCTCCTACGGAATTATACGGACGCCATTGATTGTCATGTGGCGATGTGCTACACCAAAAGAAGGGATATTTCAGATCGAAGAATATTTCTTTTCTAATTTAAAAAAAATATGTTACGCAGTGCCTGTAAGTGTGACTGGATTTAGCCCGGAATTTCTTGACATATTTGTCTATTTTCCTGGTTCAACGTGATTGCCTCTTCACGTTTTCTTTACACGGACGTTCAAATAACATATATTTTTGTTTGTTATTTTGTTTTTTGATTGATACCCTATATGAACCATTTAAGGGCCTTTGTAAGTGTAAGACTGGGGAGAATGATGGGTATTACTCTGCCACACTGGTCCATGACGTGATGGGAGGGGATGTGTGCTAGGTTAAAAAGAAATATATAGATGGCGGTGGGGAGGGGAATAATTCTACAAGAACATCATGGGCGATAGAAAGGCAAGATCTGGTTTCATCATCATCACCATCATTATCATCATCATCAGCCGCCATGAGTCCACTGCTGGACAATGGCCTTTCCCATCTCCTTCCACGACGACCTATCTTGTGCTAACCTCTGCCACGTCTTACCTGCAAACATTTCTATCGCATCCCTCCATCTGGTGTCTGGTCTTTTGCTACTGTGTTTACTGTCCCATGGGCACCAAATCATTAGTCTTTTGTCCCATCTATTGTCATCTCTTCTTTCTAGGTGACCAGCACATCTCCATTTTTGCTGCTTAATTATTTGTATAATATCATTCACTCTAGTCCTCCCTCTGATCCATGTCGATCTTTTTCTATCTCTTAGAGTTATCCCGAGCATTGCTCTTTCCATGGCTCTCTGTGCGATTCTAAGTTGGTTTTCAGTTCGTTTTGTTAATTTCCATGTTTCGCAACCGTAAGTCATGGCTGGTATTATGCAACCGTTGTATACTTTACGCTTTAAGCACATTGGCAAGGTGCTCTTCAAAATGTCTCTATTCATACCGAATGCTTTCCAACCTATCGTTATACGTCGTTTTATTTCGCCGTCATGGTCTTTCTCTAGCTTTATTACCTGTCCTAGGTAGATGTATTCATCAACCTATTCTAGAGCCTCTTCCACTTATTTGCAAAATTAAAGACGCATCTAAAAACAAAAAAGCTAACATGCACGCTGATATGGCAGTTCCCACAATGCAATCAAAAGCGATCGTTTGGAATGAAGTTAAAATTAAATTCCCCTAATGCTATCTAACTTCATTCCAAACGATCGCTTTTGATTGCATTGTGGGAGCTGTCCAAACGCTTCTCAATAAGACACTTTTCGGTCGGTCGCTTCCGATTACGTTAAATAACAGAAAGATGAAGGAAGGGGATAATGTGTTTTATTCTTAAATACAGACTCTTCTTCTTCTTCTTCTTCTTCTTCTTCTTCTTCTTCTTCTTCTTCTTCTTCTTTAATGTTGCAAATAAGTGGCAAGGAAGGCAAAATAAAAGGAAAGAACAAAGCTGGAACGTGCATGTAGCTGAAGAGATTAGGAAGGGAGGACACAAGGATAACGGAGGGTTGCTAAATTAGAGATTTTTCGGCCACATCTGGCTGATTTTTTTCCAATTCAGCTGATAAAAATCCACGTTAAATTTTTAACGCGTTTTTTTTAAGACGCATCTAAATTGAACTTATGGTCCTGTTTTTTAATTGTCGAAATTAGCGTATTTTTGCTTATTGGTCCTAAGATGGAAGAAAATAAGCAACATTTTCGACATATTATACTCTTTTATTTTAACAAAGGTAAAAATGCAACTCAAGCGCAAAAAATGTGTGCCGTTTATGGAGAAGGTACTGTGATATTCGAACGTGTCAAAAGTTGTTTGCAAAGTTTAGTATTCGAGATTTCTTGCTGAATGATGCTCCGCGGTTGGATAGACCAGTTGAGGTTGATAGCGATCAAATCAAGACATTACTTAAGAATAATCAACGTTATACGACACGGAAGATAGCCAACATACTGAAAATATCCAAATCAAGCATTGAAAACCATTTTCGCCAGCTTGGTTATGTTAGTCGTTTTGATGTGTGACTTCCACATAAGTTAAACAAAAATCTACTGGTATATCCGTGTACGATTCGCCACTTAAACGTTACAAAAATGAAACGTGGATACTTTATAACAAAGAGTAAGCAAAATGAACCACCACTAACTTACCAAAGTCCGGTTTTCATTCAAAGAAGGCGATGATGTGTGTATGGTTGGATTGGAAGAGAGATCTCTACGTGGAGCTAGCTCCTTCCGGAGAAGCAAACGCTTGATTCGAACAAGTAAAAGAAAGAAAAAAAGAAAGAAGGAAAGAAAGAAAGACAAAGGAAAAGAAAAAGAGAAAAAGATAGATTGAAAGAAAGAAGGAAAGAAAGGAAATTACTTCTTCCATGGCACATCACCCACCTTTCCTCAACATTTCATTGAAATTCATAGAGAACTTTTGGAGATATCGTGTGGACAGTCATGAGCGTATACATAAACCTATGAAAGAAAAAACGGACAAATATCTCTCAATCGAAAGATTTTAAACAAAGATTTAACCAACTCTTCCTTACTCCAAACATGCCCACCCTTCCACAAAATTTCATTGTCCCGAAATCAATATGACAACACATCGCTAGGATTCTGATAAGGGCTCTCGCACCCGCAATCCTTCCCCAGGTCGATAAGTGTAATTTCAGTGCAGAATATCTTTCGATTTCCGCTTTTCTAACCTTTCTTTACTCCCCTCGGTTAAAATTCTGTGACACTTGTTCCTTTTGTTTTCTCAAATTTCAACCAAAAGTGTATATTTCGATAACCAACTTGTTATGCACTCATTAAATTCACGCTTATATAATTTGTCATACAACATTCAATGTAATACTTATGTACTTGTAAAATCTAGTGTATTTCTCAACAAAATTATTCGCCTTAGGAATTTTCAAATATCTCTTTTTACTATTAATCCCATTAACCCCTGGCCATCCCATAATATCACATCTATCTATCTATCTTAACTTGTTCCTATCTATTTATATATGATAGTTGGGGGGGGGGTAGATTTCAAAAGCTATGGAGAAAATATTGTGTAGTGGTAACACAGGGTATTTATAGCCATTGCTTTGTTTAGAACGTTTGAATTTTAAAATTAATATAAATTCGGGTGTTTGTTAAAATAGGTTGATATAGATAAATATGAACAGGTTCAACGTTTTAAACAAAGCAATGGCTATAAATACCCTGTGTTACCACTACACAATATTTTCTCCATAGCTTTTGAAATCTACCCCCCCCTCAACTATCCACTCAGACAATGAATTGACACCAATGACGACTATGGATGTAATACTAGATGCCCAACCTATCAACAGGAATTCATAGCCATATCAGCTATATATACATATGTATACCAGACAACTTCCATTTACCCACTTTTCCGCTCTGGTGATGGCCTTAGGCCGAAACATGTTAGTAACACAAA
>VCCN01004142.1:968419-978772 GCA_006491835.1 Architeuthis dux | reverse complement strand
TAATATTTATAAATTCAGGCCTATTTAGACATAGATGTTTTTAGTCTCTTCCGCCATACCGTACCTAATTTCGTAAATGGTTACATCAGCTGGCGACGATTAGCGAAAGGTTGCCATTAATATTTCGATGTACACACGACTACCAGAAAATTCGTCCTAAACTATAAATACTAGTGTTTAAAAAACAAAAGTCGCTCCCGAGTGGATTCGTACCACCAATCTCTCGATTACGAAACAACACACTTATCAACTTCGCCGCGGAACATATGTAATAACTATATCCACAATGTTGTCTATAAAGTATACAGACACTTCCTTGTAAAATCCTGAAACACTTATAAATTAATTTTTGAATTTCTCATGTCTTAAACCCATGATTTAGCCTTTTAAAGTACTCAGATATGTCAACTGGAAGACGAGATATGAAATTCTGTTTTGTTGGTGTATGCTGGCGACCATTTTGTTTTATGCAAATGAGGTAGTTCTTCCCAACGTTTTTCTTGGGAACATCTTTCTTCTGAAAGAGGACATCCTAAGGAACATTTTGGTACGCTAAATGTAGAATCACG
This sequence comes from Architeuthis dux, assembly GCA_006491835.1. Taxonomy (NCBI): domain Eukaryota; kingdom Metazoa; phylum Mollusca; class Cephalopoda; order Oegopsida; family Architeuthidae; genus Architeuthis; species Architeuthis dux. Next base: position 978,203 of record VCCN01004142.1, on the reverse strand, counting down.
GGGGGGGGTGCTCGGTAGGCCCTGCTGGCCCCCGGCCTACAAGCTATTGCATCCTTCAAACTAATGTAACAGCTCACCTGCTTCTTAATGGCTACACGTTTGTATTTCCGCGCCAAAACAAACATGGCGGCGATTTTCTACGTGTGTCCGACGTGTGATCTTTTCTACATATGGTCCTTTTCAGGACTAAATCTCGCCTACCACATTACCGTGATCATTTAATACACACAGCCCTTTTCAGGGCTACACAATTAAGATTCACCTCTACACACGAAAGCCACCTTTCTATTAACGGCCCTTTTCAGGGCTAACCAACTATCTCACATTCTACACTGTGATCCTTTTATACATACGGCCCTTTTCAGGGCTAACCAACTCTCACACATTCTACATCCAAACAACCATCATATTAGCGTACATACACGCTATTAAACTAATTTATATGCCTTTAATTTTCAGATACATCATGGCAGATTATAATTTAACTCAAAAAATGAAAAGACACGCTGTTATTGTTGCCTTAAGTGCAAAACACAGCGATTTAGAAATTGCAAACCTTTTTTAATGTTGCCAGATTATCTGTTCATAAAGTTCAGAAGGGGTTGGAAGCCTCCGGCGGGGATGTTTCACCTGTAGCTAAGCAGAAATGGCATTCTCAATGTTCTGACACTATCAGGACACCAGAGTTTGTACAACAGGTCCAGAACATTATGTATAGTTAGCAATGTGCAGATGTCTTCTGTCACGCTAAGGAACGCAACTGATGTAGTAACATAGATTTTCATTCCTGTTCTAATGACCTAATAAACATGCTGAATTTAAAGAATAATACAATTATAAGAAGTAGTAATAAAAACAAAAACAAACAATTTTTAAAATTCGTTTGTGGTCAACAGAACGCTATCCTCCAAGCCCACTACAATGCTAATCTCTATTATCTACGAATATAAAATGCAATGTGTATCCATATATTTCATATACGCCGTCAGTTTTTACATCACGGGTAAACTAGTTATACTATATTACACGTAAACTTGTGTTGATTTTCTTTCTCCAAATTTTGCTGCTTCCACAAATGCTTACAAGTGTTTTTGAAAAGCTGTATGGATTTGTTTTGATGATTGGTATGCTTTGTTCTCAAATGAGACTGTAATTTTGAAGGAGCCAGGCACTGGTTGCTACATTTTACACTGCAACACATGGAGTAGAGGGAGTAGAGCTTGTTAGTTCGTCTTGGGGAAGGAAAAAGCCATCCTTAATGCATTCTTCATTCCACTTTCTTTTCTTAAGTTTTGAGGAGAGGGCCCTTTGGTCCTGGTATTTCCTCTTGAGATTGATTTAAAAGATAATTCCATGGAGAAATACATTCTGTTTACCTTTTCTTATTAAACAAAGTGCTGGGGGTCTATACGGATGCTTTACTTGAGAATTCAAAGAAATAGAAAGTTAAGTTAAATATTTCACTTTTATTTGATTAATTATGTTTTATGGAGAAATAAGGGGAAGCAAGTTGGAAAAAATAACAGATGACTGAAGAGAAAAACTGGAATTATTTCCCTTAGATTATACTAGGCTAGTAGCGAATATAAAACTTTTTTTTTCAATGCAAACACTTAAGAGAATACCAAAAATAATTAGGGAAATTAGTCTGAGTAAATTATGTCATTAACCCTTCCTATTTCATTCACCCCTAAAATAATTTCATTCAGCATTGGGTGAATCATTCAGTTTAAGTATCACTGTTTTAAATTAATCATCGTCGTTACTACTACTACTATACCATTAGTTTAATAAAACAAAACAACGTGGCGATATAGTGGTTAATATGAACGACGTCTACTAGTGAAGCCTTCGTGGCCGAATCAGTAAGACGCTGTCACGGTAAGACAAGCTCCCTACGATAAGGGATGCGAGTTCAACTTTTTATTCCCCATCCATGCTGCTTCCTTATGGGTTATAGAATAACGATCTGGGCTTTGTGTTAAAGCGCCATAGAAATACTTTGTGTGTTGGAATTTTCTATTCTTTGTTCCTATCTGGTTAGGTGACTTTGCTAAAATTGCGAAATCATTCACTAAGTCAAGGTTATTTGAAACCTGACAACATTTTCGATTCTTTTTTCTTTCTTTTTTTTTTTTAGTTCTGATGTTTCTGGAATTCCCAATTTCTTTATTCGTTTCTTGTTTCTAGCAGCCAGGCTAGTCGGGGGCGGGGCGGGGAGGGGTACTTTGGCTCCCCTTATTGAGCGTAGTGTAGAAATCGGATTCACGTGATCGCCACGGGAGACTCTCTGCATCAGTGGTTCTTGACCTGTTTTGTTCCATACCCCACTTCGACAGCTAAAAATAGGTTGATGAGGCCCCTTACTAAAATAAACCAAATGTTGAATAGGTATAATAATAATATAATGTTTAATTTTGAAATTTACCGAAATTTAGAGTTTTGAACCAAAAAGAAAAACTTTAACTCAACGAGAAATAAAATCAGAAAATATTTTTAATCAAATTCTAAAGTTTTTCATCGAATATGACATGCTATAATAATATCACTTCAAAATTACTATATCATCTAAAAAAATGTTTAATCATATAAAATTTGTCATTGAATATGACATACTATAATAATACCAGTTAAAATGTACAATATCATCTAAAAAAATCTTTTAATCAAATTCTAAAATGTTTCATTGAACATGACATGCTATAATAAACTACTTAAAAATTACCATATCATCTAAAAAATGTTTTAAATCATATAAAATGTTTCATTGAATATGGCATTCTATAAAAATACCACTTAAATATTACAATATCATCTAAAAAAATTTTAATCAAATTCTAAAACTTTTCATTGAATATGACATGCTATAATAATATAACTTAAAAATTACAATATCATCTAAAAATCTTTTTTAATCATATACAATTTGTCATTGAATATGACATTCTATAATAATACCACATAACATTTATAATATCATCTAAAAATATAACAAAATCAAATTTTCAAGTTTGGTAATCTAGTCAGACCCTTGAGCTTGATGTTCACTACAAATAGTTTTGATTTCAGGCTTTAATTTAGTTAGCTTCAGTTCGACTGAAACTTGTATAAAAATATTATAACAAGGATGAATAATTAAATATAGTGAAATGATGACCAAATATTTATCGGCTGTATTTTTAATATACCGAATCGAACCCAGGACCTTCTGTGTGTGAGGCAGACGTGTTAACCAGTACACCATCCGAGCGGACACACATGCTATAATAATACCACTTAAAATTTACCTTATCATTTGGTAATCTAGTCAGACCCTTGAGTTTGATGTTCACTATAAATATTTTTGATTTCAGGCTTTAATTTAGTTAGCTTCAGTCATAAGTCTCCTTATTTTGTGACATTTGGTCGGTTTCTTCTATTTTGTACGACTCAGATTTGAGCCACGGAACATTTTGCTCTCCCAAATTCCAAATTTTCCCCAATATATTTAAATTGCCCCCTTGTGGGCTCTACATGATCCTCAGCTGCTTACGACATCTGGTATCCACAGACGGTCACCCATCTAGGTACTGACCAGGCTCGACGTTGCTTAACTTCGGTGATCGTACGAGAACCGGTGTGTCCAACGTGATTTGGCTGTAACACTTTGAATTCCCAATGACCTCAAATGTTAATTGCTTTTCCCTAATGCTCAGGTTTAATCAAGAAACTCTTTACAGGATTTGTTTATCTTCGTGTTTTAAGTTGTTAGAAACCGACAACCAAATCTGGCAACATCAACATAATCAACAGTGTAATGTTTATATATGTATGTATGTATATATGTATGTTTAATGTCAATAAACATGCCGAAACGGAAGCTACCCAACATGCCCTATAAGGAGCCTTCACTTCCGGTACCGGAAGTGAGGGCCCGCAACTGGGAACTGGGAAGAGTCTTCTTGAACAGCGGCTATCAACCTGAATACATCGCGCCTTTGTTTCTCCCTTCCCTTTCTAAACACAACTAAATGCGGTTCTAACCAAACGTGTTTAACCAACATAGCTAAGAACAGAAAATAGCAAACAACAAACAAAGAACACAAAGACGTAATAAACATCAACATAGGTTTCTTCAGTTTTGAGTTGGGCTGGCTGGCTGGCTGCACCAATGGAGCCAGAGAGCTGAAAATTCAAACATTTATTCCTTATTATGTCTAGAAAAACCTTTTTTTGATTCACCACCAAAATCATCTTTTTTTTAATACACCACCAAAATCATCTTTTATGTGGGGTTCAATTTACAATGTAATTTGTATGCTAAATTGGTACCTTAGTTTGTATCCATCAGTGTTCACGCTTGTTTTTTTGTTTTTTTAAATTTCGGACTTATTTAGTAATCACAGTCCAACAGCGAAGTAAGTTATTCATTTATCACCCCTTTTTCCAATTCTTTACTTGATCCCGCCCCCCAAAGGGCGTTGGTCGCATGACGGTTTCTATTGAGTGACTAACCAGACCTGTTCTACTTGTGCGTTTAAATCAGACCGTGCGTAGACGTGTTTTCCGAACAAAGGAATGTATGTTTATATTTTTAAGCTAAGTGATTGTATGTAGGCGTAAGTGTGTGACAAAAAAGCAGGCGTGATGCGTATATACAGAAGAAGCATGTGATTAATATTCACCACAGATATTAAGTATATTGACCATGAAGGAGATTATGTTGAAAAATAAATATGTGTCGTGTAAAATAATTGATTTTCCATCAGTGGACTATTGACTTATTGATGTACCAATGTACATATATTTTCACAGATATTAAGTATACTGACCACGAAGGAGACTATGTTGAAAAATAAATATGTGAGTGTAAAATAAATGCTTCTTAAACGCTTCTTAACTCATGAAATCAAGAATTTTACTTGACAGAAGTTTTTAAAAAAGCATATCCGATGCTTGCTAAAGCCAAACATTATGGAATCAGCACACATAGAACATGTTCTTCTTTTAGGAGTTAAAATTCGTGGGGAAGTTCTTTTGACCCTTTTAAGGGTCAAAATCGAGAGGGAACTTTGTTTTTCCCTTTTATAAAATATCATTTGTTTTTCTGTGTTTTTATATTAGAAGTTATTTTCCCCGGGCAACGCCGGGTGACCCTGCTAATGTAAGATACACTTCAAAGTTTTGTCAACCAAAGATTATGGAATCAGCACACTTAGAGCATGTTCTCCTTTTAGGAGTTAACATTCGTGGGGAAGTTCTTTTTACTCTAAGGTGTATTTGATGACTTAAATGGTTACTACCTATGGCGAAAATTATGGAATCAGCCCATTTAGAGCATGTTCTCCGAGATTTCTTTTACTTCGCAGCGAATAAGCAAATCCCGGATATGACACAAAACAATTTTTGTTTAATAGCTGAACATTCTGGCTTCATAAAATATACCTCACACAAATTAGATTAAATTATTTAAATTAATGGCATAATGTTAATGCAAATTAGTCTGCAGTTAAAAGAGAGTACTTGCAGATCTTGGCTAATTGAAAAGAAACCTGGATCCAACAAAAGACCTCTCAATTGAATCAATGGAAAGGATTATAAAACTCCCACATGGAATGTGACAAAAAATGTTGGTCGTTCCCAGTCAGTTGTGTCTAGAATTTGGTGCAAGTATAAACAAAATGGGGAAGTTATAAAAAAAAACATACGGGTAGACTATGGGAAACGTGAAAGCCTCAGCACAGAAAACACAAAGCAATATGTCTTGAAAATAGAAAATGCTCAACAAAACAAATGAAAAACAAATGGGTGGAAACAAGAGTTAATGGTTGTGACATAACTGTGAGAAATCGGCTAAATGAAATATTATTACAAACAGAAAAGCCAAACGAAAACTCGTACTAACACCTAAACAGAAGAAAACAAGGTTACAGTGAGCTAAAGAGAAGCAATCATGGACTGTGGATGATTGGATGAAAGTGATATTCATTGATGAATCACGAAACTGCATTGGCCAAGGCAATGATGCTGGAAACTTTGTTTGGTGCCGTTCCAATTAAACACATAAAGATGACCATCTGAAGAAAACAGGCAAATTTCACTACTCATTTATGATATGGGGTTGCATGTCTAGTAAACGACATGGGGAGATGGCAATCATTACCTCAACAGTCAATGCACAGGTGTACATCAACATTTTTGACACTTATTTCATCAATAGAAAATAGTTTTGGTGATGATGAAGTCATTTTTCAGGATGATAATGCATCTTGCCACAGAGCAAAGAGTGTTAAAGCTTTTCCCCGGGAAAGGCATATCAAATCAATGACATGGCCAGCGAACAGTCTGGATCTCAATCCGATTAGAAATTTAGGGTGGACATTTTTATAAAAATGGTCCATGACAAGGCTCAATCCTACAAATATGCTCTATCAACCGCTATTCGAGAAAACTGGAACCAGCTTGATGAAAAAAATTATTTTTCACTAGTGAAAGAATTCAGACCGTCTTAAAAGCCCGAGGAGAAGCAGCAAAGTACTAATCGTCTGATGTTAGTGTCTTTGTTGTTTGTTGTTCGTGTGTTCTTATCTGTTTAGCTGTGTTTAGTTTGAACGCGTTTGGTTCACAACTGTATTTAGCTGTGTTTAAGAAAAGAAGAGAGACGGAACAAAGACACATGTGCTCAGGGCGATGCCTGGACCAGAGAGACTGCAATGAAATACCCTCCCCGATTGGGAACCACTGGTCTAGACAGTTTCAATTCTTCTTCGAATTGCTAACTTTTCATCAATTCTCGATTCTAGTGTTTTTGACACGGTTCCAAGTATGACATCATAACCATCATTTTCCATAATTTTCTCAGTTCCCGGGTAAGGTCCTGGTATCTTTTCAATTGTTCGCTTTCTTTCGTGTTCACCCTGTTGTCCACTGGCACAGCCATATCTACACTCCTGGGCAAAAATAAGAGCCAAGCTTTTTTTATTACATTTTTTGCTATTACTCTTTTATTCTAACAATTATTGGTGAAATATTCGACACTGTTATACAACAGTGCTTGCGGTGTTTATGCGCAGACTTTGTCTTAGTATGGGATAGCTTTTTCTCTTGTTTCTTCAGAAAACTGAGCCGTTTGGTCAAGCTTGTCTAATAGTTGTTTACAGTGTGCTGGATCAATGTCGTTCCATTCATCTCTGACTGCTTTCCACAGCTGGTCAGTGTTCCCAAATTTCCTCCCAACCAGTTTGGCCTTAAAATGCGCCCTTGTGTTCTCTATGGTGTTAAGATCTTTTATATGATTGAAAATGCTTGGCTCAATTCTTTTTTGACCAGGAATGTACGATCTGGAAGTTTCCTTGTTTACGACTATTGAATCTGGTTTCTTTACTTGGACGGATTCGTCGGTTTTGATCTTCTTTCATTCTCTAAGACAGAGTCTAAGGGGTTGTTGGTGGCCTAACGGTTTAATGGCATGGGGAATGGAATCAGCGACGCGTGTTCAAACTCAGGCTGGGGCAGTTGGCATTCAGTTTACACTAATTCCCTTGGAAAAGGCATGAATCCATCTCTCCCCTAGGCTATGGGTAAATAGCTGGACAGACTGGGCCCTTCAGCCTTGGTTGGCAACTAGTCTAGGAGATGGACAACTCCGATTCCAAACCTGGAAAGTCCAACCCTTCGCCCAGCGTCGCGAGAGGAGGGGACGGTTAATGGGGCTCTGGTGAAGCTTCGACAGACCTAGCAGACCAGAAGTGGATTATAATAAATTGCTCAGGTAAAATAAAGGAGAATTAAAACGAACGGACGAAATAACGTAACCGCTGTCTCCACCTCCCCTTGACACCTTGCATATAAGTGGAAGATGTAAAAAGAAACAAAAACAGATTCAGGTTTGTGCATATACCATTGGTTCGCATGGTTTAGTATTAGTATTAGTAGTAGTAGTAGTAGTAGTAAAGTCAAAATAAAAACTGAATCACAGCCTGAATGTACAAATTGTTTCATGTATGTCAGACGTGATAAAAACGACTCAGCCAAATTAACGATTTCGGCAGAAGACCTAATTTAACCCTCACTGCCATCTTTTACAAGACTTACGAGCTGCTCTCCTCAAAATTGACACATTTTTTTCATTATTACTTGTTTATCTCCCTTTCATTATCCATATGTATGGATTCATAAAACAGGATAATATTGCAACTGCTACAACCAGTGTACGTAAAAACAATGACAAATATGGCGCTGAACGATCGGGGAAGGATGAAGGGTGGGTTTAAAAGGGTTAGATTTGATCGTCTGCCAGCTATAATAGCTTTTGTAGCTTAGTCGGTAAAACAGAGTCTGACATAGGCAGCTTCCCGAGGTAAAATGGATTCGAGTCTGGGTCTCACATAGAGGTTATTCCTTATTTCCAATCTGAGCTGTTTACTCACTGTCGTAGACTGATGGTCTGAGTATGTTGCGACAAAAAGCAACTAAAAATTCAAGATGGAAGAAAATACTAGTCTAAAATGATTAATAGTTGAATTCACAAAAGCATCTGTTTTATGCTTTATAAAGAGCTAGAAAGAGCATACCTCATCCAACGCCATTGCCAGTGGGGGTAATAGTGCATGAATCTATCCAAAAGTTTAATCACTTCTTCCGTAGCCTATTGCCCACCCTTCCAGGGAATTCCATTGAAATCCATTGAGAACTTTTGGAGATATCGTGTGAACATTACATTTTGGCGATATTATGTAGTGTTGACATATAACTACGCAGGGGAGGTAATTGTGCATCGATCCGCTCCAAAATTTTCAGTGGGTGTAATAGTGCATGAATCTATCCAAAAGTTTAATCCGTAGCCTATTGTCCACCCTTTCATTGAGAACTTTTTGAGATAGTCTGTGGATAGACATGAACGTATAAATAAAAGTATGGGGGGGGGGGAATGGAAAAATATCTCTCAATCAAAAACAAATTCCTGGATCTTCCCCCAAATTTAACCACTTCCTCCTTACCCCATTGTCACAATATTTCATTGGAATCCATTGAGTACTTTCGAAGATATCGTGTGGACAGACGGAAAGACGGGAATACGGAAAGACCAAATGCATATACCTCTCCAACTTCGGTGGCTGAGTTAAATGAGAAGATATTTACACCCATGGATTTCTCCGCTCTTGGTACTTGTATGGACTTGCAGGTCTGGCTATAAACACAAGGGCAAAACGTTTTCTTATTGCTACAAAGTCGAACCAGTCATGTTTTACCAACATTAGTCCTCACTAATATAACATTAAACCTGATACCCGACTGCTTTGAATATAAAAGGGTTTTGACGTTAGTTTATTGAACAGGTGTGAATGTCTTATGTTTTCACTTTATAGCTTACCATGAACTGAAAACATGAGCCGTGTTTGTCGGTGAAAAAATAAGAAAGTCGTTGCAAACTTCTAGACAATGAAAAGAAACTGGAGAACTTAAAGAAAACATCAAGTAGAGTTTCATTCCGACTTTTATGTATTCTGGGTCATTTTTACATTCACCTGCTTGTGACAGTCAAAAAAGTGGGTCGTAGTAAAATACGAAAAGGTCAACTTGATAGCCCTTAGCCTACTGCAGAGGTTCCCAACCTTTGTCGTCCCGTTTACCCCTTGGCAACTTTTCGAAAGTAAATTTACTCCCACGCGTCTTTGTTCAGTAATTTGAGTTTACACCTCTAACATAATAATACTACCTGCAAAGGGGAAATTTTTAAAATACTGTTTTTAACATTATTATTTTAAGTTTGAAGAAGAAGAAGAAGAAGAAGAAGAAGAAGAAG
>VCCN01004142.1:878081-899026 GCA_006491835.1 Architeuthis dux | reverse complement strand
CGATACTGTATACGACTATAACATGCAACATATTGTTTTAACTGCTGTCATCAGCGACTGTGTGTCCATATGAGAACACCAAGATAAGTCTGTCACAAACGACTAGAAGACTGACAAGGAAAAACAGCTCTTTACAATTACACGGGATCACTTCAACATCCTTTCCCTAGTGGCCATTTGATCTTCATCCCTCTAATTCTTGTCTGCATTTTGTCAAACGGATTGTATTAATCATTGTGCATGGTATGGTCAGACTATTTTCCACGTCTATGTTCATTTATTCAAAACGTTTCGGCCGTGTACCCTCTCCGGTCTTCGTTGGGTGTTCTTTGCTCTATAATGTGGACAAAGAACACCCGACGAAGGGTAAACGACCGAAACGTTGTGAATAAATGAACATATAGACGAGGAAAATAGTCTAACCATACCATATACAATGATTGATTGATTTAGCGGCATATCAACCCTTGATGGGTCATTTAACCCTTTATGAGGCAATTGACTATATATGATCACTTAAATTGGGTCTAAAGATAGCGCCATCAATAAGTTTTGAGGTTTTTGTACGGTTTTTTTTTGTACGGGCCATTATAATGGGGTGTGGTACACACCCCATTATAAAAGCCTGTATTTGGCCCGTACAATACAATTTTTAAATCTACCCGGAGGTGTTATTTTATTTTTGTCAATATCAATTTCTTGTATCTATTCATTATATTGAATGTTTCAATTCTATGTTTTATTTAACTTTCTATTATATTTTAATTTTTTTCATATTTTCTATTTTGGTCACTTTTTGGGCGAGGCACTATATATGATCACTTCATCAGAGGTTTTGGCCCCATAAACAAAAGAAATTCAGAAAACTTGCAACTAAAGATATCTTGTAATTTGGTCTAGTTTAACATACAAAAAGGTTATTTTGATATCTAAAATAGTTTTAGGGGTGCCCTATAAAGGGTTAATGTCGAAATTACTTAAAATTCCGAAAGTCGGAGGTTTTTCTTTTTCATATAAGACACCCCTCTCCCTTTTTGTCTTACCCCTCCGCAGGGGATCCAGTCGCCGTATTCTAGGCCCCAGCCGACAGCGCCACATACACAAGGATTATCCCCAAGTTTTGGCAATTAACACCGCCCTTGCTCACTGAAGCAGTCTAAGGGGACGAAATGCTGTATTTTATTGAGAAAGTTTTGCGTATCGGGTCGAATTGAGAATTCGTAAGGACTTTCACGACAAATATCATGAGTGTAGGTAAACCCTTATTTCAAACCCATGCAAATTGTGTATATGCAAGCCAGGCCGTTGCGGGGCCAAACTCCACTCCTCCTAAATTAGGTGAGGAGTGTTGTTGTTGCTACGGTGGGAAAACCCAGCCTTCGACTGGAGTTAACAAAAGTTTGTTTGTTCTTATTACTATAAGTGAAGCCTTGCCTATTTCATTTTCTTCATTCCGCACCTACTCCACAGATTATTTCCCCCACCTATTTTCATTGCTTACTGCAATGCGGAAATGTGACCCGGGAAACCTTGAGGGGTGGAGTCTGTGTGCTTTTTGAATAGGCGGACCTTTCAAAAGCCTTGGGTCTGGGTGCGGACCTTTCAAAAGGCTGGAATCCGTGGGAAAATTCATTTAAATAAAAGGGGTCTTAGGTAATTAAAAGGTTGGAAACCCCTGCTTTAAACTCCCACACACTAGGTTAAGTTACTATAGACAAGCTGCTGATGATTACTGAAATTTACCTATGGCATCTAAATGGGTAGTGAATATTAGAATTTAATTGTAGTAGAATTTTGCTTGGAACATTACTGGGTCAGACCATGAGCACTTTTCCGGGGGGATGGGGCAAAAGGATATATTCAGAATATCTTAGTGGCAACTCTGTTACCAGCGAATAATAATACAGTCTTTTTATACGTGCACATCATGTTGGGGTTACCTAAAACAACTGCACTACACCAGTATCCTTTATTGACTGTAAGGTTCCAACTTTCAAACTCCCTCGCCCTTGGTGAGAAGGCCTGATCCAGGGGGGCTCAAATACCCCGTTTCCCCCTCCCATAGCAGACACCCATGGGTCAGATGTTTTATCCAATTTAAATAAATATTCCGCCACATATAATTACTGTGTGTGACTGACTGACTGAAGTTGAAATTAGCTAGATATATTAGGCAGAGCCGTGTGAGGTTTGAAGTTTGGGATCGGCGGTTCTCGAGAAATCTAATTAAAAAAATTATAGATCTTTTTAGATATAAAATATCTAAATTGGCAACACTGAAGAGAAGTAACTGAAATGTTTCGAAATAGTAGTGTCGTAAGACGGACGGAAAATTGTTTTACATGACTATTATGGCAGGCTGCTACACACACCATAAAGTCTGTCCCCTCCCAAACTTGGAACGGGCACTTCCTTAGTACCTTTTATTGTATTTTACCTCAGTACTGCTATGACCCACTTAGAAAATAAATTATATACTGGGCTCGGTGGTCCCACGAAGATCTTCTATTTTTGTCAACCCCAGCTCGACTAAACCGAGTCAAAGGCTATTTCAAATGTATGTGCCCCTCCAAAGAACAAAAACACTATTCATTTTTTTTTTACAAGGACACATCTGTATAGAATAGAATTTAAGTGCCAGAAAGAGCTCCGGGTCAGGATTATTGTGACGTCGCTTACAACAAAGAGAAATGACAGTTTATTGTTGAAGCGACTTATTTTTAAAGCATATTTAGAAAGAATAACTGAAAATGTATATAATACAACTTATTACATAACATTACATAATTACTTAACCTAATGTTAGCCAACTTTGAATGTCTAATTAAAGTTTTTAAGAAAAAACGTTGAAGTAAACATTGAAGACTGCTGTAGGGTCAAACTCCACTCCTACTTCTATTCCAAATGAAGATGATTACTGAAACTTCTGTATTGTATATATAATAAATAAAGGCTTAGTCGTGATTTCAAATTAGGGAAATGTTAATTTTATATATCGGTTTGGTTTATCGTGACTGGATAGACAGAGTTTACTCACCTAAATTAAATGAGGAGTGTTGTTGTTATGGTGCGAAAACTCCTGCCTCCAACTTCGACTGCAGTTTAACAAAAGTTTATTTGTTCTTATTACTGTAAGTGAAGCCTTGTCTATTTTATTACGTTCATGCACCACTTACTCCACATGGTAATTTTATATATGGGTTTGGTTTAAACGTTATGGGATATACAAACAGTGAAGAGTTTACTCCCCCAAATTTGATGAGGATTGTTCTTGTTCTTGTTACGCCCCCACCCTCGTAACAATTTGACTGGATAAAAACGTAATGTTTTTACAACAAAATTTATGTTTGGACGATTGAACTACTTCTTGTTAACATTCAAATAGTTTTTCGGGCGATTGAATTCCTTCTTGTTAACATTCAAATAGTTCTTCGGACAAATGAATTCCTTCTTGTTAACATTCAAATAGTTCTTCGGGCGATTGAATTCCTTCTTGTTAACATTCAAATAGTTCTTCGGGCGATTGAATTCCTTCTTGTTAACATTCAAATAGTTCTTCGGGCGATTGAATTCCTTCTTGTTAACATTCAAATAGTTCTTCGGGCGATTGAATTCCTTCTTGTTAACATTCAAATAGTTCTTCGGACGATTGAATTCCTTCTACCCTTCTCAAAACGATAGAAAATAAAATGTATGCTGTTTTCTCGCAAAAAAATTAATTGAAGCTTCAAGAAAAATTTCAACTGGTATTCCCCGCTTTTGGACAGTTCGCTTTACACCATTTTGTCATCATTCATTTCTTGTCGCTCGCTGCCAGGCCAGTTAGGGGTAGGGGACTTTGGCTTGCGTTATTGAGCGTAGACTAGAGATCGGTCTCCTCCTTAGGAGGATTAACTGAATCGCCACGGGGGCTCTCTACACGAACCCGAGCTGCTTACGGCACCTGGTATTCCTAGGCCATGGTTAGGCAACCTGCGGGCCTGATCCAGCCCGCGAAGAGATTATGACCGCCCCGCAAGCAAATATTGGGATACTATGCTTATATTTTATGCTTTAAAGATTCTTTGTGTCTTTTTAATAGATTTAAAGAACGTTTTGATTGAAATAAACTTTTACTAAACTGAGTTCTTTCATTACTAATTGGCATTCTTGGTTAAGTACAAATCATCTGGCATTTGTTATTCATTGATTTCCGGCAAAAAAACTAGATGTATTTAAATGAATAATTTCGAGCTTTGTTATGACATTTGACTGGCCCGCCGTCCACTCATTAATACGCGATCCGGCCCGCAGATGCAAAAAGGTTGCCGACCCTTGTCCTAGGCGGTCACCCATCTAGGTACTGACCAGGCTTGACGTTGCTTAACTTCGGTGATCGTACGAAAACCGGTGTGTCCAACGTGATTTGACCGTATAATTTTCTACGCACAGTAAAATAACCTTTTTCTGTATACATCTCGTACAATTCTCCAGGAATCCTATTTTTCAACTCATCCAGTAGTTGCACATACATTTTCAAAGTTCTCGCGTAATGACTATGCCTAGCTGCATATAAAATCGGAATCATTCTTTTACTGCTAAACACATGCAATTCGTGCTCTCCAGTACGCTCAGAAAATAGTAGCACTCTTAGTATAGAAGCGTTTTGTGATACGAGTGGACGGGATCCGGCGAGTTAATAGCCAGCAATTCATAGCAAACGATTAATAGCCGTATATACTTTATAGCCAGATAAATTCATGGTTATATCTCGCTGATCTGGTGTCGGTAATTTAACTATAAGTCAATAAGCTTATGAAGTGATGCTATGTAGCATAGTAAAGTAAATAATTTAAGTATTTTTAATCATTGTTTTTTCCCCCCGGATCTCTGAGATTATTAAAAATAAATTAGATTTAATTGTAATTTATCTTTTTTTCGAATCGAATTTGAAAAAAAGTAAACGTAGGAATATTTAAGTTGAGCACATATTCTAGGCACTACTGTGTTTTTGAATTGGAATCAATTTCTTCTTAACCTCTGACCTTCCATGGGTGATTTATGTTTCTAGATTTGTTTTGATTTTATTCATAACAACGTCAGCCACTGTAGCATAGGTGCATGGTATTTAAGAGTTATTCTTCAATGAGTTTATTGGACTAATCTCATCAAATCCCACTACCACCCAATAACTTATTAGACTATTCAAGTACAGTCCAAAGTCTATGGATTGTGGATCACCCAATCGGACCAAGTAAAGATTAGCACCAGCCAGGTGGATCTAGTAAAGATTAGCACCAGCCAGTCGAACCTAGTAAAGATTAGCACCAGCCAGTTGGATCTAGTAAAGATTAGCACCAGCCAGTTGGATCTAGTAAAGATTAGCACCAGCCATTCGGACCTAGTAAAGATTAGCCCCAGCCAATCGGACCTAGTAAAGATTAGCCCCAGCCAGTCGGACCTAGTAAAGATTAGCACCACCAAGAGTAAAAGTGGTGCTGATCTTCACTTTACCCCCGCCCGCCCAAAAGTCTTCTTTAAAGGTCTCGTTTTATACGTTTGTCTTGTCAGACTGTTCTTAATTTGAAAAGAATGCAACATTTTAACCTGTTCGCTACCAAGTATATATCTTTTAACGTTGTAACTCCTAATGTTTAAAATGGTTTTATTTTCATACAAATCAACTAATATGTACAACAGAATATCTAATAGATGTAATATATACATAAATATATGTTGTTGTTATTGGTCTGCCTCTGTCTGACAATGACAATGGAGCGTACGCCAAGGATTTGCCCTTGGTTGACCTGCAGCGACTGCTGTGGCTGTATAACCGGATTCTCGAGCGACAAACTCTGTTGCAGCTATTTCAGGCAGTGTTGCCAACTCTGGCTAGTTTGACTGCCAAAAAGTGCTAAATATTTTTTTAATAGCCAAAAAACACCAAAAAGACGCTAAAAATTGTCAAGAATAGCCAAAAAACGGCCAAAATGTTTAAGCGCAAACGCGCCAATTTAGTGCTTTTTTGCACTGCCAAAACAAGAAACACTCTGTATCTAGCGCGAAACGCGCTAAATAGGCAACACTGATTTCAAGTGTTGTCCGCCCCAGGCTGTTTAGCTGCTGTCACTGCCTTCTGCCTTATTGGACTATTCTCATCAAACCGTCACTGCCACGTCATAACTTATTAGACTAGTCCTTCTCCAAGTTTATTCAAGTGGAATTTTTGTCTGGTGTTGAGTCTTTTGTTGATTGTTCATATGTCTCGTTCAGTGTCTCCGCCCGTCCCCACCTAACAGAGGTGTTGGACTAATGACCTTATAAGAGCCTGCTGGCAGAAGCTACCTGATGTCGCATGTATGGGAGGAGAAGTGCATGCCCCCACCCGCCCCTCGGAAGGTTCGACATGTCAAATTTTAACAGCAATTTGATATTGGAGAATTAAAACATTTCAACCGAACGGTCGGTCTTGTATATCTTTTTAGTTCGGTTCCAGATCAGTCAAGTTGTCAGATTTGTGCAGCTTTACCCGAAGAAGAGGCCAATGCTGCCAAAAGTTTGAAATAAGAAAAATAGCTATATAGAGCATAGCATTTTATGTTCTTTTTGGGTTAGTCTTCACCAGACCTACATTTTCACAACCAGTCAATGACGTAGCAAGGGTTCTCAGCGCTCGGGAGTGAACACAGCGCTCAGGGACAAAGACAGTGCCTGGGGGCAATTGCGCTATATCCCAGGGGAGGGCATAATAATTATTTAACAGGCATTATTACACAGAGGAAATTTTCCTCCCTTTTACATCTGCCCCCTCTTGCTACGTCTCTGCAACCAGTGGGCATTGATATAAGTGTATTTCGTTAGTCCCCGCTCCCCCAGGGTTATGGTGACGGTTAGGCTTTTCGTTTTCGTGGTGGTCACTAACGAAAAGATTATATCATAAAGAGAGTACCAACTGAAGATACATCTAACAGATGTAATAGGGGTTGGCATTAAAGGTGTGAGTATTTTATGTGGTAATCTATGTTTACTGTTTTGTCTGAAATGGAGTTCCAGTATGAGAGTGATCTTGATGTCAAGAATCTGTCTCTAATACCAGGGTGAGGGTGTATCTGGTATGTGTGGCAGTGACCTCTGTTTGTTGTTCTTAGTGTTCTCTGTAGCATGACTTTGCTCTGTATACACATCTTACAGTGAGTATTTGTGCCCATTTCTACTATGATGTGTGTCATTTTGTAGATGGGTCTTTTTTCGACGAAAAAAAGAACATGACACTTAACGTGTTTTTCTTTTTATTTTTAAGCTTCCGTACTTTGAAATCATGGACGCTAGCTTTTGGTGGAGGTGAACGAAAAAGATCCCAAATTCAAACAAGAATTGTTCTCTCCCAAGTTTTTTGTTTGTTTTCAAAGGGCAGACGGTGCGCTGGTTTGGGTGGAAAAGTGGCAGCTGACGCCCATGTACAGAAACTTTTAAACTTTCAACATGAACAAGTACAACGTTTTATACATAATTATTTTCTTGCTTTTTAGGAGATTCATGAAAATAAAGCCTATGTTTCGGGCCCCGATGAAGTAAAAAAGGTAAGATCTTTACATATAATATAACCGACTTAGAATCGCGCAAAGAGCCATGGAAAGAGCAATGCTAGGTATAACACTAAGAGATAGAAAAACATCAACATGGATAAGAGGGAGGACTAGAGTGAAGGGTATTATACAAATAATTCAACAACAACAATGGCGATGGGCTGGTCACCTGGAAAGAAGAAATGACAATAGATGGTGCAAAAGACTAACCGATTGGTGCCCATGGGACAGTAAACGCAGTAGGAAAAGACCAGACGCAAGATGGCGGGATGAGATAGAAAGGTGTGCCGGTAAGACGTGGCAGAGGTTAGCACAATCGAGGTTTCATGGAAGGAGATGGAGAATGCCTTTGTCCAGCAATGGACTGATGACGGCTGATGGTGATTATAGTCCGTTTTGGATTAACTGTGCTGGTCAAGGCATTTTAGAGTAGAATTTGTTATGCATCTGAAATAGGATAATTCAAGGGTTCTCATTCTAAATCTGCCAGTTGACATTCACCATTTTTTGTTATTACAGGAGAGCTCATTCAAAATCAGAGCCTTTCTTTTTTGATAAATTGTATACCAGCGATTCTGAATGTGACAGCGTAACTCAGGAATCACACAAGATATCCTCATGAAATTCTCTGTGTGAACTAGCAGGCATGTTTTTAGCAAGTTAGTTTTTGAAAATTCCTAAAAGAAATGTCAAAAATAATAGTTTGGGGGGTCGGCGTTCGGAATATTGAGCAAAATAGTGTCGACCTAGAACAAAAAGTAAATAGATGACATATATATTGTTGGAAAGGGGATTTCATCAGCTTTCCAACAATGTATCTTGTTAATTTGTATCTGTTAAAGTTACAACCAAAAACGTGACGCTAAGTATGCAGCATTTTTCAAGGAAATCTCCAGTACAGTCCAAAGTCTATGGATTGTGGAATCGCCCAATCGGACCCAGTACAGATTAGCACCACACCGATCTGACCTAGTAAAGAATAGCACCACATCTATCTGACATAGTAAAGCTTAGCATCACACCAATCTCACCTAGTAAAGCTTAGCATCACACCAATCTCACCTAGTAAAGAATAGCACCACATCTATCTGTCCTAGTAAAAATTATCACCACATTACATCAATCTGACCTTGTAAAGATTATCACCACATCAATAGGACCTAGGAAAGCATAGCACAACATCAATCTGATCTAGTAAAGATCAACACCACATCTATCTGACCTAGTAAAGATTATCACCATATTACATCAATCTGACCTAGCAAAGCTTAGCATCACATCAATCTGACCTAGTAAAGATTAACACCACATTAATCTGTCCCAGTAAAGATTATCAGCACATCAATCTGTCCCAGTAAAGATTATCACCACATCGATCTGACCTAGTAAAGATCAACACCACATCTATCTGACCTAGTAAAGATTATCACCACATTACTTCAATCTGACCTAGCAAAGCTTAGCATCACATCAATCTGACCTAGTAAAGATTATCACCACATCAATCTGTCCCAGTAAAGATTATCACCACATCAATCTGTCCCAGTAAAGATTATCACCACATCAATCTGACCTAGTAAAGATCAACACCACATCTATCTGACCTAGGAAAGCTTAGCATCACATCAATCTGACCTAGTAAAGATCAACACCACATCAATCTGACCTAGGAAAGCTTAGCATCACATCAATCTGACTTAGTAAAGATTAGCACCACATCAATCTGACCTAGTAAAGATCAACACCACATCAATCTGACCTAGGAAAGCTTAGCATCACTTCAATCTGACCTAGGAAAGCTTAGCATCACATCAATCTGACCTAGTAAAGATTAGCACCACCAGGAGTAAAAGTGCTGATGATCTTCACTCGACACAAAAAAGTCGTCTTAAAGGTCTCTGTTAGTCAGACTGTTTGTTTTTAATTTGAAAAGAATGCAACTCTTTAACCTGTTCGCTGCCAAGTATATATCTTTGAACGCTGGCCGGATCTTTCTCGTAAAAAATTGATGAAAACATAAAGTCTTCATTGAATGTTTAAAATGGTTTTATTTTCATACAAAACAACTAATATGTACAACTGAATATCTAATAGATGTAATATATACATAAATGTATGTTGTTGTTATTGTCCCCCTCTGTCCCTGAAGACAATGTAGCGTCCGCCAAGGATTAGCCCATGGCTGACCTGCAGCGACCGCTGTGGCTGTATAACCGGATTCTCGAGCGACATTCATATTTCAGGTGTTGTCCGCGCCAGTCTCTGCAGGTGCTGTCACTGCCTTCTTCCGTTTGCGCTCTCTTCCCACCGGTCCTCTCTCCTCTTCTTGCTCGTCTACCTGCCTTGATGTCAACTCTCCATCATAAATGTATGCAAGAAAAAAAGGCAAAGTAGGACGACTTAACCGTCAAAAATGCATCGTATCACAAGGACTGATATGACCGATCACCGTTAAATTTTTTTTTTACTTTCGTACTGCAGTGACTGTCTGAGTTTTTTTTTTACATTTTATTTGTTTTAAATCCAGTATTGTAAACCATTTTTATTAATTTTTTACTATTTACATTCATCCTATTTTTTAGTTTGTTTAATCACAATTTCAGTAAGGCCTACACGTCAGTGTTATTGTTTACTTTGGTTTTAGTAAAAAAAAAGCGATCAATTATTTTATTACTTAATTTTTATTTAGACGAAGTATTGTAAACCATTTTCATTAATTTTTAACTACTATTTACCTTCATCTTATCTTTTAGTTGTTTTTTAAATTACAATTCAACTTGGTTTTAGTATTATTCGTTAAACCATCTTACACATTGTGATTTTAAAAATAAACTACTACAAATTAAGATACGGGTAAATAGCAGTCAAAAATTAATAAAAATGGTTTACAATACTTGATTTAATATAAAATAAAATAATCGTTTTTTACTAAAACTCAAACAGTCATTGCAGAACGAAAGTAAAAATAAATGTTAGCTTCTTTAGCGGTGATCGGTCAAATCACTCCTTATATGATGGATTTTTAACGGTTAAGTCGCCCTACTTTGCCAAAAAAAACCCAGAATAATACACTACAGTAAGAATTATCTCGTCTGTGGCACTGGACTGACCCCTTGCAACGACGTGTTATCTGGTAGCGTGGCAGCGATCAGATAAACGGTTACGGGTCTTTCTATGACTGGAAGTTTGCGAATGTCATGTTTGTTTAGTAAGAATGTTTGTTTTTCATTTGAAAAGAATGCGCCACTCTAAAGCGTAAATAAAACATGTCTGGTTTAGTCACTCAATAGAAACCGTCGTGCCACCAATGTCTTTTGGCAGCATGCCATGTTGGGGGTGATCAATTAAAAAAAATGGGGGAAATTGGTGATCAATGAATAAGTAACTTCTCTCGCTTTTTTAAATGAGCAGTGATCACTAAAAAAAAGTCTGAATTTTCAAAACAAAAACAAGCGTGAATGAGGCCAGACACAAACTAAGGGACCAATTTGGCATAGACTTACATTGTAAATTGAACCCCCTATTAAAAAGCGGGGGGGGGGGTAAAAACAGTTCTTATTTTTTTGTAGACATAAGGAGTAAATGTGTAAATTTCCAATCCTCTAGCATACAGGCCGTATGCGCGATACATACATAGCCAGCCAGACCGACTTTAACACTGAAGAAACCTATGTTGTCAGTTTGGTTGATGGTTTCTAACACTTAAATTAATTAACATTGCGGGAATGTGCTTTTCTTATAACAAAATCAGTCTATCCATTGTAATTCGGTATAGTTAATAAGCATATTTGCAGGTGCGAAGTGGCGTAACGGTTACTGTCACGGAAAATTGAATCGGCGAGTTTCGGACGAGGCCGTTTACGTTCACTTCGCACTAATGCCCTCGGAAAAGGCATAAATCCATTTCTCCCCCCAGTTATGGGTAAATAGCAAGGCAGTGGAAGCCCTTTAGGGCAGTCCATCTAAGACGGGTCGGCAACCTTTTTGCCCCTACGGGCCAGATCACTTATTAATGAGTGGACGGTTGGCCAGATAAATGCAATGAAAAAACGCTTGCAATATGGGAATTAGCCATTTAAATATTTTCCCCCAAATCAATAAATAACACAAGCTACAAAATCATTTGTGCTTGATCAATGATGCGAATTAGTAAAAGGCCATTCCCCGCCCCCTGTTAATCGACGGCAGAGCATAGGCTGTGACGGCCGCAGAACAGTACGACACCTGGTATTTCCAGACGGTCACTCATCTGTGTAATGACCAGGCTGGACGTCGCTTAACTTCGGTGATCTTACGAGAACCGGTGTATCAAACGCAATTTGGCCGTATACAGCAACTATTAGGGAGATTTGGAAATGCGTTTCGCCTCGTTCATTTGTGTTGGCTTTTTTTTACAGTGATGCCGGCAGCACTATACCCAGGATAACTAGATAAGTGCTCATATGAGCTCATATGAGCTCATACGAGTTGAAATGAAACTAGAAATACAAACAAAATTTAGAACCTGTTGGCAAAAATTTGTGATCCGGAAAATGCTTACGTTCAGGTCCGCCCATTACTTATCAAAAGGCAAATACCTTTGCTCACTTGTCGGCTAGCCATGGCAGAATGTAGTACCCCCCTTGCATATCCGGGTTTTAAATCCTTTTCCAATGGTTCGTATTCTTTTTCTGGCGCAAAAGCATTTCTTTTCTAACATTTCGTAGACGTTTGCATCAGAAAGTCTACAGTAATACGTTGCACTCTTCATTGAATTCTTCACAAACCTTCATACTTGATGCTTAATGGTTTATTGTGTAATGATTTGTTGGTTATATAACAGCCTGTGTCTGCTCGGATAGTCTGATACGCGGAAGGTCTCAGGTTCGATTCCCGATATGAGCGAAGAGTGTGGAAAACTGTTAATAAGGACACATTTCCCTGTGCACTCAGCAGCTAATTGAGTACACTCCAAGCTGTGTTATTAGGGTGGAAGTATCCCTTCGGTAGGGGATGGACATGAAAAAAACTTGTAAGTCCTGGGTTCGGCCAGACAACTTGCAAGGATCACTAAGCTGGCGCATACAATGGAAACTGGGACTTCATACTCTAATAAGAGTTGTCTCGTAAGAGACGGGCGTTTTTACCTTTTTGGGGACTAAATTAAAGAAGATCAGTACCAGTATCAGTACTGCCAAGGGGATGGGCATAAAGATCTTGTAAGAATAAAGTCCTGGGCTCTACCAGATTTTAGACTTGCAAGGATTACAAAGCTGGCGTTTGCAACAGAAACCGGGATTTCGTCACCAGGTTGTATACTGCAATGGGAGTTGTCAGTGTTGACAATTTAGCGCGTTTCGCGCTAGATTTAGCGCGTTTCTTGTTTTGGCAGTGCAAAAAGCGCTAAATTAGAGCGTTTCCGCCTAACAATTTTTGGCCATTTTCTGACCATTTTCGGCCCTTTGCTGACCATTTTCTGACCATTTTCGGCCCTTTGCTGACCATTTTTAGTGTATTTTTGGTGCTGTTTGGCCATTTCTGGCTATTTAAAACAGTCAAACTAGTGCGAAAATATTTTTTGAGTTGGTAACACTGGGACTTGTCTCTTCAGTGATGGATGTTTTTTTGTTATATAACAGCCTATAGTACTGAGTATATATGCTTTATATCTTGACCCTAATAATCTCTTTTCGTATTGCTAGTAAACTTGCTTTAATGAACGTATTCTATTAAACACTTTGCAACTTAATAAATTATTTATAACTATGCCTTACGTGGGGTTTTGGGGGCTCGAGCACCCTGGGAAAATTGTCGGGTGCCTGGTATTAATTGACAAATAATTTAACACAGGTGCACCATCAAACTTTGTCACTATTAATTCAATTTGTTTTTAAAATACACGGAATTATTGCATTGTTTAGTTATTTCTGAACGTTCAGAACGTATTTTACATTGAAGGTATTTAAAAACAAAAATTTGTTCAGAACGTATTTTACATTGAAGGTATTTAAAACAAACATTTTTTTAACGCGAATTTTAATCTATTTCGAACATTCTTTTTTTAATATTGGGGGTAATTATGGACTTTGATACAAGCAAGGTAACCATTAAAAGTTATTACTGATAATACATGTTTCTATGCAATTAATTCGAATAGTTTCAACGTAACGTTTTTCGATTTGAGCCCCCACCCCCCGGGAAAACTAAAGTTGGCACCTATGATGCCTACCAATTTAGGTTGGGGGGTCAGCAGGGCCTACCGTGCACCCCCCTATGATTCTACATTTAGGGTACCAAAATGTTCTTTGGGATGTCCTCTTTCAGAAAAAAGATGTTCCCAAGAAAAAAGTTGGGAAGAACTACTTCATTTGCATAAAACAAAATGGCCACCAGCGCACACCAAAAAAGACAGAATTTCATATCTCGTCTCCCAGTTGGCATATCTGAGTACTTTAAAAGGCTAAATCATTATTTCTTCTAATTATTTCTTTGGTAAATTATATATGGCCACTACTAGTATTCTTTTAATGAAACTGATTCGAAGCTATTCTCTTCTCCAATTCTTCCGTTGGAGAATATTGCGCATATTCAAATTTTTGTCCAACTTTAGTCCGAGTTGGCTTTGTTTTTCCCCCGTAAAAAGAACAAGAACAAGTCTTGCATATCTACGAAAGTCTGTTACAACCCCCCCCCCGCAACAAGAACAAACCTCACCAAATTTAGGGGAGTAAACTTTTCACTGTTTGTCTGTGCCGTCACGTTAAACCAAACCGATATATAAAATTAACATTTCCCTAACGTGACTTCAGATCATGACCAAGTGATTGGTAAGCGGCTCTCTTACCGACTGAGCTAAATTGACAAGTCTTGCATATCTACGAAAATATGTTAGAAATATGCACGGGCTTATTTCATTCTGATAAATACACACATTTATTCTTCAGTTTTTAAGCTGGTCCGGCTGGCCTTTTTAGGCCCATATATCGCCCCTGTAGTGTTTTTGGCTATGTTATCGAGTCCGATATATCGGCCTGGCAGTGCTATAAGGGTTAAAAAAACTTTCATAACGGTTCGTAGTTACTAATTACATAATGTAGGTTTAGAGTTTTTCATTGATTAGAGTAATTTTTATTGGTAATAAAAGATATATTTGCTTGGCTTGTCGTATTTTACGACCTCACCGCCACTTCAAGGCTTAGTCTCGTTCTCGTTGCTTCTCACAGATTTCTACATTATTTATTTTGCGATTATTACATTATATGACATCTAATATTAATTCCTTCTGAACAAAAACTATTCATGACAGGTAAAAAGAAAGGGTGTATGACCTCCTTTCCTTTAGAACAAATAAGAATTTATAGAAATTGAATTATGCTAGCCTTTCAGTCTGCAGAGCGTTCATTTCTCTTTTAAAACGGGCACAAAATTGCGTGTTGACTCAAAGCATATCACGCTACTTCTTTTCGCTTGATTCCCCTCAAATTGAAGTCCATTCCCACCCTCGCTGATTGTTCTACCCCAAAGCGTTCATTTCTTTGTTAAAGCAGGCACGGCAAGTCCTTATAGCTTCTTTCTCGTGCCATCCTGCGAGAGATGCCACAACACTTCGTCGCCGCTGCCAAACCAACCATATCCTGACACAAAGACGACCTCGTTGAAGACTAACTCCTTTTGGTTTAGGCAGTCCCTACCTTAGCGAATGTCTCTGTCCTCGCTGCTCCTAATGCAAACTTGCGTGTTGACGCTACTCCTTTTCGCTTGATTCTCCTCAACCTAAAGAAGTACATTCCAACCCTCGCTACTGCTTCTACCCCAAACTAACTTTGCGAATGACTAATCTACAATCGTTGTTCCTATGTTAATTCTGGATTCCCTCGCTATGGATTTGTAATTACAACCCGGTCACGAAGAAAGGGGTTCTTACTGATGTACATAAACAATCTTTAGTTATCTCTGAAGTCTCAGTACAACGTGAGAACTGCAATATAAATGATGAAGCAGCGAATTAGGCAAATACACAAGTGCAGTTAAACATCATGAATCCACATACAAAACGTTTGAACGTAAAACGGCATGCAAGCGATACATGGCCACGATTTAAAACAGGAACAAGTGCGGTGAAAACAGTAAGAATCTACCGGTCGTAGATATTATAGCGTTTGAACACAAAACGACAAATACAAGCGAAATGAATATGAGCCACATGAATCAATGAATATACCATACATAGCATTTGAACGCAAAACGACACAGGCAAATAAACACGAAATAGCATGGATCAACAAAATAGATAAAGAAAGAATAAGTTCTTTTTTAGCATAGAAGTTCGAACTGTAAGAATGCTGAAGGTAAACCCTTTAACCGGTCGTAGATATTATTGGGATTCGTGTCGTGTTTTCTGACGAGCTCAGAAATGCGTAGAGATCTGGTGGACGTTGGTTGAGAAAATGCCTGGGGTCTGTTTCCGGATCCTTATATGAGGTAAAGAAATGCGTGTGTGCAGGAACACGTGTTTTCAATCATCCCTGTCAGAGTAATTTGATCTAAGAAGATCAAATTACTCTGACTTCAGTTTCGGTGGCGCCAGCTTCATGCGATCAATCTGGAGTCCCCCCTCTCCGGGACTCAAATCCCCATAAACTCACCAGGGAAGTCCTTGGGGTCGGCCTTCCGACCTGCTTGGAATCCCATTAGCGAGAGGCGCTGAGGTGTCCTTCTCTGGATGGTTCCCGGACCTACTTAAAATCTCATTAGCGAGATAACATCAAGAAACAAGGCTGCCTTGTCTCTTGAGGACACCGCCTCCTTTTATCCCTTTCCACATCCAGACATGTTAATGTGTATATTATTTTCTCCTTTTCTCTCTGTACTCACCAGGGTTGAGTCAGCCTCCGATCCACTTAAAATCTCATTAGCGAGACACCGTCAAAATTCTGTTCTGGGCTTTACAATCCAACTGAAACCTGGCTCTTTGTGAGACTATTCATTTCAACTTTTCTCCCTGTATGGCGCCAGTTACAGGATTATCTTCTCGATCTTTTAAAATTCAGTGTTAACAGGTGCCTTACCCAATGTTAGTCTTTTTAAGTCTCTTATTACTCTTCATTTTAGTGTTTCTAACTCTTATAAATCATTTTAACACTCTTATTGCTTTTTTGGTCTTCATTTTAAACATATCATGCTTTAGTCTAGTGGTCGCCAACCTTTTCGTGCCTAACGCCCACTTTTGGCTACTTTTGTGAGGGTAAAATCTCCGTACCGCCCACTAATATTTAAATTGGGGGAAAAAAATAAAATAAAAATTACATCCCAGCATAAAACAATAAAATTCATTGAAATTACGGTAAGATATCACAAAAGCGTCGCTATTTAAAGGGAGTCTTTGACATCCAGTTAACCGCTATTTTGAATGGCTAAAAGTGGCTATATTTTCAAAAATGTCTAAAATTGCGTAGATTTCATTTCCAGGCAACTGTATACGCTCCAAAAAATAGTAATGGGTCTATCGCCCACTTAAAAGCTTAAATCGTCCACTAGTGGGCGGTATCGCCCAGGTTGGCGACCACTGTTTTAGCGTCTCCAACTTGTACAATCTTAACATCAGTAAACTGTTTTAACATGTATTTGCTGGTCTTAATTCAGTGGCAAAAATAACTCCCTTTTTACTAACCATGTGAAAAGTATCTGAAAGGTCCTGGTTAGGGTGACTTAGCCAGTCCCTGGGATCCTAATTATGAACTGCAAACAATTTCTATTTCCAATCACGTAGCATTCATTCATCGGATTTTTAGCATCAACAGCACCCACAGCTATTATAAGAAAATGCCACCGATAACATTATCGCTGTTCTACTCTGGCCAGTATAATATTATCCCTTATTAAACACTGATTTATTCAAACTGGTGTCCTCATCTTGGTTGTTATAGTCACGTTTCGGCTGTTGTATCCTCTGGCCTTCTGTCGTATCTCGGAATTACGAACCGAACTCTTTATTCAATCCACGGTTAGACTGTTCTCATTCCACTGTTCATACTAGGCATATCTCGTATTAGCTAATTCAACCTTGTGATGCTGCCTCTGCTCTTTCCACTGGACCATGGATTTCAAAACTCAAGGACCCTTCTATAAAGGAAATATTCTGTCGGACCCCTATTTTTAGCACTTAATTTTTAGACTGCATTTAATGAACTAGAATAATGAGCAGTTTTTGACCGTTAAGAATCATTGATTTTAAATGGATTATATTTATTTGAATTCTAATATATGGTACAGGTCCGTGCACAACAACTGTTTTTCGATAGCTGTGCGATAGATGATGTTTCTCTGTCACAAGATTCACAATGTCTGGTTAAGAGCAAACGCTGCAGCGGACCTCCTGAGCATTATTTGATGGACTCCCAGGGTCCGTGAACCGCAGTTTTGAAACCACTACATTAGACAATACACTAGGTCAATGTCCCGTGCGATTATCAGTTGGTGTAATTTTGGTGCCTTAAACCTAATGTCTGCTCTTTCCTGATCAAAGTCTCTCAAGCAAGTACATTTTCTACATAGTTTTCACTTGCTTTTCAGAAGAGTTATGAAAATGGGAGCCATGTTTCTGGTCCGGACGAAGAAAAAACGGTAAGATCTTTTGGCGATTATTATACATATCATAACATTAGTTAAGCTTTCGAAAAGTGTTTACTTACCATCCAATTTTTTTTTATCATCCCCGTCTTTTTTCCCTTTTATTTAGCAGGAAATCTCTGACAAAAATGTGTTTATTAATTTTATAAATGTTTTTATTCTGTCATCAATATTGTACCTATCAAATACCGACCGTGTATTCACCATTATGTCAGAGAATAGCATTCATAGCTATCACACCCATTTCACTATTGTAAATGGAACGGACCGTCGTAAATATATACAGGCTGATTGACGACTACGGGGGATTACATCATCTGAGATTAGATTAGATCAGTTTTAGATCTTAGCAAAGATCAGTTCCGGGGTAGAATTATTACTGTCTCTCTCTCTTTGTCTGTCTCTTTCTCTCTCTTTGTCTCCTTTCGTTGGCCCTTGTTTCCCTTTCTGTCTCCACGTCTGTCTCAGTGAATCCAAAGAAAGAGACCGTTAAACATGTGTAGCATCAGTTAGGTACCAAACCCCCTAACTACAAACAAAAACTCCTGGAACCATCTATTCCAGGTTGACAGGATAATCATTTTCTTTTTCATATCATAGAAGCTGGTCGATGGAGGGATGCAATTAAACGATACTTCTATTTATTTACTAAGTGATTTTTCTCAGAATTTAATCAAGGGACTTCGATTATTATTGTATTAGGTTGTTACATATGAAATATCGTTTTTATTTTTAAATAGTAAGATGAAGGATGATATAAATGACAACGGTTAATATTTCATTAAAATATAACCCACTTGAAGAAATAGCATTTTTCCAGCGATCCTCCAATGATAATGTCATCTCTATAACATTTCTTTAGGTTTAGTCACAAATACAGTAAGAGCGCGACTTATGACTTCCCCGTTATTGAACCTTTATTACAGATATGAAGTTCAAAATGCTTGAAAAGATGATAATCTGTAAGAGAAATGTCAGGTGAATATGGCGGATGCTGCAAAACTTCATATCTCAATTCTCTAAGTTTAGACACAGTCAACTGGGAGATGTGATGTTGGGAACTCTCATGGAACATTTAATTTAATTCATGAGTGACCCATTCTTCCAACTTTTTAACCTTTCCCATTGCCTTGAGATGATATTGTGATATGGTCGCTGTCTCCAGAAAGCGCTCGAACCATTGTTCGTGGATCGTTGGCCACTGCTGTCGATAATACTTTACCATTAAGAACAGGTTTGGTCTTGCCTTGCGGTTTATTATTGCTTTTCATATTTCCAGACCTAAACCTATTGAACCAACGCTAAACAGGTCGCATTGTAGTAGTGTTCGCTCCAATTGCTTTGTTGACGTCATCAGCAGCTTGAACAACATCATGTCCTCATTTGAAACCGTAGATTAGACTAATTTTAACTTTTTGGGTAGACACCATTGCTGTTAAGAATTCAAGAACCTCCAATAACGAATTATATCTCTATTTACATTCAATCTGAAAAAGAAAATGCAATTACATTAGTGAATCTTTTAATTTAATTTTTTATGCCCCCCCCCCAAAAAAAAAAAAAATTAAACGGTCCGTTCCATTTACAATAGTGAAATGGGTGTTCAGGGTTTCGGGGGGGGGGGGCGGATTAGAAACACAGATTAACATATTCAAACTGTTGGAATATTGATCTTTCCACAAACAACGATTCTGGAAATCACCTTTTGAGACCGAGAATATTGGAAGTGGGGAATGACATTCTGAAATCTGGTGAAAAGGGTGCATGGACCAAAAAGGTTGAGAACCCCTGCTCTATGATGTAAAAAAACCAACCACAACAAAAACGACATTTCATGTGTAACAACCTAATACAGTTCCCAAAATCCGACACCATACCACTGTACTCCTCAGGTGTGTGTGTTAGTGTGTTAGGGAGAGATGGGATGATAAGGGTTGCAGAAATGAATAGAGAAAATGATGACATTAAGGTTGGCAAACTGTGAATATATGTACCAAAGAAAACTGGAGTAGGTGATATTTACTTACCTTAGTTTATTATGACCCAATCCTAAAAAATGAGAATAGGTAGATCGTGATATGCCAATCCTCAAAATGGATAGGGCCTGTCTGTTTGCTTGGAAACTCAGCATTCAAAGTATTGACCTTTTACCTAGACTCGAATATTTACTAATGGGGCGACAGGCACACAAAACTGAGGTTTTTACGGATGTTACACGCAGAGTATGTGTGTGTGTGTGTCTCTCTCTCTCTCTCCCTCTCTCTCTCTCTCCCCCTCTCTCTCTCTCTCTCGTGCGTGTGTGGTAGTATTATAACAAATACAAATCCTTTATAATAATTCCGATATATGTTGTTGATAATATTTAATCAAAGTGCTCGACATATATATATAGTCTGTGGAAACTTTTGTTTTTTTTCGTAACTGTTTATTTCTCGTAACTGTTTACACATTTCTAAAAACACCCCATAGTGTATGACAAATCTCCCGCTCTGCCTTCCCCATTCCGAAAAAAACCCACCGCCATCCCGCTTATAATATACCTGCCTCGATCCACCCCTTACCAACGCACTGTCCATATATGTATGTACGTAGAAGAGAAAAAGAAAGAAAAAAAAAATGATTTTTGTTACAATTCGAATTAACTACTATTTCTGTGTATATCATCATCAGCCGTTATAGGTTCACTGCTGGACAAAGGCCCTTCCTATCTCCTTCCATGAAGACCTAGACTGTGCTAACCTCTGCCCCATCTTACCGGCAAACCTTTCTATC
>VCCN01004142.1:855758-876943 GCA_006491835.1 Architeuthis dux | reverse complement strand
GTGTGTGTATATATATATGTGTGTGTGTATATATGTATATATTTGATTACTTGCAGGTGGAGGAGTTTGACCCATGGGCGCTACCAGAGTTCAAATCCGACCAGAAACCATGGAAAGGTAGGTGGAATTTTACATTATTTTATTTTTTTAAATTCACTTTATGAATTTCAGGTCAAGTGAATTTAAAAAAAAATATTTTAGAATGTCTGGAATTAGAATGATATCCCCACAATTAAATATATTCAGCGCACGAGATTTGTACTTGTACTGAAAATGTAAACAACAAGCAATAAAACAGGTTTGGTTAGTCACTCGATAGAAACCGTCACGTGACCAACGTCTTTTTGCAGCATGCCGTGTTTGGGGCTGATCAATAAAAAAAAGGGGTGATCAATGAATAAGTTACTTCTCTCGCCTTTTCTTGGGCCCTAATCACTAAAAAGATCGAATTTTCAAAAAACAAGCGTGAATGCTGCCAGACACAAAGTAAGTGATCAATTTAACATAAACTTACATTGTAAATCGAACCCGCCCACACTAAAAACTCAAATTATGAGAGGGTTCAAAAACAACAAAAAAGTTTTTTTCTAGAGTGAATGTTTAAATTTTCATCCCTCTAGCTCCATTGGTGCGGCCTGTACATACATAGCCAGCCAGACCAACTTAAAAACTGAAGAAGCCTATGACAGTTTTGGTTGACGGTTTCTAATAGTCTAAGAGTAAGGGTTGAAATTTGCCACCTCTTCCTCCTCTACGTGTTATGATCTAGGTTGGGAAGTCTTCGACAGAGCGAGTTCTATCTTCAAGAACATGAAGATCCCATTGGTCTCAAAAACAAGGAACCACAACCAGTGCATCCTCCCGATAGTCACCCACAGAGCTGAAACCTGGAACTTAACAAAGAAATTGACTCTTAAAATAAGAATTACGCAACGTGCACAGAAAAAAACAAACATTGTAAACATCACAGAAAAGCTTAGAGAAAAACTAGTGTCAGAGATATCTTAGAAGCCATTAACAAACTTAGACGGCAATGGGCAGGTTATGTTGCAAAGATATCAGACAACCGCTGGACATCGCGACTTACAACATAGATACCTAGAGATCGTGGGCGAAATTGTGGCCGCCACAAAGTAAGATGGCATGATGACCTGGAGAAGTTCTGAACGTTTTGGCGGGCATACACACACAACTACAAATCTCTGTTTATAATCATGGGTTCTACCGCTGTGCTATACAACATGACTAACACGTCAAACAGGTTTGATGGTCTGACCTTGGAACTCCTGGGAATCTGTTCCGGAAAAAAACCCGATCAAATAAAATTCAAGGCACAACGCGGTTTCAACGGGTAAATAACAAAACAGAAATACAAACATTTACGGGTCACACACATTGGATTCTTGTATTTGAGCTTCTTTGCCTAAACAAACACGCAGGTTTGTTTTCTTTGTCCCCCTTTTCCTATTTTCTTCCGGTTTGTTTTCTATATATCTCAGGAGTTCTATTTTCTCTCTCTCTCATTCTTTGTGTGTGTGTGTGTGTCTCTCTCTCTCTCTCTCATGCTTTGCGTGTGTGTGTCTCTCTCATTCTTTGTGTGTCTCTCTTTCATTTTGTGTGTGTGTGTGTCTCTCTCTCTCTCCCTCTCTCTCATTCTTTGTGTGTCTTTCTCTCATTGTGTGTGTGTCTCTCTCGCATGCTTTGTCTGTGTGTGTCTCTCTCGCATGCTTTGTGCCTGTGTATGTGTCTCTCTCTTATTCTTTGGGTCTCTGTGTGTGTGTGTCTCTCTCTCTCATTCTTTGTGTGTGTGTGTGTGTGTCTCTCTCTCTCTATCATGCTTTGTGTGTG
This sequence comes from Architeuthis dux, assembly GCA_006491835.1. NCBI lineage: Eukaryota > Metazoa > Mollusca > Cephalopoda > Oegopsida > Architeuthidae > Architeuthis > Architeuthis dux. The sequence goes on along the minus strand of VCCN01004142.1, from coordinate 875,095 downwards.
TGTGTGTGTTTCTCTCTCTCTGTTTGTGTGTGTGTCTCTCTCTCACATTGTGTGTATTTGTCTCCATCTCTCTCATTCTTTCTGTCTGTGTCTCTCTATCTCTTTTCCTTTCTCTTTCCACCGTTTTTCTTACTTTTCCTTTTTCTTCTTTTCTTCACGTTTTCTTCCCATCGCTTTTCTTTTCTTCACGTTTTATGTTTTCTTTCTTTCTTTCTCTTTCTTTCATTGATTTTCCTTCATTCTTTCTTTTTCTTTCCTTTTGCCCATTTTCTTCTCTCACATACGGACTACAATGAAGTCGTCCAGTGAGTTTTCTTTCTCGCCCAACATTAAATTCAATAGAACCACAGATTTATTGACAAAGAATAATAGGAAGCATGATCTCATTTTGATTTTCAGCTTATACAAACTGTCATAAAGCTTTAGTCACGTCTTGTCAAATTCTGCTCTCTCGCTCTCTCGCTCTCACTCTCTCTCTTTCTCTCTCCCTCCCTAACTGACCCAAACTAAGAGCCAACTTTTACCAAAACAAATACACTACTTTCTTTCATTAGCAAATGTATAAGAAAGTAAAGAGTGTAGTTAGTTTTTACCTGAACGTAATTCTAAAATCTCTTGGTGGACTCTTTCTTTGCACAGAGCACACATCCCCATGGCGGAATTAGAAAAATAATAACTTAATTTTAATGTGTTGGGGGCGAGGTGGGGGTTAGGGTCCCGCGAACATTTTTAAGATGGCCCTGGTATTCGAACACCTGTCGTCTCAATTGTGAATTTGAAACAGTAGACGGAAGTGGGATAATAATTGCAAAGATAAATATGTTACATAAATAAAATAGTTAACATAAATTAATGTAATGTAAGATAAAAAAAATAATGTGCGATTGTTACCTTTTCCGCGTTAAATTCAAAACATATGGACGGCGTAAGCTAGTTTTTCAATAGCGAGACTGTGGTGGGTCAAAACGGAGTTCTCTCCCGCGAAGGGAACTCTCCCCGCGGTAATTTAGAACCCATACTCACGTGCAGGCAGCCAATCGGAGGCCAGCAAGCCACCACGTGACGGGCGCTAACTTTGAATCGATCTCTTTCCAACCAGTTTGCCGTCACGTAAAGACGCGTTTCACAGCGCTCCTGTCCTTCTTGATTTTGGTCCGTCCATGTGCGCGTGATATTTCACGCGTACCCCCGGACGGGCCACAGTATGAAAACAACCTCAGAACCAAGTAAGCCAATTCCCTAAATTGTACATACACATTTTAACATTATGAACTCTTTGTCACATACACATTTTAACATCAGTATGAAACCTTTATATATAGTATAAACCTTTTTACTTCCACGGTTGAAAACCTATACTAAAACAAATACGTGAACAATGGACCTTTACATACACGTAAACAATAAACTCCGAATCACACGAACACATATACACGGACAATGGACTTTTACATATATACACACACACACATAAACATTAACTAAATCTACACCCTTATTTGAATAAAGAAAAGTTCGTCCCTTTCTGAAGGGCCGGTTCGCGGATCAATTAGGGTATTGAATTCTGTTTTGTTGAAATTCTAAAATTCTTTACTGAATGACTGACAGTGATGATAGTAGTAGCTCAGGCCGCAGTCGCTCTTCCTTCCCGCACCCCAACGGGTGAGGAGTCAAGCTCCTAGTTTGTTGATCCGTCGTTGCTGTGTAATCAAACTGACTAATCGCCTCCCGATTTAAATCAACGGCGCACCGTAAAAAATATTCGATAGCTGATTGGTCGAACGCATTCTGTTTGTTCCCTATGACTTCCCTGTGACACCGGTCATCCGTTTGACCCAAATTCTAGCCCGGAAGATGATACCTAGGGCAAATCTCAGTACAACCCCCCCCCCCAAGAAAACGCCGGTCTTCTGTACCCTCCTTCAGCAAGCGAACACACGACCAGACACATATTTCATTACATTTGTCAAGAACATAATTATCTTTATTAGCAATGAAAAAAAACAAACACTGGAACTATTCAAACATTTCTTCGGACGATGGAACCCATTCTTGTTGTTCGTGTTGTTAACACGACGTTTCGGCCGATCCATTCTTCGGCCTTCCTCAGCTGTAATATCCGAATGTGGTGCGGTAAACAAGTTTTTAATTTAAAAAAAGGTAACCCTTATAACGTAGGTTTCGGGTGTTTCCTTGTCTGGTTTGGGCCTGTTGAGCAGCGGAAGCCACATCGGCTTGAACTCCGCATTTGTCTGACTAAGGCATTCAGTCGAGATGTTGATACGAGCCTCCTCTTTGATTTTTCTCTGTTTCCTACAGCGTTCTCTGTCAATAATCTGTACTTCCTCCCAGAGGAAAGTGATCGCCTCCAGATATGGTCAGCCATTCCAGATTTGTCTGTCTCACCCTTGATTATGGCTCTTATGTGTTCTTCAAGTCTGACTTTGAGGGGGCGGCCTGTTTCCCCATTGTAGATTTTTCCACTCCGAAGAACTATTTGAATGTTAATGACCTTTCGCAAAACTATAGAAAACTGTGAAACTAATTATTTTATTCCTTGTTGAAAGAATCTAGGTTTCTGGCTTAAAATAATTCTGATAATTCTTTCGTACTTTTAAAGGTTTTGCCACTAATAAAGTGTTCTGGTGATCTGATAAAATGGATAACGTAAGGTGCTAAACCTGTTGTTAATGGGAAATATAAATATTTATTTTTTTCAACATAATCTCCTTCCTTGCCAATGCACTGTCCAGTGATTGAACTAGGTATACGGCAAGGCTGGGTTTTGGGGAACTGGGGTTACGGTAATGTCTCCATTAGTAGACATTGAACGTACAAAACATCTGGAAATTGAGAAGTAGGTAGACGACGGGCCCCTGCCCCATTTCCATCACTGTACGTGTCTACGGAGTTATTAATGCATCCTCAGATCATTACTGTTATGTTGTGAGTTCAATCCGCACTAAGTGCTCCACAATTGTAACTCTGTGCCACTCTAAGCTAACGTGTGAGAGAGACTGACTGACTCGTAGATAGGAGTAAAGTACTTGCTGGTAGAGCTCATTATTCGAACCCGGTTCTACTGCTCAAGTTATTCTCGTACTTGTAAAATCTTTAGTATACTCAGAACATGAAAAGTGTGTGTGTGTGTGTGTGTGAGAGAGAGAACACAAAACAAAACATCCAGATTCCAGCGAGAGCAATTCTTCCCAATTGAAGGACATTTGAAATACTTGTTGATTTATTGACAAATCTATGTAAATGTTTTGACAAGCAGTTTCTTGTTGTTCAGTTACGCGCAGTGATGGAAATGGGTTTTGAGAACTAGGTATACGGTAAGGCTGGTTTTGTGGAACTAGGTATACTGTATTGTCTCGATTAATAGACATTGAACATACAAAAAAACCTGGAAATTGAGAAGTAGGTATACGCTGTACACTATTCAATCCCTGATCACGCGCGAAAGTACAACGCTTGGGTAAAATGACACCTACGAATTCTTTGAATATCAGTTACCGCGTTGAATTTTCAGCGATGCCGTATATTCTTTTTAAAACGAAGCCACCTGCCGTACAGCAATGGTTAGCGCGCTCAACCCGCTGGTCATTAATATACGAGGTCGGTACGGAAAGTATCCAACCATTTTTTAAAAATATCTCGAGAACCGGTTGCGCAGCCTTGATGTAACTTGGTAACCAATTGGGGGTCCTTACTGCACATGCGTGAACAAGCTCTCAGTGGCAGTGAGACGCTATTGAGTGAGCTTGTGTACCATGTGACCCTCACATTCACAATAACCAAACGTGCAAATTCTTCACGTTTCATGGTTGTTGGTTTTTTTTTGCAAAACACTGCACTATCCCCCAGGTCTATCAGCTACAAATCCTACAGTACAGATTCTGTCCGCAGCGACTTCTGGCTTTTCGATATTTCAGACCGTGGACGAGATTAAGGAGAACGCGACGAAGCAAAGTGGTTAGCAAATTCGTCTTGCAGTGAGTTCGATCTTCATTGGGTACCCCATTACAGTGGCCCCAAGCCAAGTTTAATTAATTACATTTAGACGCCTCGTCGTGAAACAGTGGTTACCTAGCAAAGTCTCGATTATCCTTACTACTGTGGTGAGTCCGATCATCACTGGGTGCCTCACACTTGGGACCTTGTGCCAGACTAAACTAAGCTTGGTAAGTATTAACTCGCGCTGAAAGCATCGATCCTCGTCTGATCATCGAAGTTAAGCAATTTCGAGTCTGATCTGTACATGAGTGGGTGACCGCTTAGGAACACCAGCTACTGTAGTATAACGCCGGTTGTACTTCTTCACAGAGAGAGAGAGAGAGAGATGATGATGATGATGATGACGACGTCTCCTTCCGGGTCTGTTGACATTAATTTCGGAGAAAAGGCTCTCCCACGTGGGTGGAGAGAAAAGACGACAAAATTCGGGTTCTTCAATTGGAAATCTGTGGTTTTATTTCCGTCGATACAGATTATTTTCCGGGCCGGTTTTCGGGTCACCTCGAGGTACGGAATCCTGTTTAATTTAGTTTTCTAAATGTGTTGGTCACTTTTTTGAATGACTACTACGAAAATCAAGGGTTCCTCCTCTTTCTTTCAACCGTCCGGGTGAAAGAGCGTCCTACTTCGTCTCTGACCTGTAGCCCCGGATTCAAATCTAGAACTGCTCTGCTTCTAACCGGATCTCTCCTCCCTTACCCCTGACGGTCAGGGGGGCCTCTTTGTGCGACCTGTCACTAACGGCCTCAGATCTCACATCCCTCCTATTTTCAAATCTAAGCCCATTTTAACGGCTACCAGCAATACGATCTGTCCAGTTTGTAATACGATCTTTCCAGTTTGTCACGTACGCAGTTTAACACAGCTCCCTCTTATTTCCAAATCTGGCCCCTTTTAACGGCTACCGGTAATACGATCTGGGTGCATTTCGTTACACTACTGCAAGCAGTTTATGGCCTTGTGCCAGACAAAGCAGAGCTTAGTGAATAAAGAATAAAACCCAACTTGACATACAATCAAGTCACGCTGAAAGGTTCACATCTAATCAACAAAGTTAAGCAACGTCGAGCCTGACCAGTACTTCGATGAGTGACAAAGTATTGTTAGCAGATTCTGGCCCTGTGCCAGACTAAGCATAGTGAATAAAGAATAAAACCCGACTTAACTTACAATCAAGTCACGCTGATAATACTGGTGCTCGTCGGATTACACTATGCAACGTTCTTTTACTGATTATATCTAAAAAGTAAAATGTCTATTATTCCCTTCAATCTTCGCTTTTGTGATCAGAACATTGATATTTTGTAATTTACCTATTTTGTCTCGGACAGCTTAGGGAAGGTACTTGAAGGTTGAGAACCATATCCTTGGCATAAGCAATTAGCAAATAACACTCACTACCAAGGAACAAAAATTGCGTCGCATAGTGTTATCGAAAACAATCTTTTATCTTTGTCATCATGTTATGCCCTCTTATATCGTGGCACGTCATCTATGTCATGTTATGCCATCTTATGTTGTGTTATGTCATCATGTCTTATTTTCGATAACGATTTTTATAGTTTTTACAAGCATACAATGACGTCGCCTTGCTCCTCCGAATACAGTACAATCTCAAAAAACTACTTGCTTATAAATCTTTTGTTTAATATAAGTGTGAATATATGTTAATTTAGATTCATATGTTGTTGTTTTTCTGGGGGGAAATGTAGGTTTTTTTTTTTTTTAAGTGAATAAAAATATGAAAATTCCTTCGTTGTACAATTGCATGTAGGTAAATTTCAAACAATCGCTTTTCTGGCCACAAAAGCAAATTTTGTCTATACTTTGTACACATAAGTAATCAAGAAATTGCGTTGCACGGTGTTATCGAAGTTGAGCAGCGTCGAGCCTGGTCAGTATTTAGATGGGTGACCGTTTAGGAATACTAGGAATTGTCAGCTGGTTGTGGCCTTGTGCCAGACTAAGCAAAGTCTAATGAATAAAGAGACGAGCGAGCAGAGTATCGAACCTGATAAGTATTTAGATGGTTGACCACTCAAGAACACTGAGCATTAACCACTTCGTATAGTAGTGGTTAGCAAGGGCAAAAGCTGCTTACAGCATGTTGCCTTGTACCAAACTATGCAAATCATTGGCAACCATATGGACGTAAGGATGGTGGACGCACCGTTGAACTTATGGTTTTCAAGTTGGCCTGGCTGGCTATGTATCAAATATACAGGCCGCACCAATGGAGCTAGAGGACCGAATATTTAAACATTTACTCCTTATGTCTACAAAAAACCTTTTTTCTTTTTAGTGGATGGGGGGTACAATTTCCAATATAAGTTTATGATAAATCGATTACTTAGTTTGTGTGCGGCAGCATTCACATTTTTGTTGTTGTTGTTTTTTTTGTTGAAAAATCAGACATTTTTAGTGATCACTGCCCAACAAAAGGCGAGCGGAGTAAGTTATTCAATGATCACCCCTTTTTTTCTAATTTTCTGATCACTCAGACGTTGGTCACGTGACGGTTTCTACTGAGTGACTCACCAGACCTATTTTGTATATTTGTGAATATACAACAACAACAACGGCAAATAGCATTCACAATAAGTCTTTGTACGTTCCGGATATGGGCGCCTGCCGTTTATCTATAATGATCAACTATTTATATATTCTCTCACCTGAATGGAATGTTACTCAAAGCCTTTTGTGATTTTTTTTTCGTTACACCCCACCGCACTAAACAAGTATAGCTGTTACAGTTCACCGTATTTTTGTTTTGCTAAATGTAGCTAAAGAAAAATTAAAAGCCCCCCAACACAAATTAACCCTTGGACTGACTGACTGGCTTACCCTAATCCCTAATCCAAGGTTATCTCGATAATAACAGCCAAATTGCCGAAATGTCCTCAACTTTTAAAATTTACATTTATTTAGCAAACAAAAGTCGACAGTTCTATGAAAGCCAAAGGGTTTTTCGTTCAGACTTTTTTGAATCGGTTAACAGCGTTCACAAGAAAGGAAATATAGTGGGCGAAGAAAGGAATATTTGTTTCTTCTTTACGTCATATAATTCGTTTTTTAAATAAATTCTCGAATTAAAAAAAATGTGACGTAATAAAAAAGCGTTCGTAATCTAAGAAGCTAAAACCTTTTTTAACATCTCGTATTATCGTCATAACACTATGCTTACAACTTATGGGGAACACGAATGGATACAATCGAAAATGTAGCAAGGCTCAAGAAAACCAGTCAGTGTCCATTTTCAGAGTCTTCTATTAAATCTCTTAACAGCTTTACATTATTCTTTTTCTTTTTATATTTTAATCAATTGGAAACACATAGTTTTATTACAGAAACAAATGTTGCCAAAGGCTATCAAAAATTGTGTAAACAACGTCGCAGGTTTTGAACAGTCTGTTTCTTTTCTCGTTTTTTAACGTGAGAACCCACACATTTCTGCGTAGGTAGATGCAGAAATTGCCCAGTCGCATTGTTGCAGACATCAGGGTGTGTCCACTGAGCTTACTCCTCTTAGTGCAATTGGGAGGTACTGCCTTGGAGACGGATCTCCTGGAATTAGGTTTATGCTTATAACTGATCCCTGGTCACGAATGGCCAGGCTTTTGGCATACATGCTAGGCAAGTTAGTCTGGTAGACTATTGCAAAGGTGGCGAGTTCGATCTTCACTGAATGCCCCACTTTTGTAGCCCTGTGCCAGACTAGGCTGAGCTTAACTTGTGAGAGAAGCGTCACTGAATTTGGGGAGTGTGGGAAAGCTTATAATCACTTTTTATTTTTATTAGATTAAGAATTATAAATCATTATTTTTAATTTTATGACTTCTTTTTACCTTCATTTTAATGTATTAGTGGCTTTTTATTAGTTGCAACTTTGACTCTAGACCGATTATTAACCAGCAGTGAGCAAACAAGTTGATTAAAAAACAAAATTAATTTGGAGGTAAAAAGTAGTCCTACAACTAAAAATAATGACTTGTAATCACTGTTGACTTTTAAAAGTTTCCACTTGTACACGATCATTTAGCAAAATAAAGTCACTGCTTAATTTGGTTCGTTTTATTTTATGAACCATCGTCTGACACATCGTGTGACAATGTGTCAAACTCGAATTTAGTCAGCATTGAAACTGTTAATAGATATGGGGACAACGCTTAAATGTTTATAACACAAATGTTTTTAAATTGCAAAATAGAGCTATTCGTATTATATCTTTATCTGTCTTTCATGCTGATTGTAACCCCATATATGCTAATCTCAACATCCTCAAACTTGAAAATCAAACGGTACTGCAAAATTGTTTATTTATATATGACTCATTAAATAATCCCCGCCTTGTCTTCAAGAGTATTTTATGCGAACGAAAGAAATTCATTCATTAAAGTACAAAAGGCTCCAAATTTGGATACCTCTACGTTCCGTCTTGCATAACAACTAAATATGGATTAAATTCGATCACCAAAAAATGCATTTCTGATTGGAATAATTTCCAAAAAAGATTTAAGATTGATCAGCTTAGCTTATTACGATTTAAACTTAAATCTAATATCAAATTAAATTTCAGTCAATTCTATATTTAAATTTAAATTCAACTATATGTCTAAATTCTTTTTATGATTTTCTTTTTTTCTAATATATTTTTCATTGGCATACGCTTCCCTACTCTTTTATAACCACTCGTTCGCACAATGTGACTTTGAAGAAAATCCTGACATATAGTTTTTCATTTAATTAAAAAGTATAGGTAATGCTCCTAGATCAGAATAATGCACGAGCATCACCTCTCCCAAACTGAAAAACGGGAGTAGTATAGTTTAACATTTAATGACGATAGAGCATGGTGATTCTGTTTCTTTTCATAACCTCAGATACCTTTGGCTTTGGTTGGCTTAAACTTTATGATCCGATTGCCCTATCTAACAACCGTGGAGCACTAGAACAAATATAACGAAAACATAAAGGTTCACGCTCTGATTACACTGTGAAACAGTGATAATTTGAAATCTACTTATTTTCAATTGGACAACGGGCAAATTTGCTCATTTTTAACCAGATAAAGAAAAACAAGTACATATGAATATGTAAATGAGAGCTAATATTAATGTAATTAAGACTATTATTAAATATATCTGACTCCATGTGAAATGGAAAAGCTTAATGTTATAAGCAATAACAAGGATCGTAGCAGTAAACTGGGTATAGCGGTAGTACTTATAGTGGCAATATCCTTAATGGTCAGACTGCTGTAAGTAAGCTAGAGTGCTGATGATACTAGAGTGGAAGAAAGCGTGATGTTAGCGATATGCGCTGGAGATCTTTCTTTCTCTGACTGTTCCTGTAGTAGTAGTAAAAGGAATGAAATGCATGGGTTGCAAGGAAAAGATGCAAGATGCACATGGTAATGTCGCATGCAAATAATAACTGCAAATAAGGATGTAACATAATAAAAGTGTATTTATTAAAGAAGGCATAACAATAAGGTAGTTCTCAGCTATAGAGAATGAAGGAGAAATGCTTCTAAAGAGTTCGGTTTACTACTTAGTAAGTGTTAAAGTGTCCTTCGTTGTTAGAGTGTGTGTATGTGTACGTACGTAAATGAAGATGAGAGGCGCGTCTCTGAGGTGGACCAATGTGGAACAGCCATAGTTCTGTTAGGCAACAAAACTACGACTGGACAAAGAATGAATATAGTTCGTCTTCTTATAGTAAGTGGAAGGTTAGTGGCTGGTCGAAATGTCGTCCGTTGGAATGGATTTCGTCAAAGTTCCAAGGTAAGATGTAAGGTGACAAGATACAAGTTTTTTCCTAGACTTTGTGTCTACAATGGGTATCGCATTTCGAGTCAAGTGCTGTATTTCCATGTTCTGAAAGTTGGTTATCTCGAGCGTTGTACTTGTAAAGATTAACTTTGGTTCTCGGAATAAAATCTGGGTGTTCTGATGGAAAATGTGTGTCAAGTGTTTACAAATATCACTTCTGGTCACAAAAGCAATGTTTGAAGGGTATAATAGCCATTTTCTGTACTTTTTACACATAAGCAATCAGAAAATAACAGAAAATAAAAATTGCGTTGCACAGTGTTATTCTCAAGCGAAATGATTAGGTATCATGACAATCATTTGGTGATTAGCAAGGGTAATAGGCATTTCCCCAGAGACAAGGTTTCCGAAATCACCCACAACCTTAGTTTTGTTCTGAGTTAATCAAAATACCATAATAAAATTAAATTAGCATTCCAAGGGAAATTATGGATCACCGCCACCCATATATGCTGTGTTGGCGGTGATCAATTAAACAGTTGGAAAAAAGGGGTGATCAATGAATAAGTTACTTCTCTCGCCTTTTGTTGGGCAGTGATCACTAAAAAGGTCTGAATTTTCAAAAAACAAGCGGGCACAATCTAATGACCAATTTAGCATAAACTTACATTGCATATTGAACCCCACACTAAAAACCTATTTTGGAGGGGAATTTTCAAAAAACAAACATTTTCCCTACTCATTAAGGGAAGTGTGTGTGCAAAATTCCAAGTTTCTACTATGAGCGGTTAGGGCTGGGCGAAGTCAGATACATAGATAGATACATTTAAATGTCAGAACACATGAATAACCTAAACCCAGCAACAGTGTTTAAACCGGTCTCTTGTGGCTAGCGGTGATAACCAGTAAGGATGTTTAGTCTCTGGTATCTTGACCTTTTCCTCGAATTTACTTGTGATAAACTATCAAAGCGTAGCACCCGTTCTCACTGAAACAGATGACTTGCATATTTTACTTCAACTGTTTTTTGGTTTTTGTTTTCGTTTGGGAAACGACCTGATAATGAAAGTAATTATCTAAAACACCATGTAACGAGGTGGATTAAATTTGTTAGGTCCATTACTATCTCACCCCATTAGTATTACCTAAAAACTTAACACTACCACGTTAACATTTAATACTAAGTGGATTTACTTGAAAAGAGTGTTATGAATTTAGTAGTAGCAGTAGCTATGGCTGAAGTAGTAGTCCGGGCCTTAAAGGACTATGGCTGCTGGTTTAGTAAGCACAGTAAGGAGAGAGAATGTATTTCTCAGTTCTTTATTTCACTGTTTCTTGCTGTGGTCGTAAAAGAAATAATGTTGCATGAAAAGAGACATATGCACAATTGCATGTATAATGAAAATGCATATGCAAATTTAACTTAACAAGAGATGTTTATTAGAAAGTGCGCAAGATTAGATCGATACAATTAGCTGTAGAAAGAGAAAGTTCTCATTATTGTTGAAGACTAAAGACAGATAGTGTTCTATTCAGTACTAAGTTCGTATGAGTGAGGAAGGAAAAGTGTTCTTACGATAGTTCGTACGTAGGTATGAATATTCGTGCGTTGGTCGAAAGGTGCGAAAAGGTACCGTGTGTGCATAGATTGAAAGAATGCGTGTATGGTGTCGAATTGAACAGCTCGCAATCAGCATTCTGCGAGGCACAGACGCGACACTGAACAAAGATTGCCGTGTGTTCTTGTATTTAAGTATGGCATGTGTTTGGGGATAACAGAATCGAATATTATTCTTAATTATTTGCCGTGGGGGGTCTGTTATTTTAATGAGCACTTGTTCTGAGAAATGATACGTTTATCAGGGGTGAACGGCATTTCACCTAAGTCTTTGTGTGTTTTCTTAGACCGGTCGATTTCTGGATTTGGCAGAAGATTTATAGCTCATTGTTTAGTATCCTGGGTTTGGTTTTTAGATCTCTACGAATCTTTTTACAGTGGTCTGAGTAGACGATAATAATAATCAGGGATAATGAGTAGAGGATCGTAGTTTCAACTTGTTTATCTTTTCTGAATCGTTCTGAGTGTATATATTTTCCCCGTTTAGTTTTGTTTTGAATTAAGGACCAAAGATAATCTAGTTTTGGTCCGCTACAATCACAAATAAAATTATGAAGAAAGTTATTTTGCCTGTTTTGATACCATTTTATGCGACCGTTTGCAGCATCCCCCCCCCCGGCTGTTCGCATTATTATTATTAAAGTATTCTTATTAATATTTCAACCGTTAGAAGATTTGGCCACCATTATTATTTTTGTTTGCCGTTTTGACCGCCATTTTTATTTTTATTTATTTTCCGACCGTCGCAGCTTTGGCCACCATTTTTAGATCGTTCGCAGCTTTCACTGCCTTGTCTTTTTTCTCATTCTTTTGATGTTTTTTTTTACGAACCGAAGAAACAGCTTAGGCGACAACTGTACGAGTGTTAACCATGACCGATGAGAATAGAGTTATTATACGTCAGTCGGTTGTGTATTATTCTCTTAATTTGATCATTGCAAGAAGAGAGAAGAATGACGCTTTGGGATAATACTATTGGGACGCCATATCATGTTCAGGGCTAGGATTTGAGTCAGACGGGTGACCGAGGGAACAAAGAGAATTCGTTCGACCAATCAGCACCGCCGAGTATTTTTAACGGCGCTGTGATTTAAATCGGGAGTCAGTCACACGGTTCAGCGACGGGTCAACAGCTAGGAGCTTGACTCCGAACCCGTTACAGTGCGGGAGAGAAGGGAGGAAGAAGCCAGTGTGGCATGAGCTACTATCATCACCGTCAGTCCTTCAGTAAATAACTAGGAACAAAACACGTTAGAATTTCAACAAAACAAAATTCAATACCCTGATTGATCCACGAACCGGACCTGTATCGAAGCTTATCAACGGAAATAAAAGGAACCCCTTGAAATGAATGGATTTTGTCGTCTTTCTTTCCGTCCACGTAGGAGAGCTTATGGACCGATTCTTCTCTCCCGTAAATGTGCAACCCTGGAACGAGACGTTTCATCATCGAGAAGAAATGTCAGTTATACTACAAGATGCATTAATTGTCTATCTGCTGTAGTGAAGGGCTTAGTGTTCTTGCCTCATAAACGACTAATTATAACATGATGGTAGGCCATTTTTTAAAAATTCTCCGACAATAATTTTAAATAATGTATCGAGATGTTGAAGTCTATAAAAATAAGAACAATGATAAAAACAATGAATAGTTTTGGTTAGCATGGTTAGCATGTTGAAGTCTATAAAAATAAGAACAATGATAAAAACAATGAATAGTTTTGGTTAGCATGGCGGATCAAGCCTGTTGAGCTGACCGACTTCCAAAATTGAGTGAGTGGTCTGGGGGCATGCTCTCCCAGAAAATTATGTATCCAAGATTGGCTAAAATTGCGTTTCAGGGAATATAACCTACTGAAATCAAGATAAATAAAAATTTTCAGAAAAATTCTGTGGGTCTTCCAGAAAACCCTGGATCTGCTCCTGGATAAGGATGGTCAGAATTTTCGGAGAGTCCTTCATCAGAAATATAAAAAAATTATACAAAACTGTCAACAGAAATTTCTTCAGTTTTCAAAAGGGTACAGGCCGCACCAATGGAGCTAGAGGGCTGAAATCTTTTCAATATTTACTCCTTATTATGTCTAGAAAAAAAACGATTATATTTTTTCGTTTTTTCAAAATTTCCCCAAAAATAGGTTTTTAGAGGGGCTCAATTTACAATGTAAAGTTTATGCTAAATTGGTTCCTTAGTTTGTGCCCGGCAGTGTTCGCGCTTGTTTTTTGTTTGTTTTTAAAAATTCTAACTGTCAGTTAAGGGAGCAAAAGGATATATTCGGGATATATCTCTTCACTGTTTGTCTGGTCTGTGCCAGTGTTGCCAATTTAGCGCGTTTCTTGTTCTGGCATTGCAAAAAGCGCTAAATTAGCGCGTTTTCGACTAAAAGATTTTCTGTCTAATTTTGACCTTTTTTACGTCTTTTTTGTGGTTTTTGGCCATTTTTAATTTTTTGAGTTGGCAACACTGGTCTGTGCCGTCACGTTAAACCAAACTGATATGTAAAAATACCCCCCCCCTACCGTGATTTGAAATCACAACCAAGTGGTTGATAACCGGCTCTGACAAGTCTTGTATATCTACGAATTTATTTATTATATATACAATACAAAACTGGCAGTAATCATCTCCAGTCGGAATAGGAGTTGAGTTTGACCCTGCAGCAGCCAGGCTTTTATGATCAACAATTCATTTCAAACATCTGAAGGCATGAGCATAAAAAATGGAAACTTTAACAACAATATGAGGAATAAATCCTGAATCATCCCCGACTACAAGGAAACGCCAATATATTTGAAACCGTCAAGCAATACTGTCACCAAAGCCATCAACATAGGTGTCTTCAGTTTTTAAGTGGGTATGGCTGGATATGTATGTATAACACGTACAGGCCGCACCAATGGAGCTAGAGGGCTGAAAATTTCAACATGTATTCCTTATGTCTAGAAAAACGTTTTTGAGAATTATGTTTTGATATTTTTGGAGATAATTAGAAACTGTCAACATAGGTTTCTTCATGTTTTAAGCGGGTCTGGATGGTTGGCTAAGTACGTGTCGCGTGTACAGGCCGCACCAACGGAGATAGAGGATTGACAATTTCAACATTAAAGTCTAGGAAAAAGTGTGGGTTTTTTAACCCCCCGCCCCCAATAGGTTTTTAGTCGCTGGTTCAATTTACAATGTAAGTTCATGCTAAATTGTTCCCTTAGTTTGTGTCCGGCAGCATTCACGCTTCTTCTTTTTTGTTTTAATTCAAACTTTTTTAGCGATCACTGCCCGATAAATCACTGATCACCCCCTTTTCCAATTTTTTAATTGATCACCCCCAACACGGCATGCTGCCAAGAGACGTTGCTCACGTGACGGTTTCTATTGAGTGACTAACCAGATCTGTTTGTAGTTATTGTCATTCCAAATATTATTTGGACTAGCAACTTGTAGTAGAAAAGGTCTCTTTCTCACGGGAGAACCGCAGGGCACAATGTCTCTCTCACAGGACACTTCTTCGGAGGGAACCTCTTCCGCACGACACCGGCAAACGCACTGTTTTCTTTCGAATTTTTGCTTCTACGCCAACAACGTTCGTCAGACCGCTGCCAAAAGCGAATTGTTCTCACTCCTCCAATCAGCCACTTATATTATGCCAAGGAGTGATTCAGTTGCCCGTATGTGAAGTATCTGACGCAGAAAAACATGAGGGGAGCCCGGGTGTTCCAACAGCGCCGCCACACGATGTCTCTTCGGCTGTGGTTGGGAAGAGAGTTCAGGTTCGAGCTCGCAGTTCGTATCGCCAGCGCACAACTCCATCTTCATTATTTTCGTTACAATGTCTTCCTTAAGCGTATGTTGCATCCGGTGGTATTTAGATACCGCTTAGCACTTTTTAAAATCATATTTTCTATAGTAATATCCCTGTTTAACAATGACTTTTTCATATAAAATATATTTAGTTACACCAATAAGTCCCAGTGTGGAGACTGTGATTCCTGTTACCCACTCCCAACAATAAAGCTATAAATAGAAATATATACTGCTTTTTACTGCTAACATTTAATTTTTACTTCGTGTCTGTTTCACGTTTGCAATGATCAAAACTGAAATATTTGACAAAAAAAAAGAGCTAGTATAATTGCATTCTTATTCGTTACGCTAGGTAACGTAACGTATCCTGTTTCGACACCCTTCAATTATTTCAGAATTTACCACTATTCAAACCGACAGTGAGATCGCTGTTGTTCACGTAACGTATCCAGTTTCGACACCCTTCAGTTATTTCAGAATTTACCACCATTCAAAGTGACAATAAGATCGCTGTTGTTGTTTACGTAACGTATCCTGTTTCGACACCCTTCAGTTATTTCAAAATGTACCACCATTCCAACTGACAATAAGATCGCTATTGTTGTTTATGTAACGTATTCTGTTTCGACACCCTTCAGTTATTTAAGAATTTACCACTATTCGAACCGACAGTAAGATCGATGTTGTTGTTGTGTGGTGGTATTCAAATTATAAACAAATTTAATATTTAAAATTAGCGATATTCAAATTATAAACAAACATCTAATAAATAAAAAGTAGCGTTTCTCTCCCTTTAGTAAATATCGCTACGCCGATATTAGCCCTAAATAGTGCTCAGTGACGTCACTACCTCTACTCTAAAAATAGTCCCCAGACTTCCGGCGGTAATCCTTCGCTATAAAAAGCGATGTTTTCCACCTGTTTTTGCACCAAAGTCGTTAAGGAAAAGTAACATTTCACCAAAGTCGCAAGACTCTATTAAAAAAAATAAACGTTCAACAAAGTCGCAAAACTGTAATTAAACAAAGATAACCATTCACCAAAGTCGCAAGACTCTAATTAAAAATTTGTAAAAAATAAATAACCTTTCACTAAAGTCGCAAGACTCTAGTTAAGGAAAAGTAATCTCTCACCAAAGTCGCAAGAATCTATTTTAAAAAATAACCGTTCACCAAAGTCGCAAGACTCTGTTTTGGGAATTTTAAACTGATTTCGGCATTAAATGACCCATCAAGGGTTGATATGCCGCTAAACAAATCAATCAATCATAAACAGATCTTATTCATTTTGTGTGCGTCCTTTTGTTCGGAATTCATAATTAAACTAGAGAGCGCATACCTCTGTCGACGCCATTGTCAAGGGAAGTAATTGTGCATGGATCCGCCTCAAAATTTAATCAATTCTTCTGTAGCCCATAGCCCACTCTAGAAATTCATACAGAACTTTAGGAGATATTGTGTGAACAGACATGAACTTTTGGCGATATTATGTTGTGTGCACATAATTACGACGTGAGGGAGGTAATTGCGCATGGGTCCGGCCCAAAATTTAATCACATCCTCCGTAACCTATTGTCCACCCTTCCACCTAATTTTATAGACATTAATTGAACTTTTGGAGATATCTTGCGGACATACATGAAATTTTGGCGATATTATGTGGTTTGGAAATATAACTACGACGTGGGTGAGATAATTGTGCATGGACCCGCTCCAAAATTTAATCAGTTCTTCCGTAGCCAATTATATACCCTTTCCCAAAATGACATAGCAATTCATTGAGATCCTTTGGAGATATCGTTTGGGGGGGGGGAGTAATTGTGCATGAAACCGCTCCAAAATCTTATCATTTTCCCCGTAGCCCATTGACCACCTCTCCACATAATTTCATTGAGAATCTTTGGAGATATTGTGTGAAGTCATGAGTGTATAATAATTCCTGGGCCCGTCCCTTTGCACACCTTACCCCAAAATTTCATTGAAATCCATTCTATACTTTCGGAGATATCGAGTGGACAGACAAACGAACAAACTAACCAGGCGCGACCAAATATGTTTCGCATCCGTAAGTCTTGGCTGGTATTATGCCAACGTTGTATACAAAAGTATACAACGTTTGCATAATACCAGCCATGACTTACGGATGCGAAACATGGAAATTAACAAAACGAACTGAAAACCAACTTAGAATCGCACAGAGAGCCATGGGAAGAGCAATGATAGGGATAACTCTAAGAGATAAAGAAAAAATCAACATAGATCAGAGAGGGGACTAGAGTGACAGATATTATACAAATAATTAAACAGCAAAAACGGAGACAGGCTGGTCACCTAGCAAGAAGACATGAATAATAGATGGGAGAAAAGACTAACCTACTGGTGCCCATGGGAAAGTAAACGCAGTAGGAAAAGGCCAGATACAAGATGATGGGACGAGATAGAAATGTTTGCCGGTAAGACGTGGTAAATGTTAGCACAAAATAGGCAGTCAAGGAAGGAGATGGGAAGGCATTTGCTGCTGCTGCTGCTGATGATGATAATGAACTTTGTTGACAGAGGTCATGCACGTTTTGCTTGTAATTCCTTTGTCTGTAGTTTACTGACATTTTTGACTGAATTTATACACAAACAGTACATAAAAAATATATGCACGTCCTCCTACATGATGACCCACACATATTCAATTTCTACAAAGAAATGTCTGAGAACTTATCAAAGCCAAACCAAACCCACCCGAACAATATTCATTCTTAACATAACAAATCATAAAATATTGTAATCACATTTATTACCATACGTGACGGTCACTGTTAAATAATCAAAATGGCCCGACTACTAAATTCAAGAACAATAACATTTTTTTTTTATTCCCGCATCTTTTTCTTTGTCTTCTTTTTTCTCCAGTCTTTTTCTTCGCTTTCTTTTTAATAAATGTATCTGTAGGGTATCTGAGGACAAATTTCCTTTTTTGGAAAAACAAACATATCTGAGCAAAAAAAACAACTATATGTTCATAAATATTTGTACACACGTTCTTAAATAGCTATTTTACATGTTTATTCTGTATGACTGCTTGAATGTGGGACCGAAGGGTTGGCATGCCCAAATCAAATGGTCCTTATTCATTTCTGACATTATCTGGCAATGGCGGTCTTCAGTGAATCTTTGGTATTGTGGGGATGTTGATTGGTCTCCCTCTCAACAACGCTCCACACGTAGTAATCCAGGGTATTTAAATCTGGCGAGATGGGAGGCAATATGTTAGGGGTTACATGATCATGAAAATTATCAGACCTCCATTCTTGAGTCACTTGAGCTTTGTGAGAATGGGCAGAGTCTTGCTGGAACACATACGGCCTTCCATTGGCCACTCCTTCAATTCAGGGCTTAACAACTGTTTCAAGCATCTCAATGTAGCCAGCAGCATTAACTCTACTTATACATGTACTTATAATATAAGAAATTCCTGAATGGATTATTTCTCCATTTGATGTTGAAGTGGAAAGTGTAAATTTAGACACCTTTCTTAAAGAAGAATTCATTGAAATGACTTTCGATCTTGAAGCGAAGTTTATGTACACATTTAAAGGAATTGGATATTACTGGGTGAACGAAGAAAATGTAGCAAAATATCCCAAGCTTTGTGCAACTGTTGAGTCCATTTTATTAGTTTTTCCAAGTTCGTATATGGTGTAATCTGGGTTTGGTCATTGTAATGTTTATATGTATGTATCTATGTTTATATATGTACGTTTTTTTTAATGAATAAACACGCCGACAATTTACCTAACAACCCCCGTTTTACGGATCCCGTTTTCCGGTCACGAAAAAACGGGAGCCCGGATGTGGGGGGCTAGGAAGGTCTCTCTGGTCAGGCAAATAGCCCGGACAACACGTGTCTTGTTTCGTCTTTCAGCTTCTTTTCTTAACACGCTAAATACAGTGAAACCAAATGCGTTTCGAACTACATACAGCTAAAAACAGAAAGAACGATAAACTAACATAGGCATTAGTACCAGACGACATTACAGCCTTGTGCATTATTTAATAAGCAAACAGAGAAGCACTTTGAACATAGTACGTGGTGATTTGCGGCTCAAGCTCACAAACCTGCAACCTAATATTCGTGACCA
>VCCN01004142.1:798095-819091 GCA_006491835.1 Architeuthis dux | reverse complement strand
GATATAAAATTATCCATCATTTGATTTCATATATATATATTGCACAGAGAGGGAAAAAGAAGTATTTGGATACTTGCAAAATATTTATTTAATACACTTCTGATGCATACATTTACTTTAAATTTATACAGGTGATGTATTTTGCTATAAAATTAACAATTACTAAGAAAAAAATATATACAGGGTGTCCCGTAATTATCTCCTTTTTGCATAAGTTGTAAGGGGAGCAACTTTATATTGACTAGGCATCTACAAGTAAAGGCAATGTTTAATTTCTCCACTATTCAATACAAAGTGAGGGTGAGTAACGTATTGACTAGTGGAGAAACGTTGCTTTTTACTCTTAGGTGTCTAACCAATACAAAGTTATTCCCCTTACAACTTATGCAAACAGGAGATAATTACGGGACACCCTGTATTTCAAAGTCTGCTCGTATGGTGTAATGGTTAGCATGTCTGCCTTACAAGCAGAAGGTCCTGGGTTTGATTCACAGTATGTGTGGAAAACTCTTCATCAGGACAAATTTCCCTTGTGCACTCACAGCTAATTGAGTACACTCTATGCTGTGTGATTATCTTGGAGGTATCCCTTTGGTGGACTTGCATCCTGCCAAGGGGGTGATCAGAAAAACTTGTAAGAATAAAGTCCTGGTCTCGAAAACGTGCAATGATGACTAAGCTGATGCATGTAACAGAAACCGTGTCTTTGTCACCGGGCTCCATACACCATTGGGAGTTGTCTCTTACGAGACGGGGGTGCTTTACCTTTTACCTATATTTCTAAACATACACAGCAGAATAAAGTATAAACAAAAGTAACTATGGAAAAAAGCATTTGTGCACATTGATTTCATATTTGTATACTTAGTTGCATAGCCCTGGTTTGCAATTACTGCTCGGAGACATTTTTTGTAATCCTTCACAACATTCTTTTGACATCTTGACCCACTCTTCCCTGTGAACGGCCTTCAAATCATTAATGTTCCTGGGATCCCTCTGAATTTGATCTTGAAAGCTTTCAATTGGATTCAAGTCAGGAGATTGACTAAGCCACTAAAGGTGCTTCACTTTTCTTCACCTGCCAAAGATCCATTGTTCTGAACAAACCATTCGCAAGTTACTTTAGCTGTATGCTCTGGGTCATTATCTTGTTGAAAGATCCAACCCTCTTCAAGCTCCAACAGTTGCATCAAAGAGAACAAATTAGCTTCCAAAATACTCCAATACATTGCTTCATTCTTGGTGCCTCCAATTACGTGAATTGCCCCTGTACCATTAAAAAAGAAACACCCCCAAACCATGATACTTCCACCTCCATGCTTTATTGTGGGGAATGGTGTTTTTTCAATAATAGGTGCATCCATCTTTCTCCATACATGAGCTGGGTTGTAGCCAATTTCTTCCAAAAATAATTAGTCTACTCTAAATGCTCACAAGCAAACTTCATCTGAGAATCCATTTGTCAACAAAAAGGTGTTTTACCTGGGGTACATGATTTTAAACCATTCTTGTGCAGTCCATTGCTAATAGTTGTCTTAGTAACCAATGTTCAAGCTGCTCTTAAATCATCTTGGATCGCCTTAAGAGTTACCATTGTATTCACTTGGACTTTTCTTAGCATTTTGTCAAGTTGCTCATGAAGAAATATTCCTTGGAGCACCAGTTCGAGGAAGATTTTGGTAATGCCACTCTTCCACTTCAGAATAATTAGTTCAAAGCTACTGACAAGGATATTTAACATCTTGGCAATGGCCTTATAGCTAAAACCGCCATTGTTGCTTAATTAAGTTATTCTTTTGTTCAATTGAGAGTTTTAACTAGGATAGCTTTGTTGCAAGATGTAGTGAATGAGGACTGATGGCATGATACCCTCATGAAGAATTGCTGGAACATTCCAAAAGGTTTCTATGCCGACGCAGAAAGATCT
The DNA here is from genome assembly GCA_006491835.1 of Architeuthis dux. Taxonomy (NCBI): domain Eukaryota; kingdom Metazoa; phylum Mollusca; class Cephalopoda; order Oegopsida; family Architeuthidae; genus Architeuthis; species Architeuthis dux. The sequence continues at coordinate 817,164 of VCCN01004142.1, read as the reverse complement.
AGACCTGCATTCAAACGTAACTGAACATTTTGAAACCTGTCTTATTTTCGAACACCAAATATATTTTCTCAAGAAATTTCACTTTTGACGGAGACAGAACTTTTTATTCAAAAGAAATCAGTAATCGGTTAAGCACGGAATGTAAAACAAACCGATATACTAATTCAACTTTTTCACTGTTGCAAAAACAATCTGAAATTAAATTTCAGTGGACAATTCATGTAATTTTAGTGAATGAATTTTCACTTTGTGAAATATTCTATATATAATAATAAAAAAAAAAGAAAGAAAAAAAAAAAAAAAGAGGCATGACTTTTCAAACTTAACATTCTTGTATGTTACATAACCTCTTTATAAATTCTAATGATTGAGAAATTGTTAACTAGTTTATTTTTGTTCAATTTGGACAATAAAGGAAGATTTTATATAATTGTCAAGTTTAGAAATACAAAATTTACAATAAACAGATACATTTTTACAAAGTTAGAACAAGATAGCTCTTAAAATAAGCTCATACAAAAAGATTTAAAATATAAAAACTAACAGATACTTAAGTTAGCTAGCCAGCCAAGAAATGCTATCATGACTACTTTGCAGACGTAAAATATACTTTAAAGTAATTTTCTCTACATCCACATTTTAATCTCTTTATCAGCATGCTTTAATTACATGTTAATTTTTACATGTACGTTTATGCTTAACTGGTCCCTTAGTTCAAGTTTGTTTTTGGTTTTTTTAGTGATCACCACCCCAAAAAAAAAAAAAAAAAAAAAAAAAGGCAATAGTAATTTATTTATACTTAAGAGGATATACATTATACTGTACCACCTGATCCAGATATATTTTTTTCAGTTATCTAATTTCAAACATTGTCTCCTACATAGGCTAGAGTCCCGATGTAACCAGTGGACATTTCACTTTAAATATAATAATTGTTGGTATCATGCAAACGATTATATACTGTTAGTTACTCAAGCACCCAATACCATAAAGGATGCATACATATATGCAACAGAATCATAATAAAACTGAACAACCAGCTTTAAGTGATTTTGTAGTTTATATCATACTTGGCATCACCATTAATCTAATTGACAAACAGCTCTTAACTGATTTACACTCAAAAGGATAAACTATTATACCCTAACTGTGTATATATAATACATATAGCTCCTGATGTGTAAATTTAACTACATACTCTTGTCCAAAGATAAACTGGCAATATATTAATGACTCTTTAGATCCTGATATTTAAATAAAGCACGACTCCTGATATACAAGTGGCTGTGCCTAACAAGTGTCCAACGAACCACAAAAATTAATTAAAAAATAAAATAAATAGCTCTAAAAATAATGAAAATATCAACTTTTTAAAAATGCTTAACAGACTAACAAATTAGAAATTTTTTTTATCAAACAAAATTTTCAATTCATATTTATATTTTTGATAATCATCTGATCTGCTGATCATCGCTTTACACTAATCAATTTACAACACTATTGGATTGAACACGTCATTCTCCCCAAGCCAAAACAAACATTTTACATAAACAATATTATATCCTAGTGTATAGGCATATCTAATCAACATCCCTAGTGAAATTTAAAGTTAAGTGGAAGTGTCATAAACCCAACAGGTACTATGGTAATACAGGGGTCCAGACATAATACAAATAAAAGATTTATTTCCTTTATCTTTTATCAATTTAATAATATTTAATCATCATTTTAATATTTTATCTTTCAGAGGTTTTTGAAAGTTATTTAGAAAGCCAACATAAAAGAGCCAGAGGAAATAAAATTAATCTCATTTTTAGCAAATAAAATTCCAATTGCATCACAACTGTTAAATAGAAGATAAATAAAAAAAAAAAAAAAAAAAAAAAAAAAAAAAAAAAAAATCAGTTCTCAAACAATCACCGAAATCCAGATCATTTTTAGATAAAGGATAAAATATTAAAATAAGATAAAGGGGTATAACTTAGTATTTTACGCATATTGCAGTGTTGCCGATTTAGTGCGTTTTGCACTAGATTCAGCACATTTCTTATTTTGGCAGTGCAAAAAGTACTAAATTAGTGCATAAAACATTTTGGCAGTTTGGGGCCATTTTTTTGGCTACTTCTGGCCATTTTTGGCAGTCATACTAGCGCAAAAATATTTTTGGAGTTGGCAACACTGATATTATTTCTGGACCCCTGTATTACCATAGTTCCACCCAACAGATTTGGAATGCTAGTTTTGTTTTTTTATAACAGCGAGTAAAGGAGGGAAAGAAAAGAAAAAGGTAGGAAAAAAAAAAAAAAAAAAAAAAAAAAAAAAAAAATGAAATCAGGGTTTTTATTTTCACATGAATTTTATTTGCCCTTGTTTCATAGATAAGCATTATTTTAACAATCTGGAATAGTCATGCATACATACAAGTATATGTACATGATCAGAGTGGCTACCTTGCCATAATAATCACAAGAGCCGATTTGGATTTAAGTATTTCAACTTTCTCGGTTTTGCAGCATTTTTTTATTTTTTATTCTTTATTTTGGGAGGGGGTCATTTACTTTCCAGAGAAAGTGTGGGGAAACAAGTCAAGTTTGTTATTGCGTTGGTTGATTCAATTTTTTTCTTCTTCGCAAATTTGGATTATGTTTTTCATTTTTGGTTTAGAAATGACCTTTTCTGAAACTGAAAAATTACAATTCTGCGTTTTATTTTATCTTTTCTCTCTTTAATAAACATTCAAGTTAACACAGTAAGAGAAGACAGGAGGAAATTGAAGGGGTTTTTGGAGGGGGCAGGGGGGTCGTAAACTGAATGGTGGAACAAAGAAAAAGAGAAATAAAAAGAAAACCCTTAAATATAGAGCAGGTTGAGACTACAATTTATGCATTACAAAATAGGCATAAGTACACAGACACCGATTACATTCATCATAGCAGAGATGGTTTAATTGTTTTAATGTCATTTCTTTTAATAGTTTAAAATCTGTCATTTAATTGTCATCACTTGTGTTGTGGGGTCTGCCTATGTATGGTCAGTGTGATTGCAAAGAGTTGGTTGTGTTTATGATTCTAATCAATAAAATGGACTACAAAGATAAGTTTAAATTAATGTTTATTCTCTTTTCATTTAAACAAGTTAGCTTTCTTTTTTTTTGGTTTTTTGTATTTTCAAAGTTTTCTGTCATTTGAAACCGGGCAAAAATTGTAAAAAATATTTGAACCTTCCCTGACATTAAATCAGGAAGTATCTATTTGCAAGGCAAGATCTTTCCTTGATAGAACAGAATTTTCTTTTTAATTTGAGCAACAAAGCTAGAGATTTTTTTTTTTTTTTTAAAAATCAAAAGAAAGAAAGACGTTACTTTACAGGGGGACGGGACAGAAGAAGAAGAGAAGAAAAAAAAAAAAAAAAAAAAAAAAAAAAAAAAAAGACGAATTTTTAAATACTGTCTTTATTTCTTTCGTTTCTAGTCAAACGGACAAAGAGGGTCCCATGATAATTAAAAAAAAAAAAATTTTTTAATACAGAGTGTTTCTTCATCATCATCATCATCATGTACATCAGGGAATGTACTTGAAGAACCTAAATTTGCATGATTCATAAAAGGAAGGGATTAAAAAATATCTGAAAACTGAAGGCATTTAAATTTCAATTTGTTACTCTCAAAAAACAAATTAATTTCAGTAAACTTGAGAATCAGTTTTTTTTTCTTTTTTCCTTCCCGATTTAAAAAGGGCATGGTTTTTTTTTTTTTAAAGTTTTTTTTTTTTAGCAAGAAATTTTCAGTAGTCCTAAAGAATGAAGAAATAACAGTGCCATGGGGGAGGGTGAATAGTACAACTGAAATGTATGGAGAACAAGGCTGGGGTTATTTAGCATAGCAAAGCCAGACAAACATGTACAAATTATATCTCTCAGGTACATTTCGGCATTCAGCAACAACTTCAGTGAAGGCAGTTAAGAAACTTCAATAATTCTTCAGAGAGGAAGAAGAAGAAGAGAAATAAAAGAGCCATCGGATTTCAAAGACTTTCTAACTTTATAAAAAGAAAAAAGGCAAAACCTAAAATATATCAGAAAGAATAGACATTTTTCCTCTCCTCTCCTCAGGGAAAGTGCAAACAAGATACCTAACAATTTCTGCCCTGCTGTAATAGTGAACAGCCTTCCTGAGAGAGCGTGAGGGTGTTGCACATGTCCGGCTAAGGAATAGCAAACACCAAGCACCTGCAGGAGGAGGAATAGACTACATTATAGAAGGACGTCACAAAGATGACCGACAGGACTTATGAGTATGAACAAGCATGTCAAAAGCCTAATGACTTGGACTAGCTGTAAGCTGCTGGGATGTACAAAATGGGTTGCTTAGAGGAGAAGGGTGCCGTCGAGAAAGAACAGAGAGGGAGAAAGGACGAGGCGGGGGATGAGTTATCAAGGTTTAGACACCCCTGGCCCCAAAGACGACGACGGCAACAGTGCTCCTCCCGTGCCTCCTGATAACAGCACCAGCAATCCTCATTGTTCCTCATCCATGTTAGCATGTGTGACTTTAGAAAAGTCAAACTCCTCTCCTGAGGCCCGTTTGAAGATATCCAGGACATCAATGCAAGTGGTCTCAAAGTGGGTTGTGGCATCATATGTCTTAGAGATAAATACCTGGGTAGAAGAAGAAAAAGAAATAAGGTTATTATGTGTATTATGGATTATCAAAAACAAGCATGTAACTTAATGAATGTTGGTTTCAATTTAAATTCATGAACAAGGATCAAAGCCAATGTATGTACTCATAAGAAGCTATCATGTGTAACAGTACAGTAAACCCTAGCTATAAAGAACAAATTGGGGGGGGGGGAAACAGCATTAAAGCCAAAAGTTTGTTATAACCAATGGTTTCCCTCATCAGTTCGGTTGAACCTCATTCTATTTTTGGCCTTCACACAAATGACTAATGTGATTTAAGCACAGAACGAAAAATGTGTTTATGTGAACGCATATCCAAGGAGGCTACGCTGCAACCTCACACACGTGCCAGAATTCATTCACACTAACGTATTAGTCTTGGCACGTGAGGGATCGCTGATTGGTTCTCACATTTAACAAACTTTGTTCAGTAAATAAGAAAGTGTGTAATGGTCCACGAGCCTGCCACATTTAACAGAGAAATCCGTTCAGATTGACTGAAGAGTCTGTTAAAGCCAAAATTTGTTATAGAGAGGGTTTACTGTATATCTAGCAATAAGATTACATACTAAAAATGCTTTGTTTTGTGAAGGCGAAAGGGATCCACAAGAAATGATCCAAGGGCAATTCTAACCAAATCATGCTGAATTTATATACAGCATCAGGTTCCTCAATTTTTATGCCCAAACACTTAAAAAGTAGTGATTCCCAAAGTAGGCTGTACCACCCCCTTAGCGGTGCTGGAAGACAAAAGGGCAAATACAAATCGATCTGACGTATAAAGTCGTTTGTCTGAAAATCTGATTTTATAGTAAAGCTGCTTGAACTTCAAACAACACTGAAACCAGCTTTTCAGACAAAACTTTATGCATAGGTGATATTGATTGTATTTTTATTTTCAATTGATCATTTCGGAGGAAGTATGAATCAAGCACCCCAAATTGACAGAATTGAAACGGACACATTTTGCCTAGACACCAGTTGACTTCACTGAAACGTCAGTCTTACCAAGATAAACAAATACAATGCGTTTTTAGGGAAGATTGCAGCTTTAATTTTGCATGGACCTTTTTTGACAAGTTTAAAATTAAAAGAAGGAGATCAAAATTAATAATCTCAAAGTTTTTTAAAAACTTTTCATCCAGTACAGAAAAATTATGAGCAAAAATCCAAAAACAAAGAAAACAGGAGCGTTTTTAGAGTTTTGTTATGAAAATGTTTACATCACTATGTTGTTTAAATGTTTTAAAAAAACGGGTGTTCCTCCTCATAATTCTGTATAAAACTAATGAAAGGGCTAATCAGTTTCAATATTAAAGTTGGAACACCACTGCTTTAAAATCAGAAAACACGTCATTTTTAACATTTACCAATTAGAAAAAGTAAGGCAATTTAAATGGAGACACTATAATTTGTGTTGCTGAGTAAAATCCAAGTTCTAATTTGTAGCTATAGTAATTACACCAAGTTAATTAAAGCAAGACTGTCCCTTTTCTGTTATGAATAAGTCAACTAGACAGGATGTATTTTTCTTTATGCTTATACAGATAAACACTGAAGGAGTAGTAGTAGTAATGCTTGTAAAATACTTACTTGATTTTGAGAACCATCATCTGTAGGTTCTAGAAGGTCACTAACACTAACAAACCTGGAAAAAGGGAAAGAAAAGGTTTATTTTTTATTCATGGATTAAACAAAGGCAGATCGAGAAAGTTCATTTAGATCAGTAAAGAAATACCCCCCCCCCCATGGGGAAATTTGAAATTCATTATCCCGTTTTCTAATGGAAGTAATCAAAATGTAGTTATTTCTTTATCTATTCATTTGAAGTTTGAGAATCAAAGAAAATTGATGTCATTTTCAAAGCTCTAAGAAAACAACGGTTTTTCTAACAGATGTAATCAAAAAGCTTACGTGCCGTGAAGAAGTAAAGGACTGTACAGAGTATAGTCTATGTTGTTAGGGGGGGGGGGCAGACTAAGATCACTCCACTCCTACCAATACATCATGGGTCAACATAAGGACCATCACTGTACATGTCTTACAGTTACAAGAGACCTTGGGGAAGGCCTATATCCAACAATGGACTTTTTTAAAGGCTGATTATGATGAACTATAGATAGAGGCAGGCCTCTCAGATTTTACACTTAAATGCTAAGTACAGTGTGTCTCATATATAAGTCCCTTTTTGTACCAGTTGTAAAGGAAATAACTTTATTACAAAATTGTTTATCCAAATGGAGCAGAATTTGTGTGAACAAATGCAAGGGAAATAACTCCCAGACAGTTTATATTTACATTATTGCCCTTATAACTGGGGTAAAAGGGACTTTGTGTATGGAATACCCTGTAGTTTCCATTAAGATTTAAAAACACCAGAAAATAAGGAATTTAGAGTGAAAAAGTGAAAAGAGACTTACTTCTGTCTGATATTGCCCAGGAGGTTCAAGCCAATGGTGAGCTCTTCTTCAGGTTTATCAGACTCAACTGTTGTACTGACAATTGCCAAGTAAAAGGATTTTGCAGCTACATTATGAGCATGAGATACACAGCATACATAAATATCTGAAAATACACAAATTTAATTTCATTAAGAAATAGGTTCAGCAATATTCATCTAGGAGGTGATCAAAGCACAAGTAAAAACTGTACACATACCATTGTAATATATTGCATTATTATATAATTATAAGGAGTTATGATGATAAAGGGCGTCCCGTCCCGTAAGAATGTCCTTTCTGTACTCGTAAGGGGAGTAACTTTGTACTGACTTGGCTCGAGACATTAAGAATTTTGCTTCAATACAAAGTTCCTCCCTTTACGGACAGTCTTACGGAACATCCTGTATATTATCAAAAGAGAATGAACCAATTAAAACAGCTAGTAGATCCCAGAACAGTGGTTCCTAACCATTTCAAGGTCATTCTCCACTTTTGTCAATAAGATTACTAGACCAGCTCCCCCCCTTCCATTTATGTGGCAACAAAGAATTTAAAATAATTTCATTTTACATATAATTAGACAGCTTTATACTAATAGTTTAATTTTATAATTGTACAGCTGCTGATGTGTATTTGTTGCTCAAAGAAAGCAAGTGAAAATAATTAGGAATACATTTTGAAATTCCAATTACAAATTTCTTTTTAAAAAAAAAAAAAAAAATAAAAAAATAAAAAAAAATGTTGCTATCGTAACTGATATACACATCAATGTGATCTGTTCTGGTTTTTTGCTACTAGTTCTTCAATTTGTGGGTCTATTAGTGAGAAACATCTTAAATCATTCTCAACTTGGAGCTTATTTAGCCAAAAACATTCTCCATAATTTATTTTATTTTTTACCTTTATGGACTATCTAAATACCCCACTATCAACTAGGCAAATGAAAACTAAATTTAAGATGGAGCAAAGAATCTTTCCAATGACGGGCCATCTTGTACTTTTTTAAAAGTCTACACCACTCACTATGACGTTTGCATCCAGACTGAAATCAAGTGAACAATTTGAAATGTTTTAACACTTACCATTTTTCCTGCCCACTTGATTTTGTGGAATGATAATCTGACAAGATAGGGCATTATTTGTGTTAGGGATAGGATGGTCCAAGATGCAGATTGCTCGCACAACCTAAGAGATGAAGGAAAAAATTTTAAAAATAAAATCCATTGGAGCCATAATCAAGTGTTAAAACTTGAAACAAGAAAAGAAAGAAAGAAAAGCTTTTAGATTGGAGAGAAAGTTACTTTACAGGTCATTGAATTGACATGAACGCAGCAGATACTTTTTGACAAAAGGCTGGAAAAATAGCAGGGTGACAAGACGAATTTCCAGATCTTTGATTACAAACCTAACAAGATAGGTTTACTGTATATGCCAGCAATAACACAAAGAAAAAACTTAAAAAACTGCAAATATTCTACAGCATCCACTGCACTGATATTATGACTAGGTAGGTGGCCATCTACCAAAGCTAGATGCGGACAGTTATGGGGCTTAGAGGAGTTGCAGTGAACAGTAGTCGTCCAAATACCTTGTAAACCATGTGTGCAATAGTCTGGCATATACAGTATTAAACATGAATATTTACCAAATTAAGTTTCCAATAGAATATCACATACCACTTCTAAAAGAATATGTAAAAAAAGAGAATGTAAGAATGAAGTGTACAAACCTGTCCAACTTTATTACACCTGTCAAGAGCATAGGATGGATCACAAATGACCATTTTGCATTTGGCTACCTGGTCTTGAGACTTGACTCCAACCACCTTTCCATCTTCCATCACCAGTTCATCAACTGGCTTGTCCAACATGTAGGTTCCTCCATAGATTGCACTAAGTCTGAAAGAAGTAATACAGAGGATAACACAAATGTAACTCAAATGTATGTCAAGACTCAAACAATAGTATAACACAGTTGTATCTCTTTATTTGGGTAACCTTGGGAACTGGCCATTGCCCAACCACAGAAAATGCTGGAAACAAATCTTTTTGTTCATATTATTACGTAATACATTTTAACAGTTTATTGATTTTAACAATCTTTTCCAATTTTTTTTCTATGGAAAATAAAAAATATATTTAATATAATATTAATTATATTATAAAAAGTATTTGTTTGCATCTGCTTTTTAATTGTATTACAAATTTATAAAGATTTAGAAAAAAAAATTAAGATACATGTCTAATTTTATGCTAAAATAAACATTGAAAGTTGTTGAATTCAAAATTCTTCAATTCGGTTAGAGTTTTACACATTAGGTTTATAGACAGCTAAATTATGGTTTAAACTATGGTTTGAAACTGAACTGAAGAACTCAAATGGCAGATCCACAAACTAAGGGTGGCAGATTTAAAATGTGCTACACCAGAGCACTGGATTAGAGAGGTACAATCTATTAAAAAAATCTTTCTTTTTTTAAAGATAAGAGCCCGTTTTTGATTTTATTAAAATTACACTGAACCAGTCTAAAAATGCTTCATTGTTAACATGTTTACAGACCACATGATTAATACATGGAAAATTAAAAACTTTAATGAAATAGACATTTAGCTTCAATATAACGTTTTCAATACAAAGTGGTTTCCCTTGAATAACTCATGCAAGAGGGGAGATAATACAAGCTTTATCTCAGAGACTTACCCATTACAAGCATTGCAAGAGCGTCAAATTTGGAAATAGGTTCAATACTAACCTGTCTCCAGACTCATTAGATTTCTAAATTCCAATGCCTGTATTGGATAAGTCCTTGAGATAAAGTTTGGATTATCTCCCTTCTTCCCAAATCTGGCAACGCCGATTCATGCTAAAATTTGCACTTTAGCAGGATTTATTTATTTTTTTTTTTTTTTTAATTTGAAAGTCTCTGTTTCAGTGCAATCTGGACAACTCTGATACGCATATAATAATTAAGACATCAAGTCTGAAATATCTGCCGGTAATATTAGCTCATTGTTTTTCATACTGTGTTTTATTTTAAATGTTTGACATACTTACCTAGCAAAGCCCTGTGGCAATTCTCCCAATCCATATAATGGGTACAAGTAAGGAGATTTTCCATAACGTGCTAATGAGTCACTGTAAAGCTTGCATCGTTTAATAATATCAATGGCAGGCTGGTTGAAGTATCTGTGTGGGGAAAAAAAATAATAAAATTTAAATGTTTGACAAATAGAATAGGCCTCATTTAGACAGAAATTGACAATGGTAAAATTGCTGAACTGTGTATAACAGCTACCAGTGATAGATATCTTCAAACTTCAAATAAACTTATACTTGTGAAAGAGTACATTTTTGCTGGATAAAAAAATCAAAATCAGTTCCATCCCAATTTTGGAACAACTTTAATTTACTATCTTAAATACTAATATTAAAAAGTTGTTTCAAGTTTCATAGATGGACACGTGTTTGTAGCTCAAATACAAAGAAAAATGTTCAAGTGCTTAAACTCCATTTGAGTTAATGATTTTCATGAAATTTTGAAGGACTAGGAAGTTATAACAACATCAAATAGAATAGCCAGTTAAAAGCCAACAAATTCCCTCAAAATATATTATGAACATTTAATTTAAAACAGAACTAAATAAAACATGAATAAGTCAGCATTTGAAGGGGAAATTTTTTTTTCAAAATAAATAAATACTTACTCATCATTGAGATACAAAGACAGTGCATGTCCAGTAAAATCAACTGTGTTTTTATCCAGACCAAATTTGTCGTAAAGGTCTTTTATAGTAGACTTATGAGGATCTATTCCTTGCCATGTAGTGGGATCATTTTCATCTAACTCTTGCACATATATCAAGAACTTACGGAAGCGACGTTTCTCAAACATTCCCATTAAAGCTGTAAGACAAAAAGGTTGGAATGACAAACTTAAAAAAAAAAAAAAAATCTTTTACTTAGAAGTGTGGAAAAAGCTAGCTTTAAAATAAATTAGGATAGTGCCCGTTCCAAAGGTGCATGTTTGGAAGCGGCCAGACTTTATGGTGTGTTGAGCAGCCTGCTATAATTGTCATTATTCAAACAATTCCAGAAAGGTTTTGAGGGTAAGTAGGATGAGTATTTGAACATATACTGGGTAATTTTTCTTATCAGTGAATGGCTGCTCTAGAGCAGTAGTCTTCAAACTACTTGGGGAACTTTTATAGGCAACCCCCTTCAAAAAACATTCCCTTCTACATATGCAACTAGTGGATTTTGCCCTTGTTTATGAAATTATTCGAAGGTGTATAAACCCAAATGTAAAAGCCGTGAAGGAATCGTTTATTTAATGAAGAATTATAACATATATTGCAAAAATGTCACCGTTTCGTGGAACCCCTGGAAAGGTCGCTTAGAACCCTGGGGTTCAGCAGAACAGTTTGAAAATGATATTCCAGATACCAACAAAAATGTTAAAGTTTTTTTTTTAAAAGCTGCAGGGATATGGAAATCTAATTGAAACATCTTTAAGTCTTGTTATCTATAATATAGCTGCATTCTGAATAAAGAACTAAATGCTTATTTGTTAGAATAAAATTACTAAATATAGTTTTATGATTAAGGATTTCCTTAAACTCTACTTAAGCTGCTACATCATAGAAATTATACATTAAAGTCAAAATCTCATTCCATAGAGAAGTCAATTGGAATTTTTTTTAATATTAATATGCACAACTATAAATTAAGATATGTCCTTGGATCAGAAAAACCAGTACACAGTTTTTCATGTAAAAACTACATATCTTGAATCTTGTTTAATCATAGGCTAGTAAATTGCATTAGGTTAAGAAAATAAACAAGATAGATACCAGTTTACACAATTTAAGAATCGTTTTCATACAAAAAATACTTACATGATCCTAGAGCTTCTTTTTCATCAGCAGGTACTTTGTGTATCTTGCCTCCTTTGTACACGAAACTACCTTCTACAGATTTGAACTCTAAATATCTAGTCACACCAGTTTTGATCAAGGTTTTCACCAACTGGCCTAGAATTTAAAAAAAATAGAACTTGCATTACTTTGATACTCAATCGGTATTTAAAAAAAAAAAAAAAAAAAAAAAAAAAAAAGAAAAGAAAAGCTCACATTAATAGTAAAGAATTCATATTTAGATTAAATATAAATACTTACTACATTCAAGCAATTACACTGTACAGCATGGATTAAAATTAAAATTTGCACTTTTTCTCAAATTGCAGATATTTAGAATAACGTACCATTTGCCATCAGGAATTTGGGAATAAGATCAACGTTCCAATCTCTTCCTCGGCCAAGTTCTGGTGGGGGTGTACCCATTTGGAATTTTGTGTACAACTGGAAAAGATAAAATAAAAAATAGGTAAATTTGAAGGTAAGCTATTATAATTTTGCCTTTTCATTAACAAAAGAAACCGGTACAGTTACTTCCCTTTAGTTGGGAACTTCCCTTAAAAGTTTTTCATTCCAGTACTATACTATCCATGCAGACAAAACTGCTTATATATAATATAATATATAAAAACCACTGGTCTGAAATGCATATTTTAAAGATTGGCCAGAATTTTGGCTATCATAGATTTTTATCAGCTAAATTGGGAAATAAAATTTAAAAAATAAAAAGAATCTTTCATTGGGGTATTGCGTGGGCAGACAGACGGAAAGAACAGTCAGAACTAAAGAACAACGATCTGAAATTTACTACTGTCCTTTCTGTCTGTCCACACAATATCTCCAAGAGTTCTTGAATTTCAATGAAATTTTGCAGAAATGTAGTTAAGGCTACAAAAAACCCCAAAAAACTCAGGATTTGGGACTGGATCCATGTGCAATTATCTCTCCTATGTCCTAGCTAACTGTCAATCTCCAAAAGTTAAATGAAATTTTGTGGAAGGGTGGGCAATAGGTTATTAAAAAGAGCGATTGAATTGTGAAGCCGATCCATCCACAATTATATCCCTTACATCATAGCTATCAGTCCACACAGGTGTTCGATTTCTAAAACAAGGGTTTATGAAATTTGATTGTAAATAGCTCAAAATGACTTGAGGCATATAATTATTTTGTAAACTTTACTCAGTATGAAATTTCATTCCCAACAATAATATACCCATATTTGATGTTTAAAAAAAAATTTTTTAAAAATAATTTCTGACTAGGGCACCACAACAAAAGTTGGACATTTTGAATTTTCCATTTAAAAAGTAATTAACCTACAAGGCTGAAGAGGTTATCATATTGACCCTATTAACATTCTGGTACAACTAAATTGTTTGCCCAACTTAGGTGGTACCAAAATCTGGATTGCCCCCCCCCCCCACTTAATTTTTTCTGTGTTCTACTCAGAAATGTCCTATAATATACTGAAGTCAAACTCTTTTTGTGTGTGTGTGTGTGTGTGTATATTATTTTATATATTAGGTGTATGTGTCACAGACACGGGGTGGGGGACCCTCAGTCCTTGTGTTAGCTCTGTCAACATAAAGCCTTGAACCCCAGCTGGGATATTGTTATTACAATTAGAAAGTTAGTCATACAATTCAAGTAGTCCAGTAGAATTAGTCAGAATTTATACATGGACCATGAACAAATTTGAATAAAGATGAAACTTGGTATATAGATAGGATATTGGTCTAACTAAAATATATCAAAAGTCTTCCAAAATCTGAGAATAGGTTTTTGAGAAAATTAAACTTCTTTTGGCATAATTCAAAGTTATAAATTACAATACTAACTACAAAAGCAATCAGAGGGTGCATACCTCTGACAAGTAATTGTGCAATGAACCGCCCAAAAACTTAATCACCTCTTCCATGGCACATTGCCCACCCTGCCACAAAAGGTCATTGAAATTCAAGAACTTTGAGATATTGGGACAGAGAAGAGCATATACATAAATGTATAAAGGAGAGAACGGAAAAATCTTTCAATCAAATAAAAATTCCGGGCTCTGCCCATAATTTAACTAATTCTTCCATAGCCTATTGCCTACCCTTCCACAAAATTATATTGAAATTCATCAAGAATCTTTAGAGATATTGTGTGGACAGACATGAAATTTTGGCTCTATTATGTGGTGTGGACATAACTACAACGTAGGGGAGATAATTGTGCACGGATACGCCTCAAAATTTAATCACTTCTTCCATAGCCTATTATCCACCCTTCCACAAGATTTCATTGAGAACTCGTTACACCGCCATATGCAGGGTTTGTATCTTGTCTTAGAAAGTTATATCTCTCCTGCATATTCATTATTAGGCTAATCATGTTTGGTCTTTTTTCTCAAATAATTATTCTCGGATTTTGGAGGACTTTTGATATTGTTTTATACCCTTTCCTCTAACTATAAATCGATTTATCGTTATGCAAATTTGTTCTCTTCCTAATTCTACTGGACTAAAGTTGTATTTATTTTTTTTTTTTTTTAAAAACCCTACTTTTATACACCAAAGAAAGACACCCTACCTACAAGCAAACCAACATTTACTTTACAGTATCAATCATATTGATGAGAAATAAACCAAGAGTCTCTCTCTCTCTCTCTCTCTGAGGGGCCCACTCCAATATTTAGTGAGATTTGTTATTGTAAAATGTTAGAAATGCAGTCAGTGAATTACTATTCATAAAGCTTTTTTGGGCCACCTGCCCACCCCCACAGGAAAAAGTCATGAAAATAGAGCAATATTTACAAAAGGTTACATCATTTCTAATAGGCAGTTGATTCTTGCCCACCCTGGAATTTGATAAATATAGCTATTTTTTGTATGCTCATAACTTTTTTTCTTTCGAAGTCAGTTTTGATCTCATATTGGGGCCAAAGGCCCATTTAGGTCTTCCACAGGAACTAGCCAGAAAAACCAGCCAATAAGACTCCCAGGTTTTCAGCTAGTACTTTTAATAACTGATTCTAACTTTTTATTTAACACTAAGAATTTAATATTGAAATATAAGATGGCTACCAATTGGTACCAACAAGTAGATCATATGGAAAATTTTTTTTTTTTTTTACTAGCAGTAAGTCTTACATAATTAGCAACATCTTCCAATTCAGCAAACTTGCATTGAATAGCATTTTTAAGTAAATCATGGACCAATTTATCACCTTGCATAGATTTACAGCACAATCAGTAATTGAAGACTTATACAGGATAAGTACTATCAAGTCTCATTTTAATTGAAGGAGATGAAACCAGTGAAAATCCTTTGTGCAACATATTTAAAATCTGATTTTAATGTCTGCCGTGCTCAATTTTCTCACCAAAAAATATATATGCACCTTTCAAAATCAGGCTAACAGGAATGTTTGCTCGAGATTCATTTTCAACACAAGTTTCTCTCAGCCTGGCTGTTTTATTTGTACAATTATTATATACTTGCATTTCTATATTACAATTTCTAATTAAAAACAAAACAATGGAGGAGGGAAGGAAAGGCTGCTTTACAATAGAAGTTGGGTGTACTCTACAGCTGTTGGTGAGAAACTAGGTTTTAGAATTAGTATCAAAATCAGATAACAGATTTTTCAGTGAATTTATTACTAGCATCATTAGAGAGCGTGAGAAACTAATTTTTACTATCCTGTAAACTTTTCATTGACCAATGATGGATACATTAAACTTTACAAATCTGAAAAGTTAAATTTCTTCAATTCCTACATTATTAAAATAATCTAGTCTTATTTTGTGCCTGATCTTTTTGTAACTAATATTTGCAAAGTGTTAACAATTGTACTTCAATATATAAAAAAAAAAAAAAAAAAAAAAAAAAAAGCTCCAAAACATTTTTATACAGGTTCAAAACCCTATCCAAAATTATTTCCATGCCAAACATGACCTACGCTCAACTAAAGTCATCTTGTTTAGATCTATTCTGCTCTTCCAGGCCCTGTAGTTATTTTGAGACGGCCTTGCCCCAAACCACACAGTTGTATCCCACTGCTCATACTAGTCAGACATGCCTTGGCTGTTCACGGATATTGTTTAGTTTTTGGTGATTTTTGACTTTGAAGACTGAAAATGTTAGGAGCTGCAGATTCCTATGAATAACAACGAGAAGCAGAAAAGGAAGCATCTGTCATTATCGATATGGTACTTGTACTACCATTCTGAAACCTGAAAAATTCTGAATTCCAAAAGTTGTCTGGTCCCAAGGGTTTCAGATAAGAGATTGTATACCTGTAATTGGGATCAAAAAAATGTTGATATACCAAGATATTTTTGTCAAACTCTTTGACAGTTGACTTTTTATACCATAACAATTCACACCTAATTTTCCAAGTCTGGAGTTGACTTCGTTTTTCTATGATAACAACAACAATCCTCGCCTAATTTAGGGGAGTAAATTCTTCACCGTTTGTCCAGTCACGCGAAACCAAACTGATACATAAAATTAACATTTCCCTACAGTGATTTGAAGTCATGACCAAATGATCGTTAGGTGGCTCTCTTACTGACTGAGCCAAATTGACATGTCTTACATATCTAGGAAAATTCATGTTACAAATATGCATGGGCTTATTTCATTCTAATAAATGAATATATTTATAAAATTAACATTCACTACCATGATTTGAAATAATGACCAAGTGATCGCTAAGTGTCTCTTACTGAATCAGCCAAACTGACAAGTCTAAACATAAGAAAATGTATGTAACAAATATGCTGGGGTTTATTTCATTCTAATAAATACATTTATACTAAAAAATTTAATATATTTTTTATTATACACCACAATACAAAAGTTGCAGTAATCATCTTCATTCAAAATAGAAGTAGAGTTTGACCCTGCAACAACCAGGCTGGTAAATATCCATGAGAAATCAGAGGTAGGGCTTTTAAAATAATTTGAGTTAAACACTTTGTAAGAAGTGACGTCATTAAGCAGCAAATATTTGAGGCAAAGTAACAGGAAACAGAATACCAGAGTTATGTTGGTAGGGATTCTTAAATTACAGCAAATAGGAAGATTTTGACAGAAAGAAATTATTTTCTTTAATACCAGTTATAGAGTGCAAAATGACAGTTGTAAATTCAAATTGTGTCAATATCCAGGTTGTCCATAATTATAATCCATAATTGCCAGAAAATATAGTTCAACAACGTTTATTTTCGTCAGACATTTTAATAGGCCAAAATGTTTAGAGTAAAAATCATTACACGTTTCTACAATTTAAGTCACTGTAAGGTCATATTTATCTTAGATTGTTTTAGTAACATTGTCTGACACTCATGTCAAACCAAAGCAATAAATGGCCACCCACTAAAAAAAAAATATATCTTTATAAAATAAAAAAAATTTGAAGGCATTAAATAAGATTCTTTAACAAACCTGTTTCAAATGCCTTAAAATGTGTTAGAAAACTTACTTCAATTCAAACAGCGTGATACTTATATATAGGATTAACTGTTAGTGTTGGCTAGTTAAAAAAAATATACATTTAAATATATACAACTGTTCACATTTAACAATGAAACATGTAAAGTAGAAGATGCTCATTTAATTCTGTTAAGAATTTTATTAAGTTAATTAGAAAATTTCCAATTTTTATTCTTAGCAAAAATGCTTGAATTAAAACGTAATGATAATTGTTCTAAGTTAATCTGGATTAGAATATATTGAAAAATAATCAGTTTCACACAAGTCAAGATAACCATCTGTATATATAAAAGCAGTACAATCAGGCAGAAGTCATTACATGTGCAAAGTACATTAATAAACACTTGTAATACTGTAAAAATTTAAGCAAATGGTGACTAATCTTTACTTTTTTATTAAACAGAAGAGAAAGTTTATTTTTCGACACAAAACAAAAACAAGTTTTTCTTTAAATGCATAAAGAAATTAGAAGTACTAGGGGTGTTCATTCCAAAGGTGCATATTTGGGAGGGGGCCAGACTTTATGGTGTGTGGAGCAGCCCGTCTTAATTGTCATGTAAAATAATTTGTTGTTAGAAACTACAGTGTCAAAGTATTTTGTTATTTCTTTTCAGTGTTGCCAATTTAGATATTTTATATCTAAATTTAGATAATTCTAAAGAGGGTAAGTCAAGGGAGATAATTTATTGAAACTGAAGAAAGATCTATTAATCTTCAATTTAAAATTTTTTTAGATTTCTCAAGAACCACTGATCCAAAAAACATCAAACTCTACACTGCCTTGTGTGGTGACTAATATACCCATCTGGCGAATGTCAACTTCGTACAATGGCAAGCTGTCGAGTAATGTGGTGCACACGCACGCACACACACTTCAATTGTAGTTAGATGAGATTCACTCATGAGAGAATAGAATTAGTATGTTAAAAAGGAATTCACTCCTTTGTTAGGTAATCACTAGTTACTCCTGTGAAAAAATACATGGATATATTTAAATTTCTTGAGATGATTTTATTTCTAAGAAAAGAAACTGAATTTGTTTCAGTGGAAGAGTCCATTGTTTGAAGTGGTGGGTAGAAGATTTTATCAAGATTGTTCCCTTCAAATGGAAGAGCCCATTGTTACCGATAGAGAAACAGAAAAAATAAACCACTTCATCATTTTAGTAGATTCCTACTCAAAGTATCTGAACTTATTCAATGTAAAAACTAAAACAGTTGGAAGAAAAACAAAGAAACAAGCCTGGCTGCAGCTGGGTCAAACTCCACTCCTACTGAAGAGGATTACTGCAACTTTTGCATTATACATACATAAAAAACAAAAAATATATTTTTTAGTATAAACATTTATTTATTAGAATGAAATAAGCCTTTGCATATCAGTAAGATGAATGTTGTAATATGTAAGACTTGTCAATTTAGCTTAGTAAGAGGCTACCAATCAGTTGTATTTGTAACTCAAAGAAAGTAAGCAAAAATAATTGAAGAAAAAAAAGGAAAAAAAAAAAAGAAAAGAAAAGAAAAAAGGAAAAAAAAAAAAGGAAAAAAAAAA
>VCCN01004142.1:775106-797788 GCA_006491835.1 Architeuthis dux | reverse complement strand
AAAAAAAAAAAAAAAAAAAAAAAAAAAAAATTGTTTACAGAGGGGAAAGTTATATCAGATTTGAAACATTGATAAAAATTCAAATTCAGCTGATACATGGCCTGAAATCAATCTTTCTGAAACACTTGATTTGAAATACAATGCCAAGGCATGAAATAAATTAGGTTAAAAATAGATCAAGTATCATATGTCAGCACAAAATATTTCTTAGATCAGGGGTGCCAAACCTGTGGCACGCAAAAACATTTTATTGGCACACAGGAAATAATTTTTTGTTAGTGATTTTATTTTTAAATCGGCAACCTTTAATTTATCAGCTGTCACCTGTTATTGATTGTCTAAACCAGTGGTTCCCAACCTTTTCAAGGTCATTCCCCACTTTTTTCAATAAGATTACTATTTTACCCCTTTCTAATCTATTCAAGTGGCAACAAAGAATTTCAAATAATTATTTTATTTTGCTTATAATTAGACAGATTTATAATAAGAATTAGTTTAATTTTATAATTGTACAGCTTCTGTAACTCAAAGAAAGTGAAAATAATTGGGAAAAAAACCCCAAAAAACATTGACCACAACTTATTTTCACCTAATAGGCTTATTCCCCCCTTGGGAATCACTGGTCTAAACAGACTTCTTTAAGAAGAATTTTCAGCATTTCGTTCTTTCTCCATAAAATATTTTGTAAAATACAAATATAATAAAAAAGATAATCTGCTGCTAAAAATACCAATGGACACGTGAGGGGATTTCTTTAGAAGATTATCGCCAATGTGGGCACGCGCTCTCAAAAAGGTTCACCACCTGTCTTAGATAATCATATTACTATAACACCAAGAGAGCAGAATGTCTTAATACCAAGATTTAAAACAACAATCCTATAAAAATTAAAACTTTTTTTAGTTTTCACCAAGCCTAGTTTCAAATAGCAAAAAATGTGTACAGAATATACAAGTTGCACCAGATCACCTTGGACAATGTGAATTTGCAATCAATAAACTTGCCATGTGGCACACAGTTGAGATGTGGCTAGTTGTTTGGCATTTTGTCTAAATGTTTGCTTTTGTAATAGTTATTTGAAAGATTCTAGAAGCTGCTAAAGTCATTTTAACCGACAGATTGAGGAAGAGGGTGAGGGGAAATGCAATAGGCCATTTCCAATTTGGGGATTTTTGCTTTAGATTTATACACGCCACACCAGCTTTTAAGTGAACCACTAGTATGTCTGGTAGCGTTGACACAATTCAAGCCAAGAGGCCCCATTTTTTTTCTGTGAGGAAAAAAAAAAAAAGAAAAAAAAAAAGGGACCCCTCCCACACACACTTTTATAAGGTGTCTAGTGTAGAATATCTCGCCACTTGACTGGTGGTCGTGGCTACAGTGATTTAATATTCTAAATTCATCAACTGAAAAGGTCATGGTCAATATGCTACTTAATAACTTGGTACTAATTACGCATACTGGTACAGTTTCTTTATATGAAGAATCTTAATTAACATACAGATGTTTCTAATAAAAAAAATTAAATATGCTGACAAAAAGTTAAGAGAATTTAAAACTGTTTGCATGATGATATTCAGTTGGTAAAAAAGACTAGTCAATAACAATCTATACATATAAAAAAGGCATATATGCAAATGAGTATGTTCGTTTGTATGATTGTAGTGTCTGCTAGTTGAGACCCTACAACTCTTAATGGACTGGTCCAAATGAGATTTTACAACAAATAGAATTAAAGGGTGGAAAAATGAGACATATCAAATATCAAGTGCATGACAAATGTGTGTCAATGCAACACAATGTCAAATACTTTCTTTTCCCATTCATGTAGTCGACACAGTGAAGAACCAATTGGAAGAGTAAAGGCAGTTTCTGGCCAAAAATGGCCAAATGCAAATACTCTCAATAAAAAAAAATAAAAAAAATAAAAAAAGTCAAAATTGCTCAAAGTTTTAAATATGGCCAAACCAAAAAGTTCACGGCCAAATGCTTTTTAAAAAAGGACAGATTTGTCCAACTTTATTTCGTAAGGAAATCGGTTATATTTTTAATAAAATAAGTTTCTATGACCCCGCCCCCACCTTCATACCGCATGATGTCAGTGGTGACCTTTAAAAAATTACTGATTTTGGCTCCTTACTGCAGATCGATACATTTTTGATGGGTATATGATAGTTTTATTCACACTGCTTAATTGAAAGCTAAATTTATTACATATTCTGAGTGGTTGCAAGTTTCTTGCTTTATAGAAACAAAAGTAGTTGCTAAGTAGGATGTAATATATTTCCATCTGAATGAAAATATGGTAATGAGAGCTGAAGACTGCAAACTAATGAAAGTGTCCCATAACCCCCTTACTTTAAAAAAATCCTGATCTTATCTACTGAAGAAGCATTAATTGAATTGTAATAATGGAAACAGAATAAAGAACTGCTTACCTCTTCCAATGGAGTCATGGATGCACTTTCTCCTCCATAATACTTGTTGCGATCCATATGCAACACCTTCTTGCCAACCACAGACAACATACCACTGAGGATACATTCCTGAAAAGAAAAAAGAAAAACGAATTTAAAACCTGTTTTAAAAAAAAAACCCAACTTTATTTGTATTCGTGTCATGCGGACAGGTGGAGATGGCAGTCATGTTATTTCATTTATCTGTTTTTATTCGCCTTTATTTTACTTTAGAAATTTATTATAATCCACATCTGGCTTGCCATGCCCATTGAAACTTCAGAGCCCCATTAACATTATCTTATAATGCTGGATGATGGGTTGGCCTTTTCCCAGTTTGAATTCAGGGTTGTCCATCTCCTAGACTGGTTGCCAACCTAAATTGAAGAGCCCAGTCTGTCATGCTATTTACACATAGCTGGGGGGTGGGGGTGAACTCATGTCCTTCCCAAGGCCATTAGTGTGAAGTGAACACTAGGTAATTTAGTTAAAAGTACAGACAAGAGGAAGGGGATGATATATCAATAGCTTAAAAAAAAATAAATAAATAAAAAAAATTAAAAAATCTTTTAAAAAGCGTTCCAATTTGCATTGGGAATTTTGCTAAAAAAAGGTTGAAGACTACAAAATCTTTCATTTAGCAGTTGAACATAAAATACATAATTTGGGTCTATTTTTGAAGAGTTATATGATCATAAAGCAGGAATTCTAAAAATTCAAAATGTTAAAATAACAGATTTATTAAATTTGTGAAAAGTCTGCAGGACATTACATACAAATTAAATCTTTATTCCTGTTAGGTTCTAATATTTGATAATGAAATTTATCAGTTAAAAATAAAAGCGCACAAACTGAAAGTTTATTTGCATAAAGAGACTATTTTCAGTTAGGCTACATTGATTAATCATCTGTAGTCTATGACAGCTTTGGTAACCTAGAATGAAGCTACATCTGACAGATCTTAAACAAATTTGATAATAAATCAGTTAAAAAAGTTCTTAGTAAAGCTGATTTTTTCTAGAAGTCTCTTAAAGTCTAATTACACAAGACCATGTAATTAAAAGCTAAGATTTAAAAACTATTGACCAAATATTTTATATACACACACATTATTATAATCATAGATGTTATCGTTACCAAAATTATCTAATCACTCATTTCAATGAATCGCATAAAAAATGCATACCCGTGAAAATAATTTCATACTTTATTATTCACTTTTGAATGAAGTGAACTATCTATATGGAAAATGCTATACTAGTAAGCATTTGGAAATATTTCATTTTACAAGGAAAAGAAACTATTCATATGAAGCAAATGGGGGGGGGCACAACACTTCCTCCATACTAAGTGCCGAGGCATAGTGGTTTGCTCTGCCGAGATGAAAAGATCCAACAACAATGAAGCAAGAGAGACCAACTACAGAGAATCAAATCTAGTTTTGATCAAATTTATCTAATTGCAGAGTTAACCGAGGTCTGCAATGGAAAAATAAAATGATAAAAAAAATTCACATTTATAGATTTATTCATTGAAAGGAAAAAGCCTTATATTTCCTTTTCTCCGTTAAATGTTAACATCATTTCAATACAGTTTACTGATTGGTAAAGCATTATGCGCCAGCAACAACGAAAGGCATCTAAAGAGGATTGGTGCAGCATAAAAATAGACACGTCAAGATCAATATGTTACATGAATTTCTTTCAAAAAGAAAGACTAAGAAACTAGAGAGGATTTTCTAGCACACTGAAGCTTTAAGCCAGCCATTCTCAACCTTTTTCTGGCCACGCCCACCTTAAGAACTCTTCTTGGGTTGCAGTCAGGAAGAAGAAGATGAAAGTATGCAAACAAAGTTGGCTTTGTATCATTTCTAATGCATCAGATAGAGCAATGCAGTTAGAAGAGAACAGAGTCAGTAGGAAATTAAAATTCTTGTGCCAATCTTCTTTAATAGGACTTATATTTTTTACTGCAATTGATTGCACATGTTTTCAAGAGCTTCTGTCCAGTGGGGACTTAAGTATTGAGGTTCCAGAGAAAGGACACCTTATATAAATGCATATACAGTGAACACTCGTTTAAATGAACTAATAGAATGTTGTCCATTTTAACAGATTGTTAAATTTAATTTTAAAACTTTCTTCTGTCGAGACTTTCATAATTATATGAACTCTACACTTTGTAACTGTAGCTCCAGTCCAGTGTTTTGTAAAAAACATTGACAAGTTGCACTTTCTTCTTAATCTTCTTTAATAGGCCATATATGTTTTTTTACTGCAATTGATTGCACAGGTTTTCAAGCGCTTCTGTCCAGTGGGGACTTAAGTATTGAGGTTCTCGAGAAAGGGCGCTTTCTATAAATGTATTTATTATAATTTGAAGATAGGTTTGGTTAGTTACCCAGAAACCGTCACATGATCAATGTCTTTTGGCACATGCCGCGTTGGGGGTGATCAATTTGTGGGGCAGAGATCACTAAAAAAGTCTGAATTTTCAACAAAAAAAAAAAAAAACCCCAAGCGTGAATGCTGCCAGACATAAGCTAGGGGACCAAAATCGTACAACTCAAATTGACCCCACCCCAACTAAAAAGCTATTTAGAGGGGAAAATTTAAAAAAAAAAAAAAAAAAAAAAAAAAAAAAAAAAAAAGAAACGTTTTTTTCTAGACGTGTAAATGTTTAAATTTTCAGCCACATGCATGATACATAGCCAGCCAGACCAACTTCAAAACTGAAGAAACCTATGTTGACAGTTTCTAATAAAATTACTTTAATGCATGTAGAAGTAATACAAGTAAAATAAAGAGTTTCAAATTTTTTTAAAGTGTAGATAATCCTAGATAGTTTGTTTTTTTATCTATCATTATTATAGTGTTACTATTTTGCAAATATAAAACTGATTAAAAAAAACAAAACTGGGCTAGTCAATTTATATTACATTTAATCAAATAAACTTCCAAACATTTGCCAATTATTCTCTAAGTGGGTGTCTTACAGATATTGAATACCATCAACTTAACCAATAATCAAATAAAGCTGTATTAAGTTACAACTCTCCATACCAAAAAGGTAAACTTGGTGAAATCTTCTGAGCAAAGTCTTCAGCTATTCTCTTATAAGAGCCTGAGGATTAGTGCAATTATTTCCTTAGTAAGCAAATTCATTTAGAGATTAAAATCTGAATAAGACGTGTTCAGTGATTAGTTCAAATGTTCACTGAACACTTGCATCAGTCATGACAGGCATATATCTGCAAACACTAAGGTCTTCAAGATATAACTGTTTGTTATAGTACCAGTTGATGTTAAGTGGGGATCAATTTTTAGTGTAAATATTTAAAATAAAACGAATATTTTTTTAACCAGTTGGAGTAGAAAGATTGTGTTACAATTTTCCATGGTTCAGCCAACCTTGAAAAGTCAATATTCAAAATCATGGGTGTGAACACTGACCACTAGTGGAAAATACACAACTCGCTTATCAAGTAAGTTCAATATGCCAATCTTATACAGCAAAATACTGTCGGGTTACACCACTGAGAGGGCAGCAGACTTCTACAGTCAGCGCAGATCTGCTTCTGTCGAAGTGTCTTGGATATGTACTTAAAAGTTGCACAGCTATACTGTTGTGATTCTCCTTCAAAGAGACGGTAAAACTATAGCCAGTTCAGGCATCTACCAACTACGTAGTGTTCACATCCTGTGTGATAATTGGTGTATTGGATTATTACTGTGGTTTAACCATCCAGGTCAGCCATACCATCAGAATACTCCCGCAAAAGGGGCAGCAGACCCCTATAGCCAGTTCAGGCATCTGCCAGAAGGAAACTCCTGTCAAACCTGCAATGGTGGTCTTGCTCCTATTTGTGCCACAGGATACAAACCCTTGGTTGAAAGGATGGATCAGCCCTGCGCACGACGCATTTCACATAAAACTTCATTGCGCAGACTGGAAGACTATTCCATACACAGGACCTGCCATCTAAGGTTTTATAGTCGTGGAAAACCCTCCCAAAATCTTTGTGCGCAAAGCCAAGCCATTCATTCAATAACAAAATAAAACTAAGAGAGAGAGAGAGAGGGGGGGGGGATATTACAGTTAGGATTAGTTAGATAAGGGTTAAAATTAGAAGTAGCCTTGTTCTAAGCACAAAATTGTTTTACATCCTAACTGGTATACAGAAGCCACAAAGGACCAGGAATTTAAAAGGATTAAAAATCTGAGTTAGTTGCTTTCTAAGTTGATAATATCTAGGGATCACAAGATTAGTGGTAATAATTCCTGCAGTATTCTATACAAAATTATCTAATCTAAGTATAGACCGCTATACACACATAATTGGGCTGGAAATTGAATTGCTATCTTTTATATATTAGAAGACATTTAGAAATTGCTGTAAAGTTTAAACAACTATAACAGGTGTGGCTAGTTACTCAATAGAATATAGTCTTTTTGCAGCATGCCACATTGGGGGTGATCTATTAAAATTTGGAAAAAAGGGTGATCAACAAATAAATTACTTTGCCTTTTATTAGGCAGTGATCAGTAAAAAAAGTCTGAATTTTAAAAAAAAGACAAGCATGAATGCTGCCGGACTGAGTACTCTGTATTGCTGTGTGCCGGACACAAAGTAAGGGACCAATGTAGCATAAACTTACATTGCAAAATGAACCCCTACTAAAAACCTATTAAAAAAAAAAAAAAAAAAAAAAAAAAAAAAAAAAGAAAGAAAAAAGTTCTTTCTAGACATAAGGAGTAAATGTTTAAATTTTCAGCCCTCTACTCCATTGGTCTGGCCTGTACGAGTGATACAAACAGATGGTCTGGCTGGCTGGCAGGCAGGCAGGCTAGCTTAAAAACTGAAGAAACCTATGTTGAAACCTACTTTCTCTTAAGCTAAAACCAGTGTTTTGGGCAGCAGTGATTAATAAAAAATAAAATTTGGTATTAGAACTAATGGCTGATTATGGGTTATGTTAATTTTGATAAAGGTCAAATTTAAATAGTTCTAATTAAAGTTTTCCTACAATTTTCCTTCTAAAAATCTACAATTTCTATCAGTTTTAGCTTTTAATTAAAAAGAATTTTAAAATTATGGGAAATTTAAAAAGTTGGACTTTTGCACAAGAAATAAATGGCACAATTTTCTCAATCAAATCAAATAAATTTCTTTAACCGTTCTGAATTTGAAACAAATTCCCATAAAAATAATTTTCCATTAAAAAAGAATTTGCTTTAGGAAATCTTCCAAAGTGTAAGCATAATTTTTTTTATTACTATCCAAAAAGAAAAACAGACAAGTCAGTTGAGTTCCCTTTCAATAAAGTCTGTTAGTATAACATACACATAAATCGAATACTTATGGAAATGAAATAAATTGAATATAGATTAACTATACAGTCAACTTTGAGCAACATCCCAGTGATATCGTTCTTTCAATTAGAAAGCCTTTATTAATAAAAAAAAAAAATTTGAAATTAGAAAGTATACAGATTGCATAACTGTGTGAACGCCACACTAACTCAATTGAAGAAAAGTTTTTTTAAATCCTGGATTGGCCCCAAAATTTAATCACTTCTTAGTCCACCCTTCCACAAAATTTTGTTGAAATTCATTGTGAACTTTGGGAGATATTGTGTGGATATACAGATGGAAAGACACTGGCTGAGTGCAGAGTAAATAAATCAAATTAAAAAAACATATGCAATATACAAAACTGATATTTTATGCACAGTTAAAAGGGGGAGCTTTCTAAATCAATATTTGTTAATTTCATAAGAGGATTATATAAGGATATGTAGTAGATATTTAATACCAAGGTCAACAGAGGGCCAGCTAAAATCCTTTAATAGATAGATCTAATTAAGGAAAAAGCTCTTGTTTTTAACAAGAACTTTAATATTTTTATTATTAATTTTGACTAGTTTTTACCATCATAATTTTTAGTTGCTTCTTATGACAACTTAAAGATCGCTTTATTAATTTTAATATAACTTTAAAAACACTTCACTAAGCTTTGACTTTAAAGAATTAAAATATTTAAGTGTTGAACACGATCAATTTAATCTTATTCAACAAAGACCTGAATATCTTTTTGGATTATCTTTCTAGTCATGTATGATGTATCACCAGTTATTTAAAGTTTAAAATTAGATTTTAGGTTCACTATAGAAAATGACAGTACCATCATCAAGAGACGATTTTCAAATTTCGGTGCTATTTCTCCATATATTAGTTAACATAGCAAAAATTACATTTTGTAATCACTTCCTTGATATTTTATAATCATAATTATTTCTGCCAACGAAGGTGGAGAAGTTTATGTATTTGGTCACGTCTTTTCATCCACACTATACCTCCAAAAGTTCAATGAATTTCTATAAAATTTTGTGGAAAGGTGGATAATAGGCTACAGAGGAAGTAATTTAATTTTGGGACAGATCGCAATTACCTCCCCTACGTCATAGTTATATGTGCACACCACATAATATCACCAAAAGTTCTGTATTTATTTCTATGAAATTTTGTGGAAGGGTAGGTTATGGGCTACAGAAGAAGTGATTAAATTTTGAATGCACAATTACCTCCCCTGATAATGGCGTTGGCCGAGGTATACTCACTGTGCTTTTCAGTTAATATGGTAAACAATGATTTATTTTGAATAAATTGTTCTAGCATCGTTTTATGCATTTTTTTTTTTAATAGTCATTGAAGATATACTGTATACAAGCAGAGGTGGAAATACAATAATGCATTAATGAAGGAAAAGCCAGACAATCATTGAAAGAAATACACTTAACAGTCGTCATTAGGCAAGCTTTAAAAATCCTAACAATTTATGAAAAAGACTAAACAAGGTGTGGCAATTAAATGACAAGACTGGGCTTATGCAAGTCAAACCATAGTGCACATGCACAAACCATGTGTTATACATTGATGAGCAAGCATAAACCACTCCTGAAAGTTCTGTCATGCATCGCTTGAAGTAGACATGTTTTTCTGAAGTGTCATAAAAATGGTCAGTTCAAAAATAGAGTGATGCATCAATTTCTTGTGACACTCAAACACATGTGCACGCGACATGCATTCTTCCCTATAAACTTCAGTTAGCATACAAAAAGATTCGGTAGCCGTTTTGTTTAATTTCAAATTGATGCGTTACTCGATTTTTGAACTGACCATTTTTACAACACATCAAAAACAGGTCCACTTCAAGCAACATTTTAACTTGTCTTTATGAATATGATACAAGGGCACAGGAGACTTTGGAATCAATTTCCCTATGATATCCGGAACATGCATATATTAGCAAGCTTTAAATCAAAAATAAAAACTCTTTCGAGATTTTCATAATTATATGAATACTGTAAATAAATACACTATTGTAACGGTAGCTCCTGCCCCGTTTTGTAAACAAACTTTATCGACAAGTTGCACTTTCTTCTTACTCTTCTTTAATAGGCCATATATGTTTTACTGCAATTGATTACACATGTTTTAAAGCACTTTTGTCCAGTGGGGACTTAAGTATTGAGGTTCCTGAGAAAGGGCACTTTCTATAAATGCATTTTTAAAATATTTATATTACTATTATTATTATATGAGCAGATTGAAACTTTCAGGGGTTGTCTATGCTGCCTATTGATCAATGCATACCATGTGGTTCATGTATGAACGCTGTGGTTAGACTTACATAAGCCCAGTTTTGTTATTTAATATCTACATCTTGTGTGTAATCTCTAATTCAGTCTTTCAGAAATGTTTTTATAAAAAATAAAATGAAATATTTAAAGAGTAAGAATTTCATAAATAACTTTGTAGTCACACATGTAATATATTACACAAGCAGTAACAACTCGCATACAAAATATATCGGTCAAGTGAGGAAAGAATTCACAATCAAGATAACCTTGACAACCGTAAGTGATAAATTTAATTTTGTTAACAATGTGAGCTAAAAATTCAATCAAAAAGATAAGTCCAGTCCAAGTTAGAGTTGACTTTATCCCCCCACCCCCGGCCCCCATAGGAACAATCCTCAAATTTAGGGGAGTAAACTCTTCACTGTTTGTCTATCCTGTCACTAAACATAAAATTAACATTTCCCTACCATGATTTGAAATAATGACCTAGTGATTGCTAGGTGGTTCTCTTACCAACTGAGACAAGTCATATTTACAAATCTATTTATTATATATACAATACAAAAGTTGCAGTAATCTAATCAGTTGGAATAGAAGTAGGAGTGTAGCTTGACCCTGCAGCAGCCAGGCTTGTTTATTTATGATAATTTTCTTCATGTAAAGACTAATGGAGCAAGATTGTGTTGAATTTGTGCTTAGTCATTCCTTCTTGAGACTTGTGGGTTTATAGCAGCAGCTGGACAGTGAGATTTTATGAGCAAAGGTAGTCTATTGGAAAACCTTTTCTCATCTCATGATTGCTTGATTCAAGATGGATAAAGGGACATCTTTATAAGTTCTGGTTAGGTATTTTTTGAAATCTAATAAACTCGACTTTAATACTGCAATGAATTTGATGTTGCAGGCAAAGTTTGAATGACTAAATAGTGCCATTTTAGTATTGTACAGTTATGGTATTGCTGTACAAATTAATGTAACTAAGTAAGTATAAGCTGAAAAAAAAACAAACAAAAAAAACATTAAATTATAATAAGACCTTGAACAGTGCTCTTTCAAACAGTATGGAACAAATTAATTACACTAATCAAGGTATACCTGTATTTGAAGAAATCCTAGGCAAGCAGAGGTTTATCATGTTTATAAAATAGTTCAAAAGATCAGAGTTTACAAACATCTTAATTATGTTAAAAGGTATCCTTTCAACTAATTTTAATAGTTATTTGAATTACTAGTGTACTCGTGCCATCAAAAATGGCATATACAATATAAATAATATTTATTTATATTACTATAAATTAAATAAAAACTTATTTTATTAAAAATCATCTAAAACAGCAATTTCTGATATCAAAACAACCAAAAACATCTAAAAACTGAGATTAAATAAATTGATAACACTCCATGTAGTTGCTATGCAGATTACTAACCTTGATCTTAGTGGTTTCACAACTAAGTCTTAATATTTCCCTTAAGTTTTAGACAAATATAAAAATTTATGCAAATTAGCAGACTCCACCATTTTGTTGTGAACAAAATGGTCAGTATATAGTGTTTTGTCAGTATATTTAGTTGTGAATTTTGCCCCATCTTATTTCTTAAAGCAGGACAGAAAACAAAAACATGGGTAATTATTAGAGTAGGATTCTTGGATGATGCTTGCTGATCAGCTCATCAAATTATATTCCTTTTATACTTATAAAAATACAAGATCAACTAATAGTTACATAATAATGAAAGATTATAAAGAAAAATAATAGGTACAAGATTTTATTATATCAGAGAATTGGGCTTTTTGAAGTTAACATTTTAGAATAAAAGTTAAGACTTACATAAGGCCTTTGCTTCTACAACTAATATCTTATAGATCAAACAAGTGTTATTTCCATTTAATGCTTACATGCAAGCTCAGCTAGAAAATAAATAAACACGCCTGGCTACTGCAGGGTCAAACTCCACTCCTATTCCGATTGAAGAGGATTACAGCTACTTTTGTATATATAATAAATAAATTTGTAGATATGTAAGACTTATTTGTTTTCAAAATCACGGTATGGAAATGTTAATTTTATAGATGAATTCATTTATTAGAACAAAAGCAGATTTTCGTAGACAGGCAAGACTTGTCAATTTAGCTCAGTCGGTAAGAGACCTGCCTAACAGTTTGTTGTGATTTCAGATCACTGCTGGGGAATGTTAATCTTTACTCCCCTAAATTTGGTGAGGGTTCTTGTTACTGTAGCAGACTTGGATGGAGTTTGACAAAAATTTACTCATTTTTTTGAAGTCATAGCAACTTAAAGTAGGTGTGGGAGGAGAAGAGGTCAAGTAATGCATTTTGATGACAGAAAATAAACATTTATTATTAGCAAAATAAATGTTAAAAACTTATCAGCAACAATTTAGCTTAGTCTCACTATTCCATCACACTCCCAGGTCAATCCATTTAGTAGTTTTGCTGATTATATACTTTGTGCGTATGCACACACACACACACACACACACACTTACTAAAATAAATTGCCACTACTTCCTATATTCCAATTGCAAAAATAGCATTTTTGCTATCACTTTCACATACCTTTATACATCTATTTCCTGTCAGAATTTGACATTGTTAGGAAAAAAGTGACCACTAAAGAGTGTCTAATAAACTTTATGCTTAACTATCAGGATGGGTGAAAAGAAACTTTTATTGGAAATAACTTTATTGGTCGATTGTAGTCAAGCTTTACTTTGGACCATAAAATAGAATTTGCTGGCTGTTTTGAAATTCAATCTAGGCACCAGCATTGTCCACTAATTTCTGGTATGGCCTTGATAGACCTTTGTAGGAAGTCCAGAGTTTGTTGGCCATGACAGGTCGATTGCGATCCTCCAGAGTTTGGTGCAGTACACCACGTTTGCCCACACCCACAGGAAGAAGTCATGAAAATAGAGCAATATTTACAGAAGTTACATATGATTTCTAATAGGGAGTTAAATCGTACCCACCCTGTATATTTGAGAGATTATAATCAGGTTACATCTACGCTTTAAAATTTAACCAATATTCTGATAAGCTAAAAAGGTTCAAAGAGCAAACATTACTTCATAAGCGTTTATATTTACTTAAGTGAATTCAAGTTAACACTGTTCCCATGATTGGACAAATCCCGGAATTAAAGCCACAGGAAGGAAAATTACAGAACTAAAGTCACAATGTATCATTACCATGATACATCTAAAAATATTTAATAAGAAAAGTCACAACTTTGGTTTCTGGGTAGAAAAGAAAGTCATAGGAAAATCTTTAATAAAGTAAGCAATATTTTAATAAAGTGAATGTTGACAATTAAAATATCTAATTTATATTATGGTAAATTACGTATTATGTAAATAAACTCCGGGTTTATATTGTTAGCACAAAGGAGTCTGATATGAGAATTTTCTACAATCTCTCTCATACAAAGATTACAGGTTTCAGACATTTTTATCGACATATCGCTTTGTCAAAATTCCATGAAAATTGCTACAAGAGCTCAAAAACCTTATAGGTAATGAATTATCGTCAACACTTCATTGAAATATTTTATTTTACTATGTGACTTATCGTCAAAAATATTTCATGTGAAACAACGTAATATAAATTAGATTATATATATTAGATAATTAGACAACACTCGCAAAATGTTGATAAATAAAAATATTTTTTATTCAAATTAAAAAAATTTTTTTTAAAAAACAAGTTAAATTATATAATTAGCATAAATTAAGTTAAAATATTACTTAATATTTTATTAAAATATTAATGGTCATTAATAAATAAAATTAATTTTATTAAAAAAAATTCTTATTTCTTTTTTCCTACCCAGAAACCAAAGTTGTGACTTTCTTAGGTAGCTCAGGGTAATGCTACATTGTGACTTTCCTTCATGTGACTTTTATTCCAGTCACTGATTTGACATTATAGATAATATAATTGGCAAGGTTTTTTTTTTTTTAATCCACTATTTTGGGGATAAGGTATATTTAAACCTTGCAAATGTTTTTCCAGGAAAAAGAAAAAAAAAAAGAAAAAGCAAATGTAACTCGAGGGAAAATGATGAGCACATATAAGGAAAATTTAACAAGTGCCTTGTAAGAGAAAATTTAACACTTATTGACAGAAGCTTAAAGAAAGGATATCCCAAACAAAATTATGAAAAATATTCACAAAAAAAAAAATTTAAAAAATTTATGGTCATATTAAAAATTAGGTGAACGGTTCCATAATGAAGAAACTTTCAGGAATGTGAGGGAGGGGAAAAAAAAAAAAAATAAAATAAAAAAATAAAAATCAATTGTGGTAACAGATGTTCTGTATCATTCAACAACACCATGGCACCCAACAAAAAAAAAAAAAAAAAAAAAAAAAAAAAAAAAAAAAAGACTGGTATGCACTAGAAAACCCCATTTCTATCACTGACACCATTATGGTTCCTGCAGTATAGAATAACATTTATCAAACAATATTCAAGGAAATAAAAACAGTATTTTTGTTTCCTTTAGATATCAGTGAACAAACGTTCATTGATAACCACATTTCCTGAGTGAACATTACCCTAAATTTGATGAAGATGGTTTTTAAATAATCCTATGAAGCAACACTTCAATGAAAAGAGCATATACTGTAATTCATTAGGGGGGTGGGGGAAGCTTGAAATTTATTTTGAAAACTGTTTTACTATATTAGTATAGTGTAGGACAATTTTTCAAATATCAATTTAAATCCTGTCTATAGTTTTTGAGAAAGGTCATTAACATTCAAGGAGTTTTTCGGACAATTGAACACCTTGTTTGTGCTTTAACACAACATTTCAGACAATCCATTCTACGTCCTTCTCCAGGTGTACTATCCGATTGTAATGGTATTTCTCACACTTGAAAAATTTTTGCACTTAAAATAAAAAAAAAAAATCTACCAAGTCAAGGAAATGAGCAATTTTTATCATTTTTAATTCAAATCTTAAATAAAATTAGTATGTGGTAAACTAAATGACAGCTTCCATATTTTTCATTAAATTAAATATTAGGTTCATACTGAAGAAATGAGTTCCAGTCATGACAGGTCAATTTTACAAAATTCAGATTAACAAGCCTGGCCGTTGCAAGGTCAAACGCCACTCCTATTCCAACTGAAGATGATTACTGCAACTTTTGTACTGTATATATAATAAATAAATCTGTAGATATATAAAACTTGTCAGTTTAGTGCAGTTGGTAAGAGCAGCCTAGCAATCACTAGATAGTGATTTCAAATCACGATAAGGAAGTGTTAATTTTATATCTGGGATAGACAAACAGAAGAGTTTATTCCCCTAAATTTGGTGAGGATTGTTCTGGTTAGGGGGGGGGGGATAAAGTCAACTCAAATTTAGACCAGAAAATATATATTTTTTTTTTTAAAATCTAAACTTAAAGTTTCTCTCCCTTGATTTATTAATAGCCTCAAAATACTTTCTCTGCAAAGATTAAACACAAGTTGAATTTTTAATTAGAAACAAAATATTTTGTTTATATTTCTACAACATTATACAGACAAAAGAATTCAATTGTTGGTAGTACAAGATGACTAATTCAATTGAATGACAAATTAGTAAGCTGCAGTAAGTTGCTACTGGATAATTGTCTTAAGCAAGTACAACTGGAGCAGACCCAAGCTCACCAGGGTACACACCTCTACCTTAAATGAGGGGAGACTTAGTCTCATGCATTTTAGAAATACATTAATATCTGCAGGTGCTACTACAGCTGGAATAGTATAATTCAAGAGCAGCTCAAGTTAAATTATTAATATCTGACTCAGCTCAAGAATTAGTTTTTAAAAAAAAAGGGCATATATATATACACACACACACACACAGGAATACCTTGAATAGTACGGGTATAAGGTATTGCTGTACAAATTAATATAACTAAGAAAGCTGAAAGAAAAACATTAAATTATAATAAGACCTTGAACAATACGGTTTTGAACGGTATGGAAAATTTTGGAACAAATTAATCGCACTAATCAAGGTATACCTGTGTATGTATGGCAATCTGAAAGACATTTACCTGCTCAGGAAACAGGTGACTCAACGTACTAAATCATTGTACAAAAATGTGTACAAGTTGCATTTTATTTTATTTCTAGACTAAAAAGATTAATTTAAAAAACAACCGAAAGCAACAAAAAATTTACAAGACAAAATTTAGTTCTTCCTTTATTATTGTTTAGACTGACAAAAAGTAATCATTTCCATAAAATCTCTATTCCCACCCCCATAAGAAAATTTAGACCTTATGGACTTTTCAGTCGGACAAATCACATGATTAATATACAAGAGAACTAGACCAGTATAACAAAACAGATAGCGAGATTTACATAATTTAGAGCAAACATTTTCTATAGGAAAAAAAAAAAGCGTGAATTCAGTTTTATTTTGAGAAAAATTCATTGATGTTTAATTAAAAATAAGTGAGAATGGAATAGTCAAAATTTACTATACGCTATTATCTTATACGTAACGTACAGTACACACATCACGACATCGAGTACAAGATGAAGATGCACTTGTTACAGTTACAAATCATTACTAAACAGAATTATTGAAAACATATGGTTGTAGCTATTTGTTGAAAGGAGGACAATTTGCCAAGAGGTTGAAGAATTCAGGATAAAGATAAGACTTGGAAGAACACTACTGCTACTAGAGAGAACAGAGGGAAAGGAGAGAAAAAAAATGTCCTATTGCAGTTTCTAGTCCTCCTGTCTAGATATGTGCCTCCATACTGTCTGTGAACAGCAGCAGTAACAATGAGATGGTAGCAGCTGCAGGAGGAGAAAAGCATTTGTTTTAGGACAAAAATTTACTTTTAAAAAAATAATTTCAAATAAATTTAAGAAAAAAGTATGTAATCTAACTTTGAATTTGATGATTACTGTATCGATATTATGAATTAGCAAAATTTGATAAAGAAACCAAACATTTAAGACATTACACTAGACACTACACTCCATGTGACTAAGGAGTGCTGCATTAAAATGAAAATTATAGAATACGATATGATTAAGCAAATACAACCTTGAAATGCTGAGATTAATCTGAATATTAAAATATTCATTTTTTAACCAATATTTTTTCATTTTTCATTAGAATAAATAATATCACCATTTACTAAAGAAATTAAGGTACACTTCTTGACGTGATTTGGCGTAATATTTATATTTTTCATTTTTTAATTCTAAAAAAGGCAAAAAAAAGAAAGAAAAGACACCAGTGTGTTTAGTCGACCCAGTGGTTGAGTGGTATAAATATTAAATCTGCTGCATTTGCAAAGGAAGGGCAGTTTGGTTTTAAAAAGAAAGAAAGCATATTCCGCCATTTTCGGGTCAACATTGAAGATTTTGCAGCCTCCTGTGAACATTACACAAACAATATGTCAACATAAATACTATTTCTACTACTCCAGATCGCCTTTACATTTTGATAATAACTGCATTTAAATAAATATCATCTGTCTCATTTAACTTATTTTAAAAAACCCTCAGTGTTAAAAACTCCCACTAAATAAAAGGGGAAAACTTGACCATTTTTAAAATTCTAATTTATTGTGTTTCGATCATATCGATATATTTTTCAAGATAAAAATACTCAGCTCAGATCTAAAGCAATCTTAATTATACACACATGCAATATTCGGAAATTTAATTATACTATTAATCGTACAGTGATAGAAAGCTGTCACCTCATTTTCGGTTAACTAAAAAAAATAATTCGCCTCCCCCACGCCAATTGTCTGGGAGTGGGCGGACCATCACGTAAGAGTAGAGACGAGACAGGTTTAAAATACACGTAGATCGAGCCGGTAATTTAATCTATTAAATATGGCCAAACAAACCGGATTGACAATTAAATCAAATTTTAAAATTTGAATATTAAGATAGTCTTTTTATTTTGTCAGATAAATGTTAAAGTTGGTAAAAATAAAACTGAGTATGGTTTTCATTTTCGACTGACATCGAATATTGAATTGAATGGAAAGCTACTTTTAAAAAAAAAAAAAAATAAAAAAAAAATCTAAGAAAAAACGCATTTCATTGCAAAGAAATAAATGGAATTCAATCATTAATTTAAAATGAGAGACACGTACGTAACGAATAGACGGACCAGTCTTACATTTTTAAGGCAGAAAAACTCCACTTCATTTAATAGACTTAAAATAAAATCAAAGAAAAAATATGAATAATGAAACAACTAAATTGATATGTTCGGATTAAAAAATACAGATGCAGATGTTAATATCAAGCTTTAAAAAAATGTTTGGAAGAAAGAAAAAAAAGAAGACTGAATTAAACGAGTATATTATCAGGCAACCATGTTTTTTTTAATCTTTAAATACAATAAAGAGAAAGGTTTTCCACTATTTGAAAGGAAAGAAAAGCCAATGTTTTATTGTAAATCAGATATTAAATATTCAATAACTGACCACAATCATCAAAAGTGATAAAAGACTGTTGTACATTTAGACGTCGACATTAAATACCACTACCAGTAACATGTCATGTCATAGACATAACACGTAGTTCTGATCAACGAACGTTAATTTTATTACTAATTATTTTATAACATTAAACCTTACAGGGAATAATAATGATAGAAACAGTCATTTATTTATTCATAATAGCTTAGTTAATCGTTTCAAGCTAAAATGTCTATTTGGCTTTTAGCAACAACTGACTGCAAATAGTGAATAATGAGCGACACGCCTTTTTGAAAACTGAAGAACCATTTTTTGTTTTATTTCTTTACAGAAGGAAAATAAAATCTAATTAAAAACATTGGTATTATTTTATTTAAATTCCGTTAGTTATTTCACATTGCTGGATAAATGAAGAATTTAAACAGTTACATTATGCGGATTTTCAATTTTGTATGCAATGGATGATGTATTTGTGAATTTATGATTATTACATGAAACAAAGCCAAGTGTTCAGTAATACCGGGTTTTAAAATAGTCATTATAGACAATATTTAAAATCCTAATTATCATTAGAGTGGTACAAAATTTTAAACCAACCCATGAATTATTTTTACCAGATGATAAACTTTTCTAGACTAGAATTTATTACAATATTTCACTATTAACTGCTTAAAGCAATTATAACTAACAAAAGTACTTTTAATTTAAAGAATCTCATATAGTTAATATAAGCAACTTTATTATTTTAAGCTTAAAAATACATAATTATTACATTCCTGAGGGTTGCAAATGTAGTAGCAGTGTACTTGTATTTAGTAGCAATAACAATAGTAGCAGAAGCTGCAGCAGTAATGATGCTGCAGTAGTAATAGTAGTACCATTACTACTAACCAAATGGCAATTCTCAGTTTTAATTAGAAATACAGGGTTAATACCAATAAGATAACAGTAATTAATAAATATTGAGCAATAATACTTTAAAAGCAAATATTAGTCACAGTAATAATAAAAATAATAGTAATCTATACTAAATATTCGTGGTTGAAGAGTCAGTAGTAGTAGCAGCTGAAGTAATAGAGTACAGGCTGACATTTAGAGAAATTTTCGCATTCATTCACGACTGTATTTTTTTTTTTTTAAATAAGGAATCTACATTTTTTAAAAACGTTTTCTATGACATAAGATTCTAGAAATGTATTTTAAAAATCTGTTGAAAAATAATGTTTGGATTTGAATATTTGGGATATATTTTATTATTTTTTTAAAAAGGGAAAAAAAAACCCCGAACGACTTCCATAATGAACTCGATGTCTAAAAAGGATTTTCTTTTTGTCGCAAACGATTAAGAAAAAATGACCAATAAATGAACATTTTCAGAGCAATCACAAATATTTATTGGAAAATACGTATCATACTGAATAAACATTTTTTTATGAAGAACTAGAACTTTCTTATTATAGCAAAATAAGAAAAAGACGATTTTCAGTGGGTTTTCTTTTTGCACCAAACACACCCACCTGACAGACAAATTAAAAAAAAATATATATGTCTTTATGTCTATAATACTAAATCACAGATGGACTTAAAATCATACTAGGAAAATTATCTACCTTAAAATCTACTAAACTGGCAACGTTAACATTTTTTTTCGTTCAAAAAAAGCAACCTTCACATTTCATCATCTAAATTAGCAGACAAACTAAAGAAGAAGAAATAGCGGTACTCTATACCAAAATCCGGAAGTATTAAATCGGAATAAAAATAGATTTTGGAGGTTTTCTCACCTTCAATCCGGTACCTAGAACAATCACGTCGTAATTCTCATCCATGTTTGCAGGCTGTTGGGCAGTGAATTAAACACAATGACACAATAAAACCCCTGCAAATCAACTAGCACAGTTACATACACCGCTACCCCTTCAAACAAGATGGCTGCTCCTCACGGAGAAAAATATAGCAAGCGCGTAGGAATCTGTTGTTCATCAGATGAATAGTGGAAGTAAGAGGGGGAGGAATGAGGAGAGACTAAAAAGACTGAGTGGGGAGGCTAACATTAACGAGAGAGAGGAGAGAGTAAATAAATGAGGAGAGACTAGAAAGACTGAGTGGGGAGGAAGGAGGAGAGACTAAAAATACTGAGTGGGGAGAAATGAGGAGAGACTAGAAAGAAGGACTGACTGGGAAGGAATGAGGAGAGACTAGAAAGACTGACTGGGGATGATAACATTAACGAGAGAGAGAGAGAGAGAGTCAATAAACGAGGAATGACTAAAAAGATTGACTGGGGGAGGAATGAGGAGAGACTAGAAAGACTGAGTGGGGAAGAAGGAGGAGAGACTAAAAATACTGAGTGGGGATGAATGAGGGGCGACTAGAAAGACTGACTGGGAAGGAATGAGGAGAGACTAAAAAGACTGACTGGGAGGATAACATTAACGAGAGAGTAAATAACTGAGGAGAGACTAACAAGACTGACCGGGGAGGATAACATTAACGAGAGAGGGGGAGAGAGTCGATGAATTAGTTGCTGAGTAAGTAGAGTAACGAACTAAGTGATATAGAGGGAATGAGCACGTGAGTTACTAAGCGAGTGAACGTGAGTGGATAAAAGAACGACTGGGTAGGTAATTGGAGGAGTAAAAAAAAGTGAAGAAATGAGTAAAAAGAAACTGTGGGTAGGCGAATGGAAAGAGTCTATAAATTAATAAGGGGGTGGATAACTGGAATAGAGGGAGCTAGAGAAAGAGAGGTTGCATAAATATAACGGAGTGGTTTAAAATAGAAAAGAGAAAGAGAAAGTCGTAGAAAACCGAGGAAAAAAAAGGTTGATTGAGAGTCGGAAAAAAGCGATTTGACAGATTGAAAAAGAGTGAGTAATTGAAAGAGAATTTTTAAAAAATGATAAAGCTAGCGAAACGTTTAATTCTAACTCGTTGAAAAAGTGAGTAGGAAAGTGAAAGTGTGAGTTGATGAGTGAAACTAGCTTGATAAAAGAGCGAGTGGATGAGAGTGAGAAAAAGAGAAAGAAATAGTAAAATAAAGAGAGTGGGGAAAAAAAGAAAGAAACAGTGAAATAAGGAGTGAGTAAGTAAAAGCGAGACTAATTGCATCATCTAGCGGCAGCAAATAGTCTCCACGTAACATAGTGCTTCGTGTAAGTTGCAATTTTTACGGAATCTAAGCAATAAAAGTTTTGCAAACACGGTTTGTGAAAGCAAATAAACAACAAAGAATTCTAGAAACGTCTCATTAATATTTTATTTCTTTTCTGAAAAAAAAAATCTAAATCTACTGCCATATGTCAACTTTTTGAGGATTGTGACGTCTGTCTGCCACAGATGCGCTATATTATTATGTAGGTCGGAGCTGTCAACTACTTCCGGGTCATTGGCGTCATCGTTGACCTCCGCCAAATAAATAGCAGTGGGAATAGGAGACAATTTATAGAGAGTAGCAGGTTCATTTTTTCGTATCATTATTGTAGCCCCAAAACAAAATCCCTCTTAGTATTTAAAAAAAATAAAACTTTAAAATTACGAAATAACAATCAGATTTTATTTTATTTAAAAATGAAAGCGGTTAGTTGCATTTTAAAAGCTACCCCTTTCCTTCCTCTTTCTTATTTGGTGCTGAGCGGCTTCAAAGTGGGGGATCAGTTTCTAATGTAATTGATATCAAAAACCGAATCTCCACTTTTAACATTGAATATATTTCTTTTTTTTCAATTCAAACAATTATTTGGGGATATAAATGGAGCTATTATTAGAATGCAATATTTTGGAAATTTTTTAAAATGATGGGATTAATTCTAATTTTATTTTATTCAATATAATTATTTTTTTTGTTTGGGGCTGAGCGGCCTCAAAGTGGGGGATCAGTTTCTAATGTAATTGATATCAAAAACGGAACCTCCACTTTTAATATTGAATATATTTATTTTTCTAAATACAAAAAAATATTTGGGGATATAAATGGAGCTATTATTAAAATGTGAAATGTTGGAAATATTAAATGATGGTTTAATTCTAATTTTATTTTATTCAATATTATTTTTTTCGTTTGGGGCTGAGCGGCCTCAAAGTGGGGGATCAGTTTCTAA